>BKCP01012070.1:1122969-1189945 GCA_008636005.1 Striga asiatica | reverse complement strand
TTCTCAACGGTCATAAAATCGAACTTATAAATTCCTAAAAATTTGATCATTAAAAACTTTATTCAGTGTATTCAGCATAACCACATCTTCTCGAATTTTCTTTACTTCAGTTTCTGATATTCCAACAATCCTTGCTTATTTCTCCAATTTCTGCTGGCTAAGGTTCTTATGGTTGTCGGTAAGATTTGATTCTTCATCTTCTCTATTTCATTATTTGTCATTGTTCTTGATTTCGTTTCTATTTCATCGAAAAATGGCTTCGGTTAACGAAGAACAAACGTCGTCGAGTAGCAGTCGAACAATCTCTAAAGTAAGATTATACGATGGTGAGGATTTGGAGGCGTTAGAATATCATTGGTGGGACCCCGCTTTCATTGAACGCCTTATTATTAAAAAGGACAACATTGAGAGGGAGGCAGAAGTGGAGAAGGATGTTATAGTGTTGCCTGATTATTGGAGAAGGCCCAAACGTCGATGGCCACAGGCGGGGGATGAGTACTTGGGCCAACCGAGTATTCTGACTGACGCCGACGTATTGTTGCTTAGGGAAAGGATTAGAGTTCCACCGTCAGTTAAGTTGTTTGCACCATACTCCGGAGAGAGGATCACTTGTCCTCCTCCTGGGTGTGTTGGTATTTGTGTTGAGAGTTTAAGGTCGGGAGTGAGATTCCTCTTCCTCGTTTAATCACTGAGTACTTACGTGATTGGGGATTGAGTCTATGTCAAATATCGCCGAACAGTTGGAAAAGAATCATCGGGCTAATGGTTCTTTTAAAAGAGAAGGGTTGGGATTTGCCCTCAGTAGATGACATAAGGAGTTTGTTTTCCTTCGAGAGAAATTCGAGTAGGAAGGTGTCGGATCCGCTTTGTTGTTTCTTTAGTGCGGGTAAACCACAAGCAAGAGTTAAAGTCGGTGACTTGGTGACTGAGGTACCGGAAACTCTACATGGTTTTCAAAAAGAATGGTTGTGGGTCGGGGGTGATTGGCAATGCCCCGACTTTCTCAATGAAACTTCAATAGATGGAATGACTATTCCAATGAATATTTTTTCTGTATATTGCAAGTATTTTTTATCTTGTTACCGTTTTGTTCTGATTGACTTCTTCTTTTCCTTGTACTAACAGGTTGGAACTTTCCATATTTGTAGCCAAGCGAAAAAAAGGAACCAAGACTTAGTAGCAAGCTATTAGAGCGTATGGACAAACAATTTGATTTGAGCTCCGAGAAGCGCAACTACAAACGTCTTGTGAAAGACGAGAAGCTTGAACTTACTGGTTTGTCTCTGGGTGTCTCAGATTTTTTGTTTGATCCAGGTATGATCTTTTGATCTCGCATATTTGTATTGGAGATTTATGTCAGAATGATTTTTGGTAATTCAATATGTTTGGTTAATTGCAGTGTATTATGCGTTGCTTGGATATTTTGGATTCAAATTCGTGGAAGACGCTAGAGCTTTTAGGAGCAAGTGTCCAAACTTTGATCTTCGGACTAAAGTTGGTAAGAACATAGAACTCAGGCTTACCGAGATGGGTCGTATAATTTTGGTAAAGGCGATGAGGAAGAATACTGCTGGTAATAACACTACTGGTGTGGAACTAGAGTTGCAGTTAGCATGACGATCAGAGGTGCAGGGACAAGTCGTTCTACAACAATAATCCCTACTTCAGCACCCGTAGTGGCTGCAGATGCTATAAATCAAGCTGACCCTGAACCGGCGTCAGGAATGTTCCCAAGAATTTGACTCCTATTGTTACAGTTTCATCAGGAGGAACCGAGGTCGTGAAAGATGTGTCCGAGGAACAAAAAGTTCCTCTGACAAGAGAGAGGAATAGACGAGCTGAAAGTGTCCAAATTGTTGATGAAGGGAGAACCAAGAAGAAACACGACGTCGGTCAACATGGGAAAGAGAAAGAAGTCGGTCCACAGCAAATTGGTGGGGCTTCATATTTAAAAATTGATGAGAGAAGGGCGTCAGAATTCAATTTGCCGAAGGACGCAGTTGAGAGGTGGTATTCGATGTTTCAGTCGGTTGAGGCCCCTAAATTACCAAATAAACATCATTACCCCAAGTTTTCCATGGAGGCAGCTCAGACTCCATTGATGGCCTGGGATCCTGCAACTCAAGCAAGCGTGTCTTCTTTTCCCGAAGCACATAGACTAGGATACACAAAAGCATGTCTCGGTCAGGCTTTGGTAAGTTTAATTGCCGCCGAGGATAGCTACCACTGTAACTTTACCGAGTTGGAGGAGAAAAAAGATGAACTCGGGCTGTAAAATAGAACAGTTGCATCTCTGGAAGAAGAGAAGGCCATTTTGAAAGCTGAAGTAACCGAGAAATCCGATTTGCTACAAGCGGCCCAGCCAGAAATTACTATGCTGACTGCAGAAAAAGATTGTATGGCTGTAGAGATCAAAAGGCTTTCAGATCAACTGATGGCCTCCGAGCGTATTGTAAGGAATCGCGAAGAGGAACTCGGTTGGATCGTGTGGAGAAGGCAGATCTCCTTGTGCGTACCTGAGAAGCCCGTCAAGCTGAGATTACTAAGATCAAGAGAGAAAAAATCGCTTTCGGTGAATTTCAATATGGAGTCGGTTTCCAGGCTGGTAAAGATACCGAGAAGGACAATGATGAAGAGTCTGAGGAGGTAGACCTTAACTTGAAGATGAACAATTGTCTAAATCTTCGGTGGGTTATAGAGCGAGTTCAATCAGGTCTTTATGACCTCGATGAACTTCAGATTTTTCTGCTGAGAAAGTTAGAAAAATATAACTTCAATTCCGAGATTAAGACAATGCATGTGCCAGCCGACGACAGCGAGCGAGATTTTTGTGAATGGATGCTGTTGATGACCGACTTGGTTTCGTGTGATTAAGCTAAAGACTAATCACCTTATACCGTTAATAAGCCCTTCGAAAATAGCCGAACTTAGCTCAAGTCGGTACAGTTAAATAAATTACCGACTTAGGCTAGACAGTAGAAAGCAAAAAAGCAATAATCCATCAAAACCGGACTTCACCAACCTCATGGATACTTACATTAAAGGCTATCCACTTATCCGACATCTGAGGAGATCGAATTTCTAAGCAGGAGGTGCTGTACTTTTTTGATTGGACCATCAAATTAAGGAATAATCATTGATGTTCCCTTATTCCATCACACACCACTTAATGGAAGTTGCTCAACATTAAATGCGATCTTATCTACCTTGGACAAAAAGACAAGAATAATCATACTATCAATAGCAGAATTTATGATTGTACAGGGGGATCTTTTTTGACACATTGTACATGGACTTAAAATGATCTCGGTTAAGAACAAAAAACCAACTTCCTGTACTCTCGTGAAATTATCAATAATACGCAATTTTACGTTTATCTTCGCTTAAACACACCTTGCTGTCAGTTATTTGCGTTGTTAATTTCATACAACTACAGTTTAGCTCTAGAAGGAGGGCGGACCTCATAAGAAATTTGAGGTTAATCTTCGATCCACCATATACAAAACCCATATGTGCGTGTTAAACAATTTCAACTACGTGCGATCAATATGTCAAGTTCTGGGTGTCAAGAAAGAAATCCAGACGCCGGGACCAGTCGTAATCCTTTCCTAACAGAAAATACGACTGCACCATCCATGACGATAGATTACTCTGTTTTATTTCAAGATCTAGAGTTCCGCAGAAATCTGTCCAATTTCATGGCACAAACAAGAACGGGACCAACCATGACAGTTCCCAGTCAAACTCTTGTCCCGAATATTTCTATAAGGCAACAGACACTGCCTGTTCAACAGCAGAATAATAATAATCCTGCTGCGTCTCATGCAACTTCGCAACCACGAACACCTGGGCAGCAACTAAATATAGTTGTCCACAGTCATGGTGTAACACCTGTTAATAATCATCCTCCAGAAGGAATTCAACCTGAAATTACCGCTGAAAGTCACTCAGAGCGTCGTCGACAACAACCGGTGCCTTCATCACCGGTGACGTCGCAGCACGTCCGACAATCCGACTTGCGTCATACTATCGAAAAGAATCGGTTCAGACGTGAGAATAATGAATTACGTCATACTATTGAAAGGAACCGTTTGAGGCGTGAGTCGGAAGAGTTGGAAATGTTACGAAAAAGAATTTCCGAGTTAGAAACTCGGCAAAATGGTCCAGAAGAGTCTCAAGATATGGCTCCCATCTCGAGTAATGTTTACCCGGAAGCAGATGCTCCATTGGCTCCTCAACTGACGATGGAACCACTTTCTGGAAAAGTTAAGGACTCTCAAATCGGTCTTTATGACGGTACCTTGGATCCTGATGCACATCTCGGTCAATATACATCATGGATGGACCTTCATGGGGCGACCGACGCGCTTAGATGTCGGATGTTCTCATTAACCTTGTGTAATAGCCCAGTTCTGTATTAATAAAAATGACAGTTTTTAGTTCCAAGTTGAACTATTTCTTTTTATTAATACTGCTCGTCTTGAGTTCCGAGCCTAGTTATCAGCTATTCAATCTCAGTTATTAATTCCGGTCCATTTATTTTAGCAATGGATTTTATTCAGTCGGAATTAATTATTTCAGTTGACGAATAATCGGAACCGAGTATGTTTCGACAAACCGTCCAAGTTGAGCCGTGTCCGGAACCAAGTCGTTCGGTCACGAGTATCATGCTTAGTTCGCACCTAGTCAAGTCTCGTGCCCTAGCCGTGCCGAGTCTTGTTCGAGCCCTAGTCGTGCTCATATTCTTACTTAGAATATTTTTCTAAGTATGAGTCGATCATTTTTACCGAGCCCTAGACCAAGTCTCTCGGTCACGAGGAACCCCGCACCCAGCTCGTGCAAGGGTTCAAGTTCTCGCGCCCAAGTGCCGTGCCTTGCCAAGTTGCGAGTGCCTCAAGTCGTGCCAAGAAGGTCCTAGCCATGGCCAAGTGCTCATGGGATTTTTCTAAGTATTATGCATCAAGAAAGGATCATGGGCCATGTCGTTTAAGCCTTAGAAGGTCAATTTTCTCGGTCCAAGGTTTGTCCCGCGCCCAGTCCGCATGCACAGGCCCGTTCGCGCAGCCCAGCGCCAGCAGCGACAGCCCATCATTTGGAGCCCAATTCTTGAAATTTCGGCCCACTTCCTTCCAAGACCCAATGCTGCGTGTGTTAAGGACTTAATGAGGGTCATTTAGGGCTAAGATGTCCCTAAGAAAGTGTTAAGGAAGTCAACCTATGATTAAGCCAAAGTAGAGCATGTGCTTGTGGATTATTTTATTCATGTGTGTAAGCACTTGTCCCCCACTTCATGGGAGCTCGACCAGACCACTTCCCCATCATATTATACTCTGCAAGATGCTTCTAAAACGTGGTGAAGTCAGTCCATATCATGCCAAGACCCATGCTCCAAGACTCCACAATGTCCCATGCGCATGTGATGAGCCTTTGTCCCCCACTTACTCTCATTGATAGCTCCGCCCCTCTCACCTATATAAGGACATCCTCAGCAGAGTGTTGAAGCTCTTGGAGACTTTAAACACTTAAGTTTATTGAGAGGAGTTGAGAAAAACCGAGAGCAAGGCCCACCTCAAGTCACGCGCGCGAGTGAGAGAAGTTAGGGGTGAGGACCGAGTCTTACCTTAATCCAGCCAAGTCCACTCGTGGTTTATCATTAACATAGAGTTTGTTGAATTTTTGTAAGCCTCCAGAAGTCCTCAATTGCAGCCTTTAGCCATTGGAGCTCGAGTACACAAGTAAGGCCGCGAGTGAGCCCTAGAAGGCCATCTTGGCACCATTTCGAACCTTGAGCAAGGTAAACTCCTACCTATCATTTTTCCCAGCTTATTCATGATAAAATAGGAATTATCATGTTGAAAAATCATGCCATGCACGTTAGATATGTGGAGATATGATTTTTCGAAATTCTAAGCCCTAATTTCGAAAGTTCTTGTACATGCATTTTATGGCCGAGACTAGTAGCTTAAAATTCCTCGAAAATCATGAGTATGACATGGTTAAAAGATTAACATGATTTGAGTTCATATGTTCGGTCAAGTTGGTTAGTGAAATTGAGCTATTTTCACCTCCGAACTTAAGTATATGTGCATGCATGTATTGAATAATGTTCTAGCCTCATTAGCCATGGTTTTTGATGCTTAGTATTTGGCCCTAAGTGTTTTGATGAGTTGAGCATGTTAGTTCGGTGACCTAGGGTCCAAAGGTGCCATATAGGCCCTACCGGACCGAGCCCTCATCCACCCGAGTTGCCCTAGCATTTCTTGGCATTTTTACATGTATTTATCATGTTGAGTTGTTTTGGGTTGGTAGTCACCGAAAAAGTTGCCGGAAGTTCGGCATAGGACTGGCTAGGGTCACCAGCCGCGCCAGTCGCGCGTACCGTGCCCGTGCCGCATCGCAGAGGGCAGGCAATGCCTCTGTCCGTGCCCGCGCCTAGCGCTCGCGAGGCACCGCAGCCCCCAGCGCATGCGACAGCGCCCAACAGCGCTTGTCCGTGCAAGCAAGCGAGGTCTCAGCGCCAGTCGCGCCAGAGCACCTCCAACAGCGCCCGACAGCGTTGTCCCAGCGTCAGTGCACGCGTGACCTCGAGCCAGTCGCTCGTGTCACGCGGAGTCAACCTCGGGTCGTGCCAGCAGCGCACCCGAGTGTTCAGTGTCGCACCTTAGTGAACCCGAGCCGTGTTTAGAGGCCTCAGGACGTGCCCAGCAGCACGCCCGAGCAGTCAGTTAGCCTGGGATGTGCTCAGCAGCACGCCCGCGTGCCCAGGGTCGCCCGGCAGCACCCTGATAGCCTTAGTCGTGCCCGAGCCGCACTAGTAGTGCCTGGCCGCGTCAGTCCTCGCGCCAGCCGCACTCGAGTCATGCCAGCCTCACGCCCAGTGCCTAGTCAGCCCGGGTACGCGTCAGCCCCGCATCCCTCGTGTTCGGTCGTGCCCAGCAGCGCACCAACACTTCCAGTGAACCTCGGCTGTGCCCAGTAGCAACCGAGCGGCACCAGTCGTTCTCGTGCTCGCGCCAGCAGCGCACCAGAGCACCCAGCCACCCTTAGTCGTGCCCAGCAGCACCTAGTGGCACCAGTCGTGCCAGGGCCCGTGCCAGCCGCACCGCCCGCGCCCAGCAGCGCCTAGTACCGAGGCCCGCTCGCACCCAGCTCGTGCCCAACGCCGTGCCAGGGCCCCAGCAGGCCCGACACGGGATCGAGCTCGGCCATTCCATGCAGCCCGTGACCACCCGGTCCAGAGTGAACCAGCGGTCCGACCCGGTTCGGTTCAGTCCGACCTGGTCCGGTTCAGTCCGACCCGGTTCAGTTAGTGAGCGAACCGACCGGTTTAGCCGGCGGTTCGAGTCAATTTTGGTTCGTGATTTTCGGTCTGAGTCTTTTTCTGAAATCTAAGTGACTTTTTCGAGCCAGACCAGATCAATTAAGCATATCAGTCTAATTTCCGGACTTATAATTATCTTAGTGAACCCGTAGAGCGTTCCTTTTTATTCGGATGAGTAATCTGATAGAGTAGAGCATCCTAGCATATTAATGAGCATATGACGAGCATAGTGCTTAGTATAATTGCTTATATTTTTATGTAGCTTGAGGAGTCAGCTACCAGCACAGCCGCACTTACCCATTTTCAAAGCAGATCAGGTGAGGACCCAGTCTGGGTTATACATTGAGTATAATAGTCGATATCATGTTCAGGTATGTATATGAGTTTTATTCGCTTGGGGTTAAGGCCGAGTTGTCCTTCCCTAAGTTCTGGTGATGGCCCAGTTCGCCTTAAATATACCATCAGAGTGTGCACACGGTACCGGCCAAAGTGTCCGGGAGTTACCTGCCAGAGTGTCCGGGAGATTACAGTTACCGGCCATAGTGTTCGGGAGTTTTAGTTACTTATATATACCAGTTCTGTGATATCATTATTATTATTGTTGTTTACTTTAGTATGGGTTTTTATGGAGTACAAGTGGACCGTACTCACCCCCACTTTATATTTTCAGATGGCAGGGTGGGGGGGTAGGCGTGAGTCGAGCTGTGGTGGTTGTGGTCGTGGAGATGGCACATCGAGCCGTTCCAGGGACATTTGTTTAAAATGTTTTGTATAACTAATATTACCATGCATTTTCAGACATTCCGCTATGCTTGCTTTTATTTCGAACTTGCATGACAATACTTTCAGACTTAAAAATTTATCCAGTTCGCTAATACGAACGGGACCAGTTAAAATGCAAGAGTCGATAAAAGATTATAATATGATTTTATTAAAGTCTAAACCAGTTGATAGACCAAGTTAAGGAAACGGATTTTCAAAGCAAATAAGTTTTTAGCAGCATCTCGAGATAAGTTTGCAAATGATTGCGAAAAATTTATAAGCGTTTTCGAAGGTAACATTTGCGAAAAATTGGCCCCAAGTAGCGGGGTGTTGCAGTTGGTATCAGAGCACTTTTGTGCTTCTGAATGTTTTAAAAGACAGGAAATTTTGCAAAACCCGACCACACCACACTCATGCCGCGCAGACTACCAGGTAAGTGCATGCTGTAAAAGTTTTTCAAAGTTTATATAAGCAAACTGTACTATGTCTATGCTCAATAGGATTCAGATAATCCGAATTTTAGATGCTCAGATCAGTATAAGACTCCTAACAGTATCAGATATGTCTTCTATCAGAATTCAAAACTCTAGATTCGAACTCTAGTTGAACTCTAGATTACTGAGTTCTTTCCAGCAACTCGTCAAGAAATTTGCGCCTAATCCAGTATTTAGCGTTTCCTTTCAGCCTTATTCAATTTCATCTCCTGTTCTGACCAGTTTCGCGGCTTATTATCAGATGGCCCGTCGTCCGAACCAAGCTCAGAGAGAGATGACCCAGGCTGAGGTAGTCGGCCAATTTCGCGGCTACAACCCAGATAAGTTTTCGGGGCAAGGAGATCCTCGCCTAGTTGATGAGTGGATCCAGGGTCTCGAGGCCATTTTCGAGATCATCGAGTGCTCCGAGAGGCACAGCATTCTGTGTGCCCAGGTCCAGATGACAGGAGACGCCAGACTGTGGTGGAACTCCTACTGGGGCTTGCGCCTTGGTGAGAAGGAGAACCTCACATGGCCACAGTTCACGGAGATGTTGCAGGAGAAGTATTACCCGGATATCTACAAGGCTGAGATGGAGCGCCAGTTCTTGGCGCTTAAGCAGGGCCACCACTCCGTAGATGAGTACAAGCGGGAGTTTGTTCGTCTCGGGTCCTTTGTTCCCTATCTGGTGGACACCGAGAAGAAGAAGGCAAGACGCTTCCGTGACGGATTACTGCCAGTTATCCGTCACCACGTAGCGGGACATGGCGTCCAGTCTTACGTCGATGTCGTCGCTAAGGCCCAGGAGACAGACGCCAGTCTCAGGATGGATCTAGTACAGCCATCAGTTCAGCCCCCAGTGTTGCCCCCAGCTCAGTATTCGGCATTATCCCCAGCTCAACCTGCGCCTGTCCAGCAGGCAAAGCCTAAGAACAAGAGGAAGTGGAAGGGTCAACAGAATGACCGGAGGAACAGGCAGAGACAGGCACAGGTCCCAGCATGTGGCATATGCGGACGCCCACAGCAGAACGTCTGCTTTCACTGTCGAGGGCCCAGACATACCATTCGGAACTGTCCGGATAGGCAGCAGCAGCAGCAGCCTCGACAGCAGCAGCAGCAGCAGCAGAGGCCGCCTCAGGAGCAGAGGCGAGGACAGCAGGCACAGGTTTATGCAGTCGAGCAGGCTGAGGTAGAGCAGAACTCAGGTACTATGTCTGGGATGATTATTTTGAATGATGTGCCTATATTTGCCTTGTTTGACACTGGTGCGACGCACTCTTTTGTGTCGACTCGATGTGTAGAGGCCATTAGAGTTCAGCCCATCAACACTGTTGACCCTCTCGAGGTGAGTCTAGCCTCGGGAAGGAAGATAGTGACGAGCTCCAAGGCAGAGGACCTTAACCTTAGTATTGGCGGCCGAATCCTGAAGGCCGAAGCTTATGTTATCGAGATGAGGGACTCGGTATGGATTGGTTGACGCGTTATCGAACGGACATTCGTTGCCACGATCGGGAGGTTATTCTTCATCTTCTGAAGGACAGTCAGATTACGTTTTTCGGCTCGAAGACGCGAACCCTACCTCGTATCGTTTCGATGGCGAAGGCAAGGAAGATTCTGCGCAGAGGAGATTGTCAGGGTCACCTGGTGAGCCTTGTCGATGAAGGATCGAGAGCACAGACGACTCATGACGTTCAGTTGTTCGTGAGTTCGTGGATGTGTTCCCGGATCAGCTACCAGGAGGACCACCTAGCAGGCAGGTGGAGTTCACCATCAATCTTGTTCCAGGAGCAGGACCGGTGTCTAAGGGACCATACCGTATGGCTCCGAAGGAGTTGTAGGAGCTGAAGACGCAGATCGAGGAGTTGTTGAAACTCGGATTTATCCGACCAAGTGTCTCATGTTGGGGGGCACCCGTCCTATTCGTCAAGAAGAAAGACGGATCCATGAGAATGTGCATTGATTACCGGGATCTCAACCGATTAACGGTGAAGAATAAGTATTCGCTCCCCAGGATAGACGACTTGTTTGACCAGCTGAGAGGAGCTTGCGTATTTTCCAAGATTGATTTATGCTCAGGCTATCATCAGCTGAAGATTAAGGAGTCCGATGTAGCCAAGACTGCTTTACGGACGAGATATGGGCACTACGAGTTCGTGGTTATGCCGTTTTGTTTGAGTAATGCGCCACCGGTGTTCATGGACTTGATGAATCGTGTGTTCCATCAGTACCTAGACTAATTTGTTGTTGTCTTCATTGATGACATTTTGGTCTACTCCAAGAGTTTGGAGGATCATGAGCAGCATCTGAGGGTTGTTCTCGGGACCCTTAGGTGAGAAAAGTTGTACGCCAAGTTCTTCAAGTGTGAATTTTGGCTGAAGCGAGTGGCATTTCTAGGCCACATCATCATCGAGAGAGGCATAGAGGTTGATTCGGCGAAGATTGCCGCAGTTCGGAACTGGTCAGCACCCAGAAGTCCCACCAAGGTTCGCAGTTTTCTCGGTCTAGCAGGGTACTATCGCAGATTTATCGAGGGATTTTCCAAGATTGCCCTGCCCTTGTCCAAGCTGACGAGAAAATCTGTGAAGTTTGAGTGGACGAGTCGTTGTGAGGAGAGCTTTTAGGAGCTCAAGAAGAGGCTTACGACGGCTCCAGTGCTGACTATTCCAGATCCTACTCGGGGTTTCACCATCTATAGTGCTACCTCGAAGCAGGGTCTTGGGTGTGTGCTGATGCAAGATGGTCAAGTCGTTGCGTACGCTTCATGTCAGTTGAAGCCACATGAGCAGAATTACCCTACGCACGACCTAGAGTTGGTAGCGATAGTGCATGCACTCAAGGTTTGGCGCCATTATCTGTATGGTGGTCGGTGTGAGATCTTTACCGATCACAAAAGTTTGTAGTATATCTTCACACAGAAGGAGCTCAACATGCGCCAGAGGTGATGGTTGGAGCTTGTGAAAGATTATGACTGCACCATACAGTACCATCCGGGGAAGGCGAACGTGGTAGCAGACGCCCTAAGCCGAATGGTGAGGGGTGAGTCGGTTTGTTCTATCACCGATCAGCGCCAGCTTATCCAAGAGTTTGCCCGAATGCAGATTGAGGTCGTCGACTCACTTCCTAAGGAGATTTTGGGGAGTGTTAGCTCGATGCGAGTTCAGCCCATGCAGAGAGATAGAATCCGGCGGGAGCAATCTTGCGATCAGTTCATTCGCACTTTAGAAGTGAAGGTTCACGCCGGAGGCATAGAGGGATTTTACCGAGGCATAGATGGGGCCTTGGAATTCAGAGGCCGCATTATCGTGCCAAAAGTCGGGACTTTACGCAAGGAAATCCTGACTGAGGCCCACAGTGCGCCATATTTAGCCCACCCTGGGAGTACCAAGATGTACCACAACCTGAGAAGGTCGTTCTGGTGGCGAGGAATGAAGAGAGATGTAGCAGACTTCGTGAAGAAGTGTTTGGTCTGTCAGCAAGTAAAGGCCGAGCACAAGAGTCCCATAGGTCTGCTACAACCACTTGAGATTCCCAGCAGAAAGTAGGAAGAGGTTACCATGGACTTCGTCACGGGACTACCTAAGTCGTCTGAGAATCACGACGCAATTTGGGTAGTGGTAGACAAGCTGACGAAAGTCGCACACTTTATGCCTGTGACGATGACCATGTCGATGGATCAGTTAGCCGAGATATATACCCGTGGTGTTATCCGACTTCACGGAGTGCCCGTTACGATCATATCCGATCGAGATCCCAGATTCACCAGCAGATTCTGGGAGAGTTTGCATGAGGCAATAGGCACCCAGTTAAAGTTCAGTTCGGCTTACCATCCAGAGACGGACGGCCAGTCCGAGAAGACGATCCAGACGCTCGAGGATATGCTCCGAGCCTTGATTCTGGACAGAGGTGCTAAGTGGGAGAAGTGGCTACCACTAGTTGAATTCGCCTATAACAACAGTTATCAGGCGTCTATTCAGATGGCTCCCTACGAAGCACTTTATGGCCGCAAGTGTCGGTCGCCCCTTAATTGGGATGACGTCGGAGAGCGACGAGTACTCGGTCCGAAGTTGATCGAGGAGACAGTTGAGCAGGTAGCCTGGATCAGAGAGAGGCCCAAGACAGCCCAGAGTCGGCAAAAGTCCTCAGCCGACAAGCATAGACGAGAGGTGCATTTTGAGCCCGGAGATCACTTCTTTCTGAGGGTTCGACCGATGAGAGGTGTCGTTCGCTTCGGGAAGAGAGGGAAGTTGCATCCTCGCTATATAGGCCCTTTCGAGATTCTCGAGCGAGTGGGCGAAGTCGCCTATCGAGTAGCTCTGCCTCCCGAGTTGGCTAGCGTACATAACGTGTTCCACGTTTCGATGTTACGCCCATACGTGTGCGATCTCGAGCATGTGCTTCAGCACAGCGAGATTCAGCTTCAGCCAGATTAGACTTACGAGGAGCAGCCGGTAGCAGTATTGGATCGAAAGGTCCTTCGGCTCAGGAACTGAGACGTTCCCCTCGTTCGTTTCAGATGGAATCGCCACGGAGATTCAAGTGCCACTTAGAGCGCGAGGCAGACATCAGAGCTCGTTTCCCAGATTTTCAGTTCTGATTTGTATCGAGTTGTATGTATTCCTCCAGTTTTAGTATTTCCAAGGGTGAAAATATTTTTAAGGAGGATAGATTGTAATAGCCCAGTTCTGTATTAATAAAAATGACAGTTTTTAGTTTCAAGTTGAATTATTTCTTTTTATTAATACTGCTCGTCTTGAGTTCTAGCCCAGTTATTAGCTATTCAATCTCAGTTATTAATTCCGGTCCATTTATTTTAGCAATGGATTTTATTCAGTCAGAATTAATTATTTTAGTTGACGAATAATCGGAACCGAGTATGTTTCGACAAACCGTCCAAGTTGAGCCGTGTCCGGAACCGAGTCGTTCGGTCACGAGTATCGCGCTTAGTTCGCGCCTAGTCAAGTCTCGTGCCCTAGCCGTGCCGAGCCTTGTTCGAGCCTTAGTCGTGCTCATATTCTTACTTAGAATATTTTTCTAAGTATGAGTCGATCATTATTTATCGAGCCCTAGACCAAGTCTCTCGGTCACGAGGAACCCCGCACCAAGCTCGTGCAAGGGTTCAAGTTCCCGCGCCCAAGTGCCGCGCCTTGCCAAGTTACGAGTGCCTCAAGTCGTGCCGAGAAGGTCCTAGCCATGGCCAAGTGCTCAAGGGATTTTTCTAAGTATTATGCATCAAGAAAGGATCATGGGCTATGTCGTTTAAGCCTTAGAAGGTCAATTTTCTTGGTCCAAGGTTTGTCCCACGCCCCAGTCCGCGTGCACAAGCCCGCTCGCGCAGCCCAGCGCCCAGTCCAGGGCCGCGTGCAGCCCAGCTTGCGCCCAGCCCAGCGCCAGCAGCGACAGCCCATCATTTGGAGCCCAATTCTTGAAATTTCGGCCCACTTCCTTCCAAGACCCAATGCTGCGTGTATTAAGGACTTAATGAGGGTCATTTAGGGCTAAGATGTCCCTAAGAAAGTGTTAAGGAAGTCAGCCTATGATTAAGCCAAAGTGCAGCATGTGCTTGTGGATTATTTTATTCATGTGTGTAAGCACTTGTCCCCCACTTCATGGGAGCTCGACCAGACCACTTCCCCATCATATTATACTCTGCAAGATGCTCCTAAAACGTGGTGAAGTCAGTCCATATCATGCCAAGATCCATGCTCCAAGACTCCACAATGTCCCATGCGCATGTGATGAGCCTTTGTCCCCCACTTGCTCTCATTGATAGCTCCGCCCCTCTCACCTATATAAGGACATCTTCAACAGAGTGTTGAAGCTCTTGGAGACTTTAAACACTTAAGTTTATTGGGAGAGTTGAGCAAAACCGAGAGCAAGGCCCACCTCAAGTCACGCGCGCGAGAGAGAGTAGTTAGGGGTGAAGACCGAGTCTTACCTTAATCCAGCCAAGTCCACTCATGGTTTATCATTACATAGAGTTTGTTGGATTTTTGTAAGCCTCCAGAAGTCCTCAATTGCAGCCTTTAGCCATTGGAGCTCGAGTACACAAGTAAGGCCGCGAGTGAGCCCTAGAAGGCCATCTTGGCACCATTCGAACCTTGAGCAAGGTAAACTCCTACCTATCATTTTTCCCAGCTTATTCATGATAAAATAGGAATTATCATGTTGAAAAATCATGCCATGCACGTTAGATATGTGGAGATATGATTTTTCGAAATTCTAAGCCCTAATTTCGAAAGTTCTTGTACATGCATGTTATGGCTGAGACTAGTAGCTTAAAATTCCTCAAAAATCATGAGTATGACATGGTTAAAAAATTAGCATGCTTTGAGTTCATATGTTCGGTCAAGTTGGTTAGTGAAATTGAGCTATTTTCACCTCCGAACCTAAGTATATGTGCATGCATGTATTGACCAATGTTCTAGCGTCATTAGCCATGGTTTTTGATGCTTAGTATTCGGCCCTAAGTGTTTTGATAAGTTGAGCATGTTAGTTCGGTTACCTAGGGTCCAAAGGTGCCATGTAGGCCCTACCGGACCGAGCCCTCATCCACCCGAGTTACCCTAGCATTTCTTGGCATTTTTACATGTATTTATCATGTTGAGTTGTTTTGGGTTGGTAGTCACCGGAAAAGTTGCTGGAAGTTCGGCAAAGGACCAGCTAGGGTCACCAGCCGCGCCAATCGCGCGTGCCGTGCCCGTGTGATGCGGATGTGGTCATTGACCCCGGCGAACCCGAGGACGAGAACAATGATGGCCTCGAGAGATGGCGAGAGGCTGGGCGAGAAAGGGCTCGAGGACGTGCTAGGCGGGTGTGTGCACGCACTAAGGCGCGTATACCGGCGGGACGCGGCAACCGAGCCGCGAGGCGTGCGAGTCTAGGCCGGGTGAAGATGAGGTGCGCGACGGGAAGTGTGCGTGAACACGAGGCTTGGGCCGACGACGAGAGTGAGGTGATCGTTCCCAGGAAGGTGGGTGATTGGTGCAAGGCGTGCGCAAGAGAGCGACGCGCACGACGAATACGAACTAAGGCCAATGGTGCACGAGGGGAGGATGTAGGGTGGACAGTGTGCACGGGTCGTGGCCGTGATGGGGCGAACACGCGAGAGGATTGGAGTGTCGCGATGAGCCCGATGGTATGGGATGGTGCGAGGAGCACGAGGAGCTGGTGCGGGAAGGGCGCGATGGCGGAAGTCACGCGCGAAGCGCTAGTCGAGTGGGATGATGAGGTTGACGAGGCGAGCGTGGACGAGAACAGCGCAGGTGGCATGAACGCGCGGGGAGCAATGGGCGAGCGAGAGAGGGACGCCGAGCGAGCGGGCGTGCGCAACACTCGCGCGGTTGGTAACGACGCACGCGGTAAGGCACGCGGGCGCGGAGCGGGAGTAGCGCGCAACGCGTGGGGCACAGGCGCGTACCTTGGCGCGCAAGAGACCGAGGGCGATGAGGACTAGGGTTAGCGAGGCACGCGACGCGTGGGGCGGCTAGGGTTTCGATGCGCGCGCGACTTGCCAAGCAAGGAAAGATATGGACGTGATTGTCATAGCTTAGTTAGGAGTCTTAGTTAGGTTAGGAATCCAAATAAAAGGCATGTGCCTATTAGTTTCCTATTTGTCTTTTAATTGTTTGGTAAGTCCATATTCCCTAGATGTTTAGTTGCATTAGGAATTATTTACTTGCATAGATTAGGAGTTCTATTTAGACTAGGATTAAATCTATTTAGCATCTATAAATACCACCTATGTACCATTCGAAATATATGTTGATGAGTGAATAGAAAAGAGTCGAACATTGTGTTCAAAGTTCTCGTGTGTTTTCTCCTGTGAGTTTACATAGAGTTCGTGAATGGAATAGGACCAACATCCGAGTTTGTTCACAGTGATAGAAATAGGACCAACATCTGAGTTTCGTCACACCTATCGCGAAGTATGAAGGCGTCGGCGCGCGTATTAGCAACTTATTGCGAAGGGACCAAGGCGTCGGCGCGGGTTTCGAGCAAGTCGAGCTAGATGTAACACACGATCCTTCATCATTAGTGCTTTCATTGAGAGTGATTGATCGTGTGTTGGGTTGAACTTTTTCTTCCCCATTCTATTTTCTTTTGTTTCGAATTTTTTCGAGAGAAAAAAAAAAAAAAAAAAAAAGAGTCGAGTCATGATGACACACAAAGAGAGGATCGAAGCGTTGGAGGAGAGTTTGAAGTCCATCGGCAATGGCCAACACCTTGTCAATGAGAATTTTTCTAAACTTGAGCTCATGGTGCATGATCTAGCCGGGCAACTCACGCGCATGACACGCCGACCGCGAAGGAGCCACACCTCGCGATCGACTGCGGCATCGAGCAGCCCCGGGACCGACCACGACGACGGACGATCACGGAGGACCCCCGCATCACGCGCGATGCACCACCACGACGACCGAGGCTATGCACGACCGAAGCTCACGATGCCTACGTTTACGGGGACCGACCCAGACGCGTGGTTAAATCGAGCCATGCAATTTTTCGAGATCAATGACGTGCACAAGTCCGAGAGAGTCAAGATCGCCGCTTATCATCTCGATGGTGAAGCAAACACATGGTGGCAATGGATGTCACATGTGTACAAGACCAAGGGCGCATTCATTAGCGGACTTAAAGCCGAGCTAGCGGCTGAGGTACGACTGGATAGGCCGCATACAACACGGGCGGCAATAGAGTCGGCACGGCTATGCGACGACCATTTGGTCGCAATGCGCAAGGCCAGCAAGGGTGATGGACGTACGGATCCGCGGCGCACAAGTACCGCGACCGACAAGATGCCCGCACGAGACGAGTCCAAACCAACCGAAGATGGCACGCGAACCACGAGCCATATGCGACGGCTTATGACTGAGGAGATCCAACGAAGGCGCGAGAAAGGCTTATGCTTCACTTGCAACGAGAGGTTCACACCGGGCCATAGATGTGCTGGAAAGCAAGTGTTCTTGCTTGAGTTTGATGAGGATGAGCCGGAACGTGAGGAGTACGAACATGTGGAGCGAAAGGAGACCTTGCTACATGTGATCGAAAGCAAGAAAAGAGATGCTGAGAGAGGTCCAAGGATGATACGATTCACGGCGACCGTACAAGGCGAACAGCTCGAAGTACTAGTGGACAGTAGGTCGACATTGAATTTTATAGACAAAGAGCTGTCCAAAGGCTTGGAAACGCCGATGACAAAAGTGAAACAGTTCGGGGTGAAGGTTGCCAACGGGGATGAACTAAGAAGTTCCGAGCCATACAAAGGAGTTCCCATATTTGCACAAGGCTATGACTTGAAGGCTGATCTTTATGCCTTACCTTTGACGGGACCGGACATAGTATTGGGAGTTCAATGGCTCGAGACATTGGGATCTGTCACGACCAACTACAAGAAAGGAACTATGACATTTGGACGAGCCCACAAGCGAATCAAGCTGCCAACTGAGAACCCAGGAGAAGAGCCCCAAGAACTTGACGAGATCAATTATTTTATCCTTGAGGACAAGGAAATTCTCGAAGAGGGCGGGGATGATGCAGATGTGGTCATTGACCCCGGCGAACCCGAGGACGAGAACCATGATGGCCTCGAGAGATGGCGAGAGGCTGGGCGAGAAAGGGCTCGAGGACGTGCTAGGCGGGTGTGTGCACGCACTAAGGCGCGTATACCGGCGGGACGCGGCAACCGAGCCGCGAGGCGTGCGAGTCTAGGCCGGGTGAAGATGAGGTGCGCGACGGGAAGTGCGCGTGAACACGAGGCTTGGGCCGACGACGAGAGTGAGGCGATCGTGCCTGGGAAGGTGGGTGATTGGTGCAAGGCGTACGCAAGAGAGCGACGCGCACGACGAATACGAGCTAAGGCCAATGGTGCACGAGCGGAGGATGTAGGGTGGACAGCGTGCACGGGGCGTGGCCGCGATGGGGCGAACACGCGAGAGGATTGGAGTGTCGCGATGAGCCCGATGGTATGGGATGGTGCGAGGAGCACGAGGAGCTGGTGCGGGAAGGGCGCGATGGTGGAAGTCACGCGCGAAGTCCTAGTCGAGTGGGATGATGAGGTTGACGAGGCGAGCGTGTACGAGAACCGCGCAGGTGGCATGAACGCGCGGGGAGCAATGGGCGAGCGAGAGAGGGACGCCGAGCGAGCGGGCGTGCGCAACACTCGCGCGGTTAGTAACGACGCACGCGGTAAGGCACGCGGGCGCGGAGCGGGAGTAGCGCGCAACGCGTGGGGCACAGGCGCGTACCTTGGCGCACAAGAGACCGAGGGCGACGAGGACTAGGGTTAGCGATGCGCGCGACGCGTGGGGCGGCTAGGGTTTCAATGCGCGCGCGACTTGCCAAGCAAGCAAAGGATATGGACGTGATTGTCATAGCTTAGTTAGGAGTCTTAGTTAGGTTAGGAATCCAAATAAAAGGCATGTGCCTATTAGTTTCCTATTTGTCTTTTAATTGTTTGGTAAGTCCATATTCCCTAGATGTTTAGTTGCATTAGGAAATATTTACTTGCATAGATTAGGAGTTCTATTTAAACTAGGATTAGATCTATTTAGCATCTATAAATACCACCTACGTACCATTCGAAATATATGTTGATGAGTGAATAGAAAAGAGTCGAACATTGTGTTCAAAGTTCTCGTGTGTTTTCTCCTGTGAGTTTACATAGAGTTCGTGAATGGAATAGGACCAACATCCGAGTTTCTTCAAAGTGATAGAAATAGGACCAACATCCGAGTTTCGTCACACCTATCGCGAAGTACGAAGGCGTCGGCGCACGTATTAGCAACTTATTGCGAAGGGACCAAGGCGTCGGCACGGGTTTCAAGCAAGTCGAGCTAGACGTAACACACGATCCTTCATCACCGTGCCGCGTCGCAGAGGGCAGGCAGTGCCTGTGTCCGTGCCCGTGCCTAGCGCTCGCGAGGCACCGCAGCCCCCAGTGCACGCGACAGCGCCCAGCAGCGCCTGTCTGTGCCAGCCAGCGAGGTCTCAGCGCCAGTCGCGCCAGAGCACCTCCAACAGTGCCCGACAGCGTTGTCCCAGCGTCAGTGCACGCGTTACCTCGAGCCAGTCGCTCGTGCCACGCGGAGTCGACCCCGGGTCGTGCCAGCAGCGCACTCGAGTGTTCAGTGCCGCACCTTAGTGAACCCGAGCCATGTTCAGAGCCCTCAGGACGTGCCCAGCAGCACGCCCAAGCAGTCAGTTGGCCCGGGACGTGCCCAGCAGCACGCCCGCGTGCCCAGGGTCGCCCGGTAGCACCCTGACAGTCTTAGTCGCACCCGAGCCGCGCTAGTAGTGCCTGGCCACGTCAGTCCTCGCGCCAGCCGCACTCGGGTCATGCCAGCCGCACGCCCAGTGCCCAGTCAGCCCGGGTACGCGTCAGCCCCGTGTCCCTCGTGTTCGGTCGTGCCCAGCAGCGCACCAACACTTCCAGTGAACCTCGGCTGTGCCCAGTAGCACCCGAGCGGCACCAGTCGTGCCCGTGCTCGCGCCAGCAGCGCACCAGAGCACCCAGCCACCCTTAGTCGTGCCCAGCAGCACCTAGTGGCACCAGTCGTGCCAGGGCCCGTGCCAGCCGCACCGCCCGCGCCCAGCAGCGCCTAGTACCGAGGCCCGGTCGCACCCAGCTCGTGCCCAGCGCCGTGCCAGGGCCCCAGCAGGCCCAGCACGGGACCGAGCCCGACCAGTCCATGCAGCCCGTGACCACCCTGTCTAGAGTGAACCAGCGGTCCGACCCGGTCCGGTTCAGTTAGTGAGCGAACCGGCCGGTTTAGCCGGTGGTTCGAGTCAGTTTTGGTTCGTGATTTTCGGTCCGAGTCTTTTTCCAAAAATTAAGTGATTTTTCCGAGCCAGACCAGATCAGTTAAGCATATCAGTCTAATTTCCGGACATAAAATTATTTTAGTGAACCCGTAGAGCGTTCTTTTTTATCCGGATGAGTAATCTAATAGAGTAGAGCATCCTAGCATATTATTGAGCATATGACGAGCATAGTACTTAGTATAATTGCTTATATTTTTATGTAGCTTGAGGAGTCAGCTACCAGCACAGCCTCACTTACCCATTTTCAAAGCAGATCAGGTGGGGACCCAGTCTGGGTTATACATTGAGTATAATAGTCGATATCATGTTCAGGTATGTATATGAGTTTTATCCGCTTGGGGTTAAGGCCGAGTTGTCCTTCCATAAGTTCTGGTGGTGGCCCAGTTCGCCTTAAATATACCATCAGAGTGTGCACACGGTACCGGCCAAAGTGTCCGGGAGTTACCGGCCAGAGTGTCTAGGAGATCACAGTTACCGACCATAGTGTCCGGGAGTTTCAGTTACTTATATATACCAGTTCTGTGATATCATTATTATTATTGTTGTTTACTTTAGAATGGGTTTTTATGGAGTACAAGTGGACCGTACTCACCCCCACTTTATATTTTCAGATGGCAGGGTCGGCGGGTAGGCGTGAGTCGAGCTGTGGTGGTTGTGGTCGTGGAGATGGCACAGCGAGCCGTTCTAGGGACATTTGTTTAAAATGTTTTGTATAACTAATATACCACGCATTTTCAGACATTTCGCTATGCTTGCTTTTATTTCGAACTTGCATGACAGTACTTTCAGACTTAAAAATTTATCCAGTTTGCTAGTACGAACGGGACCAGTTTAAATGCAAGAGTCGATAAAAGATTTAAATATGATTTTCTTAAAGTCTAAACCAGTTGATAGAACAAGTTAAGGAAACGGATTTTCAAAGCAAATATGTTTTTAGCAGCATCCCGAGATAAGTTTGCAAATGATTGCGAAAAATTTATATGCGTTTTCGAAGGTAACATTTGCAAAAAAATGGCCCCAAGTAGCGGGGTGTTGCACCTTGGGACCTCGAGCTCAAAAGTGGTATCATTCTTTACTTCGATGTTCAATTTCGAAATGGCAACAATTGAGGACGGCCTTTCGTTCTCATTTTATTGGTGCCTGAGTATCTTTAATTCCCAAAGAGTCTATCGCCAATATTGTGCAAAAGGACAATGAGAGTGTCAAAGATTACTCAACTCGGTTTAATGAACGAGTACAAAACATGGAGCAATGCCATCCAGAAACATTGCTGATCACGGTAATAGCAGGATTAAAGTCAAATTCTCTGTTTCGCTGGAGAATTTATCAGAATAAACCGACTTCATTCCAAGAATTTCTAGCTCGAGCTCAACAACATATCATTGCTGAAGAATCAATATCGGTTCCTACTCTCGACTTCTTATCTATTAAGTCGGATGTAGAGCAAGAATCAAAAAAGAAGAAAAACAAGTCTTTTAAACCAAATAAATCTCGGTTCGGAAATCCCAAAACTCCTGAGGTGAAAGAAGCCAGAGCTAAATATCTTAATGAAGTCAAATCAAGTTATCAAATGGTATTTTCAGCCGGAGCCGCTACTATATTTGAAGAATTGAAAGGGAAAGGGATCCTTCCCGATCCCCGACCTATGAGAAATCCTGAAGAAAAACTCGACAAGACAAAATACAGTTCATACCACAAATCGGCGGGACATGACACTGATGAATGTTTGGGCTTGGTTTCTGCTTTATTAAGGCTTATTGGACACCCGCAAGTCCAAAGATTTGCTAAGAATGCTGATTACAAACAAAAAGGCAGACTGTCGGAACCCCCAGATGATGATGAAGATGATGACCGCACGGTCAATCAAAAACGCATCAGACAGGTCGACAAAGAAGTGTTTATGTTAAACCTGGAAGAGAATGATCCTTCATTTTCGGTTGAAACTGAAATGTTAAAACAAAGAAGTTATTCTAATCCTTCTGGTTTTCATAATGTTCCCCGAGTTAACAACAGTAATGGTAAAATTCTTGAATCACGTCGGCAAATGAAAGCTTATGCTCGACAGGCGTACAACTCGGGCAAAACCATCCTGACGTCCGACCTCCGTGATAAAATCAATGCTCGGAACAATTGTCCGATTACTTTCAATGTGGATGATGCCAGCTACTTCGCTCACCCACATTCTGATCCTCTTATGATCACGTCGCCAATTTGCGGGATACCAGTACATCAGATAATGGTTGACACAGGTGCGTATTCGAGTATTTTAATGCTCCGCACATTTGAACAAATAGGAATTGATCCAGCCGAGTTAAAACCTTGTAAAGATCAAGTACAAGGTTTAAATGGATCAATCACGCCAACTCTTGGCGAGATATCCATGCCGATTCGTTTCGGAATTCCCGGACAAGCATCTAAAGTAATTATTGGAGACATTCAAAGTAATGGATCTTAAGAATGAATACAATGCCATTGTGGGAAGGACAGCTTTGTACAAACTTCGTGCAGCCGTCTTGATTTTTCATTATGCTTTGAAATTTCCCACGAACAACGGAGAAGGGACCCATTATGGCGATCAATATGAAGCACGAGGAATGGTATGGTTCAAACCTTGGCATGGACCATCTTCTCTGATACAAATGGTAGAAAATATCCGGGAAGAACGAGAAAAATCTCCAACTCTTGAGAACTCGATACCTATTACTACCGAGATGGAAATTTAACCAACTAAGAAGTCGAAAATCTCGAAAGAGAGATCTCGTGATGATTTAACTCGTGGCCGTGGAAGACGTCCAGGGAAAGAAACAATCAACGAGGAAGATGAACTAGATCCCCGGACTCAATTGAAAGAGAAAAACAAACTCGACCGAGCTGAACCGTCCGAAGAAATTGAAACAATTTTCATTGACGATCCTATCTGTGATAAGTCACTTTGGATTGGGGCCAATCTTCAAGAGCCGATTCGAACTCAACTCATCCAATTTCTCCGGGCAAACTCAGACGTGTTCGCCTGGAAACATGAAGATATGAAAGGAATTGACCCTAATATGGCTTCACACCGACTTAATTTGGATGACAATAAAACCAGTGGTTCAAAAACGGCGCAAACTCGATCCTGACCGAGAAAAGGCTCTTGAAGAGGAAGTCAAGAAGTTAATTGACAACAAGTTCATCAAAGAAACTAAATACCCAACTTGGGTATCCAATCCTGTTCTAGTTAAAAAGAGCACTGGAGCGTGGCGACTCTGTATCGACTTCTCTGATTTGAATAAAGCTTGTCCAAAAGACAGCTATCCACTACCACACATAGATTACACGGTGGATGCCACCTCCGAACATGAATTGATGAGCTTCATGGATGCATATTCAGGTTATAACCAGATTCCAATGGATCCCGGAGAGGCAGAACATACAACTTTTTATTCTGCCCGAGGTCTATATTGTTATACAATGATACCATTCGGTCTCAAGAACGCAGGGGCCACATATCAAAGGCTGGTTAACAAAATGTTTGCTAATCTCATCGGGCATACCATGGAAGTCTATGTCGATGACATGTTAGTCAAGTCGGTTTGTGCTGATGATCATGTCAATCATTTGCAAGAAATGTTTAACATCCTCAGGGATTATTCCATGGTGCTGAATCCAAAGAAGTGCACTTTCGGAGTCGGTTCTGGTAAATTTTTGGGGTATATTGTGACTCAACACGGTATTGAAGCTAATCCCCTGAAGATAGAAGCCATTCTCAACATAACACCTCCCACGTCGGTTAAAGGTGTTCAGGCTCTTACCGGCCGACTTGCTGCTTTGAATAGGTTCATATCTAAATCAACACACCGTTGCAAACCTTTCTTTGAGAAAGAAAGGGAAACGCTTTGAATGGACCAAAGAATGTCAACAAGCTTTGGTAAAGATTAGAGAGACTCTCCTCCGATCACCGACTTTGCAGAAGCCGGTACCCGAAGAAATGCTGTACTTGTACATAGGGGTAAGTGAAGCCGCTATTAGTATTGTCCTTATCCGAGAGGAAGGACTCAACAGTATCCAATTTACTATATCCGTAAAGCACTACACGAAGCTGAGCTACGATATCCACCTATGGAAAAATTAGCTTATGCTCTCATTACGGCGGCTCGAAAGTTACGTCCTTACTTCCAGGAACATTCTATAACCGTGCTTACCTCTTATCCTTTGAGGTCAATCCTCCACCGACCTGACACATCAGGAAGGTTGGTTAAATGGTCGATTGAACTCGGCCAGTACGACATCCATTACAAACCAAGAACTGCTATTAAAGCTCAAGTCCTGTCTGACTTTAATGCCGAGTTTACTCCCCCAATTGAAGCAATCAACGAAGATCATGGACTCTATACGTTGACGGCTCACTAACCCAAGACCGAGGTGGTGAAGGTGTTGTTTTAATTGATCCTTGCAACAAGATGTTTTGTCATTCTATAAGGTTCCTTTTTCCGGCTACAAATAATGAAGCCGAGTACGAAGCCCTACTTTCTGGATTAAGCTTTGCGGAATCCATGAATGTCAATAAACTCAAAATGTTCTCCGATTCCCAATTATTGGTGAACCAAGTCCTCGGATAATTTAAAGTTAAAGAACCTCGGTTGGTGCCGTACCTGACACTTGCAAAACAAAAGATGTCCAAACTTGATGAGCAATTAGAACACATTCCTCGTTCTCAAAACGTTCCAGCCGATGCACTTTCTAAACTTGCATCAAGTACCGGAATTGAGGACGTAGAGTATGTTCAAGTTGGTCACCAGTAGTTACCATCTACTTCAACCAACGAAGTCATGAATACCGAGTTACAGAAAACTCCGACATGGATGACACCGATTGTAACATCCTTGAAAACAGGGGCCTTACCGCAGGACCCAAAAGAAGCTCGATCTCTTCGAATTCGAGCAGCTCGGTTTACACTGGATAATGGAATCCTCTATAAACGGGGATACCCTGTTCCTTTACTGAAATGCATAAACGAGCAAGAATCAAAGTATGTCATTGAAGAAGTTCATGAAGGCATCTGCGGAAATCATAACGGTGCACGAGCGTTAGCTTACAAAATACTTTGACAAGGATATTATTGGCCAACATTGAAGATGGATGCAATGAGTTGGGTTCGCAAATGCACGAAATGT
The DNA here is from genome assembly GCA_008636005.1 of Striga asiatica. NCBI lineage: Eukaryota > Viridiplantae > Streptophyta > Magnoliopsida > Lamiales > Orobanchaceae > Striga > Striga asiatica. Next base: position 1,164,416 of record BKCP01012070.1, on the reverse strand, counting down.
CAAATATTCGCGCCCAATATAAATCAGTCTCTGGAATCTCTCAAGTCGATATATAGTCTGTGGCCATTCGCTAGATGGGGAATCGATTTAATTGGTCCACTTCCAACTGGAAAAGGTGGTGTGAGATTTGCCATTGTTGCTGTCGATTATTTTACAAAATGGGCTGAAGCTAAACCATTAGCAACAATTACCGAACAGAAAGTTGTCGATTTTATTTGGAAATCAATCATATGTCGATTTGGTATACCGAATTCCATCATAATCGACAACGGTCGACAGTTTGAAGGGAAACGACTTGAGACTTTCTGTGAAGATTATCAGATTAAACACTTTTTCTCGTCACCATATCATCCCCAATCCAATGAACAAGTCGAGGCAATTAACAAGATAATAAAAAACGGACTGAAAACCCGACTTGATGCTGCAAAAGGGACCTGGCCCGAGGAATTTTCGAATATATTATGGGCATATAGAACAACAGTTTGCCACACAACAGGGGAAACACCTTTTTACCTGACTTATGGGTCGGAAGCCATTGTCCCTGTTGAACTCGGATCCCCGACATACCGAGTAACATATCTTCATGATAAGGCCAACTCGGAAAATCTGAAAGGTAATCTAGATCTCATAGATGAAACCCGTCTGATTGCCGACCTCACGAATGCTGCCTATAAACAAAGAAGTGAACGATATATCAACTTGAAAATGAAACCTCGTTCGTTCCGAATTGGAGACCTTGTACTTAAAAGAATAACTGGACCAGATCCGGGGCCTTTGAAACCAAAATGGGAAGGACCATTCAAGGTAAGTCAAGTACTTCCAAAATGTACTTATCGTCTTGAAAAACCAGATGGAATCGCTCTTCAATATCCCTGGAATGCTGTGCATTTGACGAAATATTTCCAGTAGCTGTTGATAATGTATATATGACTCTATACACTCTTTTGATGAACATAAGAAAATTTTGTGTGCTTTTAAGTCTCTTAAAATTTGAACCGAGTACTCTAACTCGGTATGATTTAGTCTTTATGTAGCCAAGCCTTTCTACTTGGACAAGACTAATATCTAAACTTATAAATTAAAGGATAGTCTTGATTTTAACCGAGCTGAATAACTCGGCAAGACATACTTTTTCGGCCAAAGTGTTAACCTTCGAAACACTAAGTTCAAAAACTTTGGAAGGTTAAGGGCATACTTAAAATTAATGGACTAATGCCTTTAAGATCAAATCCTGAAGTTGATTTGAATGAGGTAGAATTCCATTCTTTATCAACTTATAATAAAGTTAAGTTGATGAAGCCCGTTCCTGAAAATTAAACTTTGCCGATATTTCAAAGGTATGTCTTGCCGACATATCAGCAAAATTGAAATGACATGCTGAATATAATAGTCGAAAATAAAAATACCGACATACTTGGAAACTGAATATGTGTTCCAATTAAGTTACACTTTAACTCGGTCAAGAATCTCAGTTTAGATCTGACACCTTTAAAACTTAAGTCGGATATTACTAAAAAACCGAGTTAAGAGTTAAACTATCGCCACACTTATCTCGAGTTCAAAATACTTAAAAAATTATGGATGAATAAAAATAAAAACAAAAAACCATTCATTCATAATCATTTAAAAACTATTATAACTACTTTCAAACTTAAAAACTAAGTGTCCCGATATGCCGGGAACACTTTAGAAAGCAAAATAAAAACAACAAAAGGAAGAACTAATGCTAAATTGAAGTCATTATCTTTCCCAGAAGGACCTGCCTCATTCTCCTTCGGATCTTCAAATTTATGGACATCGCCGGACACACCCTCTCTCTCAGCGCGAACAGTATCCTCGACATTTTCGCCGGTAATATGCGCATACATCTGTTTGCCAATGCTTTCAAGAACACGGTCCTCTTTGGCCTTTGAAGCTCTTTCAGTGTCAAAGGCCGACACTGGGATGCGTTCATCATAAATCGGGTTCTCCTCAGCAACTTCCTGGACCTCGGCTTCCTGTGGCTGCTTAATACCCAGAGACAGCTCCTGAATTTTCCTTTCAAGAAAAGCTAACACCGCCTTTCGAATTTTCTCAGGGGTCATCTTCTCAACTTCTTCCTCCATGTTGACTTCAGGCAATGTCTTGACATAGATGTCGGCAAGCTCGGCCCTTTTTTCCTTCTCGGTCTCCAAAAGCATGTTGACAAAGGATCGATGAAGACGAGCATCCCTTTCTTTACTCAACAGGGGATGGTGAGGAACTTCTACATTGTCGTCAGCGGACACAAGAAGCCATTCACAAAATTCTTTCTTGTCCTCATCGGGGTCAATGTGAGTAGTCTCTATCTTCGGGTCAAAGCTATGCTTCTTAATCTTATGAAGAAGATACTGTCGCAATTCCTCGATGTCATAAAGACCCTCATCGAACCGTTCGATGACCCATCGGAGGTTTATACAAGTGTTCATCTCAAACTCCGGGTCTTCATCCTCAGAGTCGGACTCGGTTGTTGTCTTCATTCTATTAGCCTCAGCCTCGAGAATTCTCCCGGCTCGAAGACCATCATTGTACTTCTCCTCTGCAAACTTATTCTTTTCCTCTTGAAGTCTGCTGAGGTCGGTACGATGGGCATTGCGACTCTTCGCGAGAAGTTTCTCGACCTCGGATCGACTCTTTCGAGTAAGCTCGTGAGCTTCTTGTTCTTTGCAAGGCAGTGATTGGCACCGAGCAAGTTGATCTTCAAGAATTTTCACACGTTGCTCAGATGTAATCACTTGACTAGATAGCATAAGCATGTCAGAATCGAGACCAGCTTTCTCGGCTTTCAAAACCTCAATTTCGCTTTGAGCAATCGCAAGTTGCTGATCTTGCTCGGCGACCTTCATCTTCAACTCTTTCTCCTTGATTGCTGCCTCTTCCCTTAGAGATGCAATGGCCCCATCTCTAAGTGCTAGCGTGTGTTTCTTTTCATCGACTTGGCAGCATTTAGTCGGAAATCATCCTCGGCCATAACTAAACTGACTAGAGCTCGGCCGATAAGCCTCTGCATACTTGAATTTGTACACGCTCGGCAACGAGGACACACCGATCTCTGCTCTCGGATCCCACACCATCATAGGGACTCTAGCAGCATCAACAACATGGCTCGGCAGCTCAACCGTACTCGAGATCTCGGGAATCTCTACTGACTCAAAAGTCGAGAACCATTTCTCGACCGACTCCCGAGGCTGCCTAAAATTCATCTCCCTCTCTTCATTAATGGGAAAGAAGGACCGGTCAACCAACGGTTCCTTCTTCTTCTTCTCCCGCTGACCGACATCGTGCTTCTTCTTAGTCCGTCCCTCAATGATTGGGACACTTTCTGCACGCCTCTTTTTTTGTCGGGTCAACGGGACCTCTTGCTCCTCGACCGCTTCTCGGTCACCTTCAGGCTCGTCGGAGACAACTTCTATAATTGGTGGGGCCTCTAGTAGAGCAACTTCGATGACTGGTTCTGCTCTAGACGAACCAGTAACAACGGTAGCTATAGCGGCAATCGGACCAGTCACTGCAATCGCCAACGGGTTCAGCTGCATAACTTCAGTAGCAGCTTCTGACGTCGCACCATCGCCGCCGACAACATCCTTTGGGTTCATAATCGGATACTTCAGATACGCCTTTGTCAGACCCCGCCTTACTAGCTTTGAAAAATCAGAGTAAAATTTTTTGTTTTTATTTTCGAAAGAACTTGCAAGCTGGGTTTTCAAAAATACTGACTTATTGCGGGATGTGGCAGATAAATACTTAAACAGAACTGAGCTTCCTCACAGACATAATAAAACATGCAACCAAATGTCCGCTCGCGGATTATGGAATTATACATGCATAGTCTGTACTATCTCGCACTGTCTAGAAAAACTCGCTGGCGGAAGCATCCGAAATACGAATACATAAACATGCATACATAAACTGAATAATACACATGATCATAAATCTTGGACATAAAAATGCAGGTAAAATATGTCCGACTCTCATGACCACGCTGCGCCACATCTGTGCTCATCCGGCACGCACGACTCCGTCTCCTGAAAAACACAATGGGGGCGTGAGCAAACCACTATGCTCCGCAAAGACCAGTACTGAACAAAACATCATCTATAATAACGTATCATCAAACATAAATATATAAGAGTTGAAAACTGTAAACTGTTCTCTAATTTCTGTTCTGATCTGTGGTCAAAAGACCCTCGGCCTTGGCCGCTCGTGTGCACGCTCCGATGGGATATAAAGGCCTTCGGCCCCCCAAACGGTCATCAGGCGGGTATAAAGACCTTGGCCACCCAACCCAGAACTAAACTGTCTCAAACATACCTCTGCCATGGTACATATATTATCTATGATGTGACATCCAGTACATGACCCCCACCTGAAAACTTGAAATCTGATATGCAAGTGCGGATGCTGGAGTAGCGGTCGGAGGCTCGACTCTCCTTAGGCTACATAAATATTTAAGCAAAATAATTCTAAGTAACATGCTCGAAATAATTAATTATATGCTAAAATGCTCGGACTTATTACGCGATTAAACTGGACTGGACTGGCTCGGAAAAATATTGAAATTTCGAAAATAGACTCGGACCGGAAGTCACGAATCAAAACTAACTCGAACCGCTGGTCGAACCGGCCGGTTCGCTGGCTGGCCGGACCGCCGGCTCGGCTGGACCGGACGGTCGGGCGCTGGATCGGCTGGACCGGCCTTGGCCCCGTGCCGGGCCAGCGACAGAGGCCACGCGGGCGCTGCCGGTCGTCCCCGAGGTCGCTGAGCACTCGGGCAGGCTGCTGGCCATGCACCGAGGTCGACTAGGCGCGGACATGCGCGAACTAGGGCTGAGCGGGTGCTGCCGGGCAACCCTGGGCACGCGGGTGTGCTGCTGGGCACATCCCGGGCCAACTGCATGCTCGGGTGCGCTGCTGGCACGACCCGAGGTCACTGGGCATGACACTGGACACCCGGGTGCGCGGCTGGCACGACCCGAGGTCGACTCCGCATGGCACACGAGGCCATGCGTGCACTGAGGCTGGGACAGCGCGGCCGGGCGCTGTCGGGGTTGCTTGGGCGCGACGGGCGCCAAGACTTCGCATGCACGCGCGGACAGGCGCTGAGGGGCGCTGTCGCGGGCACTGGGGCTGAGGGTACCACGCACAAGCTGGCGCGGGCCCGGACTGGCACTGGGCCGGGCACTGCCGCGCTATGTGCGCGGCTAGTGACCAAGGCCGACCCTTGCCGGACCTCCGGCGACTTTTTCCGGCAACATGCATGACCATACAACATAATATGATAAAATAAGCACAACTAACACATAAAACACTAGTGGACCCCGGGTCCACTTGCATGTTCACTCGGTAGGGCTTATACGGCCCGTACGAGCACTTGACGTCCGAACCGACTAAAATTTCTTAAACTTTTGATGATGGCTGAATGTTTAACATGTTAAAACATTTCTATAGAGGCTAAAACATGTGGCACATATTGCATGTAACGAACTAGGGTTCGGGTGCCCATCTTAACATATTTTCAAGCATGATTTGACTAAGTTAATGAACTCATTTTATTCTCAAAATGTGCTTAGGCGCGGTTTTGCGGGTTTAGGGCTAGCTTGGGACTGAAATGGCCGAGCATGGTGTACTCAAATGACTTAAAAAAATCCAAGAAACACTTGGATATTAATAAGCCACGAGAGATTTTGCTTGAAGATGGCTGAGGTACGGTGGTGGCACTCCCCGGGACTCCACGCGCGCGGTAGGTGCAAGGTGAGTCCCTCTCGGTTTCTTTCCTTCTCTCTATATTTGCTCAAGCGAGTTAGGTGCCAAAATGATCCACACTCAACTGAGGATGAGTTTAAATAGAGGTCTTGGGCGGAACTTAGAAGATAGGATGGTGGAAGATAAAATAAGTGGGAAAATTCCACTCATGTGCATGGAATTATGGGTTGAGGCATTGGGGCATGCATTGACCTGATTATGCTCGATTTTAGTGGGCATTCTAGTGGGTTTTCAGAGCATAAAACATGGTGAGAGCATCTGGTCAGGTTGGTCAAGGCATGGGGACAATCCACTATCTATTTTTGAATAAACAATTCATGTGCCCATACTCAACTTAAGGGCTAATGAAGTTGACTTTCTCTTAACAATGCTTAGGGCCAAATTAGCTTAGTCTAACCCTTATCAGGTCCTTAACAACAGTATAAGTTGGGCCATGAGGAAAGTGGTCCGAAAATACACGAAATGGGCTTGGAACTCGGGTCTGCCAAGGCTGCCGCTGGGCCTGATGGGCACGGCACTGGGCCTGGGCGCGAGGGGCGCGGGCTGGGCGCGAGGGCGCGGGCTGGGTTGCGCAGGGAGATGGGCTGCGCGGGGAAACTGACTTTGGCTGAGTGTGATGGCCTCCTTCAATGCTTCAACACTTAGAAAAAATATTGGATGAGTTATGGCATGCCTTGGACGTCACTAGGGCTCGGTAGGGAGTGCATGGGCGTGGCTTAGGCGCGGTGCGGGGACTAGGGCACGAATGGCTCGGTTATGCATTTTGGCTTGATTTAAAATGATCAAAACTTGACTTTGATATTTTAATATACTTAGAAAAATACTCTAAGTATTAAAATATCAACTCTCGATTATGACTTCAAAAAATATACCCGGAACGACAACTAGGGTTCGTGTCCGGTAATTTCTCGAATCGACTTGCTATAATTTAACAACCCAAATTAATGGATTAATCTTAACTTAAAATTGATATAGAAATATTCCAAGGAATAATCTATCATTTTAGAGCATTTAGCATATATAAATATAACTGGACTTTTCTGAAAATTACAGATTTCACTTATAGTCGAGCAGTGAAACCGTTCTTACTATTATTACAGATTTGGGGCGTTACAACCTATCCTCCTTAAAATATTTCCGTCCTCGGAAATACAAAACTAAGGTGCTAGGCCAGAACTCCTACTACATAACTATATACACCAAAACATAAAATAGAAAATACATATATGTACAACTGAAAATCTCAAACTCGAAATCTGGATAACGAGCTCTGATCTCGGCCTCTCTCTCCCAAGTGGCTTCCGACTCATCGTGGCGACTCCAGCAAACTTTGACGAGCTCTATATCTCTATTCCTCAGCCGATGGACCTTTCGGTCCAGAACTGCTATCGGCCGCTCATCATACGTCAGGTTCTGCCCGACCTCTAGCCCGTCAAAGTTCACTATGTGGCTCGGGTCATACACGTACTTCCTCAACATCGACACGTGGAAGACGTTGTGTACACCCGAGAGCTCTGGGGGTAATGCCAGATGATAGGCGGTGACGCCCACTCGCTCGAGAATATGAAAGGGCCCTATAAATCGGGGCTGCAGCTTCCCCCTCTTCCCGAATCGGACAATGCCCTTCATCGGCGTGACCTTCAGGAACACCATATCTCCCTGCTCAAACTCAAGCTCCCTTCTACGCTTGTTAGCGTAGGCCTTCTGACGGCTCTGAGCCTCTCTCAATCTCTCTCGGATCTCGGCAACCTTCTGCACTGTGTCCTCGATCAGCTTGGGACCCAGAACCTGCTTCTCGCCGACCTCATCCCAATAAAGGGGTGAGCGGAACTTGCGGCCGTATAAAGCTTCGAAGGGCGCCATCTTGATCGACGAGTGGTAACTGTTGTTATAGGCAAACTCCACAGTGGGTATCAACTGCTCCCACGAACCACCATGATCAAGGACACAAGCCCGGAGCATGTCCTCAAGCGTCTGGTGTTGGGATCTGTGAGGATCTCGTTATGTACAAATCACGAATTCAATAGCAAACATAAACCTATGCGCAGCGGATCTAAAGGTTTGACGTAGAGAACTTACGGCTTAAAATTTATGTAGATCTGGTTGACCACGAACGGTTGACCGCAATTGATTGACCGCAACACGCGTCTTGGGTTGCACAAACAAGATCAGATCAAAACTGGATCAAACGGATGCAAACAGATCAAAACAAAATTTTGCTGCCAGACACCTTCCGGCGGCGCGTGAGGGCGCGTGTAGCGTCGGATTCCGGCGACGTCGGCGGCGATGGAAATCTCTCGTCGAGACGGTCGTTTGGGTATACTGTACGTCTCAATCGGACTTCCGGTTAGTTCTGTAGGTCAAAATATATTTCGTCTCGGTTTACCTACAGATCTTCAACTGTATTACTCAATACACCCTTCTTCAACTTGTACCAGTGGAGCAACAAGAAGAAGATAAAGCTCGAATGAGATCTAGAGAGAGAGGCGTGTTTCACGTGAGAATGAGACTTCTAATCTCTTCTCATGAGCTTAATGATATATATATAGAGCTACAGTAGGGACCCTAAGGAGATTAGGAAAAGGGCTCCTTAATTAATTAGACTAACTATGGGCCAAGCCCACTCCTCTAATTAATTAAATAATATTAATGGGCCACCAACATTATATTATTGCACTCCCTTTCTCTAGCCCAAATTACATTTGAGACTCCAATAATAATTACTCGATTTACCTCCTCACGTTTAAGATATAATGTCCATTAATTAATTCGATTACTGACAATCAAGAATTAATTAATTTATTATTATTTCACCGAAGCTAGCGCTCGTTCATCACATTCTTATTATGCCGGAATTTAATCCACCTGCAGGGTTTAGCATAACAATCCTTCATGAACTCACTCCGGGGACATCATCAAACTAACGCACATAGTGACCGTAAACATCCTAACAGCACATCCTATATATAATAATATTACCCAAAACAATAGGAATATTAATCCAGCGAACTGAACCTCACCCATGTGAATCAAAGTAATATATATTATATATATCTGCCTGTTTAATATCTTACGGGTTAAGAGAACGCAGTAATTAACCGAGGCCTAGTTCATTTACGACGATCAGTATAAAATGAACTTCTCCTCTCTGGGATCCTGTTCAATACATAAATGTACTAGTGCAACTAATCAGTCAAGACAAACTGTACAGTTGACACTACAACCGTTCGGATGGGGTGTTCATGTCCATCTAGGTTGTGAACAACTATTCTTGTTCGCAAGTAACTGATAGAGTGATCTTCGGTTCGCCCGATGACGACCCACCCTATCTAAGTGCAGAACAACAGAACGTAGAACTTGTTTAATCTAACATGATTCTCATTCATAAAGGGTAAATGTGTAAAATCATGCAAAGCCAAGCTTTCAGTATATAACACTAACAATCTCCCACTTATACTTAAAGCTTTCGCTTTACAGTATAGTCCTATCAATCCGTTATTCTAAATGACCTATGTCGATCCTATTGCCATGCATCCTCTGATGCAATCTTGGCAACATCAACGCCTCCTCTACCAACGATATCCCTTCGAATCAGATGGTATTTGCGCTCTATGTGTTTGCTTGCCCTGTGGGCTCAAGGTTCTTTTGAGTTCGCTACTGCTCCACTGTTATCACAGTACACGGTTATACCACGTGGCAAACTCGGTATAACCTGTAAGTCCACTAAGAAGTTCCTGAGCCAAACTGCCTCTTTCGCTGCCTCTAAGGCTGCTATGTACTCGGCTTCCATGGTGGAGTCTGCCACGCATTTCTGCTTAGCACTCCTCCATGAAATGGCTCCACTTCCCAAGGTAAACACATAACCTGAGGTTGACTTACTTTCATCCTTATCTGACTGGAAATCGGAATCACTGTAACCCAGAGGTAACAAGCTGCCTGCACGGTAAACTAACATGTACTCCTTAGTCCTTCTCAGGAACTTGAGTATATGCTTCACCGCAGACCAATGTTCCCGTCCTAGATTACTTTGTGGAATTTCTTGTGGTTCTTCATTAAGTTCTATGACTCCACTATTCTTTGAGATGAACTCTTCCTCTAAGAATACAGCATTCCTCGAAACAAACATCTTTTGTTCAGAGGGGTCATAGAAATAGTATCCAATAGACTCTCTTGGATACCCCACAAATTTACATAAGATGGATCTCATATCCAACTTACCTCCCACTAACTGCTTTACATAAGCAGTACAACCCCATACTCGTAAATACTTGTATGAGGGTGATTTACCACACCATATCTCATAAGGTGTGCTGGGTACAGCTTTACTTGGCACTCTATTCAAAATATATGCTGCTGTTTCTAAGGCATAGCCCCAGAATGAAAGAGGTAGATCAGTGGAACTCATCATCGATCGAACCATGTCCAACAATGTTCGATTCCTCCTTTCGGAAACTCCATTGAGTTGTGGAGTTCCAGGAGGCGTCCACTGATAGACAATCCCATTATCTCTTAAATAATCAAGAAACTCATTTGTTAAATATTCACCTCCTCGATCCGATCGAAGAACTTTAATATTTCTACCAATTTGTTTCTCCACTTCATTTCTGAATTCTTTGAACTTTTCAAATACTTCAGATTTGAACCTTAATAGGTACACATAACCATACCGTGAATAATCATCAGTGAAGGTTATGAAATAGTGATAGTTCCCCTTGGCACTAACATTTAGTGGTCCACAAACATCCGTATGGATCAAATCCAACAGACCTTTAGATCGCTCCACTTGTCCAACAAATGGTGATTTAGTCATTTTACCTTTAAGACATGACTCACATGTAGGCAACCTATCCTCTCCCCTAAGGTCGAGTTTAGGTCCCAATTTGTGAATCCGTTTTTCGGATATATGACCTAATCTAGCGTGCCAAATTGTGAATGAACTATGATTATTTAATTTCCTTTTATTTTGTTGAATGGTTAGGATGGGTCTTTCTGGTGTAATGGTATACAACCCATTTGTCAAATTTCCGGAATAAATAAAAGTTGTGTCTTTGAAAATAGAACATTTTCCATTTTCAATGACGAACTTAAAACCTTCCTTATCCAATATTGGAATAGAAATAATGTTTTTTATTAAATCCGGAACATACAAACAGTTTGATAGACAAATCTTTACATCATTATTCAATGCTAGATAAACAGTCCCAATAGCTTTAGCAGCAACTCTTGCCCCATTGCCCATCCTTAGGATTGTTTCTTCACCATCTAGCATATTACTTCTTGCCATCATCTGCAAATCATTGCAAATATGTGAGCCACAGCCGGTATCCAATACCCAAGAAGAATCGTTAACAGACAAGTTAACTTCAACAAAATAAATACCTGAACTTTTCAGACTAGCAAGATACTCCTTGCAGTTCCTCTTCCAGTGCCCAGTTTTGCCACAATGAAAACATTCATGATCGGCCTGAGAATTAACCTTCTGTTTGTTCTTCCCTTTATCATTATATGCCTTCTTGTTGGGCTTATTGGGAACCTTTCCCTTCCTCTTCCTTTTCTTAGACTTAGTAGCCTTTGATCCGGAAGTGGATCCAACAAGAAGTACCGGCTTGTCCTTTTTAATGGTGGACTCAGCCGTCTTCAACATGTTTAATAATCCTGGAAGATCAGTTTCCATATTATGCATGTTGTAGTTAACGACAAAGTTATCGAATGACGCTGGCAGAGATTGCAACAATAAATCCACATAGAGTTCATTATCCATAATGACTCCAAGTGATTCGAGTCTTTCCACAAGAGCTATCATCTTCAGTCCATGATCATGAACTGAAGAGCCCTCGGTCATACGACACCTGAAAAGCTCTTTAGATATCTGATATCTAATTTGTCGCGTCCGATCACCATACAACTCTTGCAGGTGAGTTAGGATTTCAGAAGCATTATTCAGTAATTCGTTCTGTCTCTGTAGCTCATTAGACATTGATGCTAGCATGTAGCACCGAGCTTGGAGATTGTCATCAACATGACGCAAGTAGGCTCCATACTCTTCAGCAGTCTGATCCTCCGGTGGAGGAGGAGGAGCTGTTTCCAAAACATACTCTCGCTTCTCAGACTGAAGAACAATCTTTAGGTTCCTCAACCAATCATTGAAGTTGGGACCAGTTAATTTATTATGATCAAGGATACTCGCGATTGGATTCTTAGCCATTTTAGTAGTTTGATCTACAAAAATAACAAACGAAGCAGAAAATAATTAGACTATGGAATTTATATTCATTTAATATTAGGTCTTTAACATTAAATGTCTCCCACTAATTTAATTAGAACCTCATTATAATTATGAAAATCATTATTTTCATAGTGGGCTTGAAGTCCAATAAAAATATTTCATGTCCCAATTTTATGATGCCACCATGAAACAATTTTATCGGTAGTCAACTTTTTGACAATTGTATCTCTATACAACCTTCAAGATGTTTTGCCTCACCTTTCCTTATATACCTCAATTTTATGACTCCATATATATTACTCGGTGTCAAATCAAACCCATCAAAACTTTCATGATAACGGCCCACCAGAGTGTCCCACGACTCATGGCCAACACAAAGAGGAATCCGTCTCACGAATATCAATATATTTAATAGAGTTCACAGCTTTCGACATAGAATCATCCCACGACTCGTGGCCAATGATAAAACATCGTAGCATCTCATGTCATCTACTTTTGATGGAAGGCCTGGATTAATAAGTTCCAACTTATTTTTATCCATTATTGATTTGATATGGAATTAATCAAATTAATCCGTTTGGGTTCCTTGATCTCATCGATTACCATCTTTACGTTTATTTACCAGTTTCAGTCATCTAATGAAACGAAAGCGTAAATAAACCTAACATACATCTAATGCATGGTGGGATGATCATGTCCTTTCCTATTCGATCCATTCGAGCCAAAATGGATCTATGCATATGTACGTGATAAAACAAATAGTAGAACTACTTCTATTACATTTATTCTATCTACCCGTACAAGCACAGGCCTTCGAGATTACAACTTGTAAAATTACCCACACATGCGTGGGCCTTTGTCATCGAACGGTCTCCACCTTGATCTAATCTCTAACGATACAAAATTTAAAATTTTACAAATTTCATCTCAAGAGACTCGCAGGTCTCGATAAATTACATTTCTTCAATCATATTGAAAACATAATTAAACATCCATTCATTCATTCAATCATATTGAAAATGAAAACATCCATTCAAACATAATGAATATGAGGCTCATGATCATCCCTAAAACATTCATCTAATGAAATGAACATAAAATATCAATTTATGAGTCACACGACTCGTGTGAGGGTCACACGACCCGTGTGATCTTATCACACGACTCGTGTGAAAAATACGAATTGAAAATCAAAATTTTTCCCAGACTCACACGACTCGTGTGGCTCGTCACACGACTCGTGTGAGCTCACACGACTCGTGTGACAAGGTCACACGACTCGTGTGAAAATCACGAAGCTAAAATCAAAATTTTTCTTCATGCCACACGACTCGTGTGACAAGGTCACACGACTCGTGTGGCTTAAAAACGATTTTTAATTTTATAATTAATATTTTTATCATATAAAAAATTAATTATATTGCTTATCTCATAAGTCTTAACAAATCAAAATCTGTTTTAAAGACGATAACCGTGGCTCTGATACCACTGTTGGGTTCGATAGTACCGTACGGGCTGTACGCAGCGGAATTTAAAATTTTTAAAGTAAGTATTTATCGTATAAATACAACACCCGTACATACTAATTGCGAATTAACTGATCGTCATCTTTAAAACATGCATCATATACAAATTTTGATTTGTTACTATAAAGTAAATACTAGTAAAAATATTTACCGAATGTCTTGAACTCCTTCACTATTGATGATGGATGAGGGAATCGGTTCCCGGTTGTAACTTCAACGACTTGAGGTTACTCGCTAGAGGAATCCAAGTGTCTTCCCTCTAAACGTATCCACCCTATGAAGCCCGGTTCCGACGACTTTCCTTCGCTAGTAGAAAAGACTCGGTTTTCTTGTATAGGAATATTTATGAATTTTATTTGGGAATTTTAAGAACTCTTTCTTGAAGTTTTATGAAGAACACTTTCTTCTCTTTCTAACACTTAGAAATTTAGGATCAAAAACTTCACTTAAATGCAAAACCATTTTGCACATATTTATACTAAACATTTTAGCATAAAATAATCAACATTTAGTAATATTAAATAAAATCAAATTTTATTTAAATAGTATTTACTAACTTTTGACTTTGAAAATAATAAGATATGTTAAGTAGTTCAAACAACCATCAACAACCATTTTATTATAATCATATTTATTATTTTAATCCTTAAATCATATTTAAAGATATAAATAATAATTGGATAATAAATCTTGAGAATCTTTCTCAAGACTTTATTATTATATCATTTTCCCAATATTATAATAATCATATTATTATTATTTTGGATTTTTGAAATTTAAAATCCTATTTTAAAATTCAACTTTATTAATTTAGTAATTACCTTAATTACTAAAGTAATATCCAAAATGTAATTAATCAATCTTATTGATTAATATATTCCTTTAATTGATATCTAATCAAATTAGATATTTATCAATTAATTCTAACCATTAGAAATACAATCTTTACCTTTGTTCATAATTAGTGTGACCTTTTAGGTTCACCTTAATACTAGTAGTGGGTTTACAACACTTTGTAATTTGAGTTAAATCTTATTAACTCTTATTCATGAATTAACCCTTTAATTTATGAACCCACATATCATGGTAACACCTAGCAAGTAGCATGAATCTAGTATTAAGTGAATAGCGAGTAAACCTATTCCGATTACAACTCCATACATGTAAAATCCTTTCGACATCTAATTTCCCGATTAAGTCTTGGGTATGATTTTGTCGAAACCCAAATTGACTTAATAACTATGATTCTATTTCATGTTTATTAACCCGGTTATGAATCACTATTCATCTCTGCCTTGGCCAAGGACTTTGGATTAATAACTATGAAACACATAGGAAATTCACTTATCTTCATAAGTGTCGAATCCTTTATTGGCCACTAACAAACTTCCATACATATCAACATAATACCCAACTTATCCCTTTAAACGATAGTGCTAGCTACCAAAAGGATAAATCAAAGTAGAATGTAATATGCACAAAGTTACCATTGTGCCTCAAGTCTTAGGATTAGTCATGTACTATTGTAACATGAAAATTCTTATTCGACTGAATAAATTCTTCATTAAGAATTTTCATACGGTCATGTTCAGTGAACTTGTTCTCTAACAAGCACCCACATAAATGTACTTACGTCTTACGCTAATGTTGATGGAATGCAACATTCTTGTCCAACAAGCATACAAACTATGTGCAAGTCTTTTATGGATTATTCGATATCCCATCTCGAAACATCCATCGACTTGGAACTGTATTTAAGATCACGGCTTTCAAGGTATGTTCCATGATCACCATCTCTATGCGCAACCATACCTTATAACCATAAGTGATCTAGGGATTTTATCTTAAGTGTATTTATAAGATAAATGCTTTCTCTTAAGATAAAGAAATGCCTTATTCATAATATAATTCCAATAGACTGTATTTACAAGTAGAATACGTCAAATCAGATTGGAACGTCGGGTACCCTACTCTAACAGCACGACCACCGAATTACATACGGCGCCTAAGTCCCGATGAGATGCAGAGGAGGCGTGAGAAGGGTTTATGCTTCTCGTGCAATGAGCCGTTCACGCCCGGGCACCGATGCAAAGGTAAAGAAGTTTACCTACTCGACACATGCGAGCCCGAGAAAGAACGCGAGGATGGAGGGCACTTGTATTTGAACCCGTAAATGGAGATGTTGCACATGGTAAAGGCGGAGAGAGGGCCGAAGATGATGAAGTTCGAGGCCGAGATTATGGGACGGAAGGTTAATGTGTTGGTCGATAGTGGGTCGACTCTCAATTTTGTTAACTTGGGCTTCACCACAAGGCTCGAAATTCCAATGCCCGGGGTCGTACCATTTGGAGTACGAGTTGCAAATGGCGAAGAACTCTGGAGTTTGGAGCTATACAAAGAAGTGCCTATACAAGTACAAGGAGAAGAGCTCAAGGCAGACTTATTCACGCTAGAACTCGAAGGACCAGATGTGGTACTTGGGTCCAATGGTTGGAAACACTAGGGCCCGTAACTGCAAATTTTAAGAAAGGCACTATGGAGTTTAAGGAGGCCAAGAAACGAATCAAGCTATGCACGAGTGACGAAGGAACCGAGCTGGTCGAATTGAAGAGTCTTCAATTCATTCTCCTTGAGGACAAGGTCAAACTCAAAAGTGGATGGAATGATGAGGATGTGGTCATCGACCCATCCGAGCCCGAGGACGAGACGCGCATGAGCCATGGGAAGAAGCACGCGAGGACCCGCGACAACCACCGATACTGCGCTAAGAGAGCTCGAAGAGGCTATGAACATGAGACTTGGGCCGACAATGAGAGTGAGAAGATCGTGCCAGGGAAAGTGGGCGAATGGTGTAGAGCATGCGCGAGAGATCGGCGCAAGCAACGCATGACGGCTAAGGCCAATGGTGCACGAGGGGAGCATGTAGGGCGGCTAGCATGCACATGGGGCGACTACGATGAGGTAGGCGCACGAGTGGGAACAGGCGTGAAATTGCGTGAGGGCGAGTAGGGCTCGACGCGCGGGGCGCTAGTGGAGTCGGTCGACGAGGTCGACAAGGCGAGCGAGCGCAGCGCACGCGCACGTGGATGGGACGCGTCCGATGCGATGAGCGAGCGAGAGAGTGAGGCCAAACGAGTGGACGTGCGAGGCACTCGCGCGATGGGAAAGCACGCACGGGCAAAGGGGCGAGGGTGCGCAACGCGCATGGATGGCGACGCGTGGGAAGCGCGCGCGCGCGTTACCGCACGCAAGGAGGACTAGGGCTAGCAAGGCGGTGCGCGACACGGACGGCTAGGGTTTGGGGCGCGCGACGACTTGAGGGGCAAACAAGAGAATTGGGACGTGATTTATTTAGCATAATTAGGAGTCTTGGTTTGGTTAGGAGTTCAAATAAAAGGCATGAGCCTATTAGTATCCTATTAGGAGTTTATTAATTTGGTAAGTCTTTATTTACTTTCCTTAGGACTTTAGTTGTTTACTTGCATTATGAGTTCTTCTTAGACTAGGATTAGATCTATTTGGTATCTATAAATACCCACATATATCATTCGAAAATTATGAGGGAAAAATAATGGAAAATCGTTCGTGAGAACAAAACCGTGTGTTTAGAATTCGTGAGAGTTTTATCATACAAACCGAGTTGGCAAGGCTAAGACCCGAACCATCTCAAAATAGTGAGAAGATAAGGCTAATAACCGAGTCGTCCACACCTATCGTCGAAGGATAAGCCGTGGAAAAGCTTAGTTCGAGACAAACGAGTTGGGAAAACACACGATCCTTCATCAGCGCGTCTCTTCTGGTTCGTGGCGACGGGTTGCGAGCGGACGGGGTTCACCGAAAATTGCTCGTGGGCTGCTCGCGGAGGGAAGAGAACTCGCCTGAGTTGTTGCACGTGAACAGGGATCGCCGGAGTTGCTGATGTCGCGAAGGAAAGAGAGCCGTCGGGACCTGCTGGTCGCGGTGGAGGGAGTAGCGACCGCGACACACTGTGACTTGCGGAGGAGGTCTCAGAGTTGCAGGGCTGCCGGTTGGTCGCGAATGGAGGAACTCGCAGGGAAGGACAGCGTCTCGTCGCGGAAGAGAAGAAGAACTTGCCGGAGGAACTTCACGTCGTCGGGATTGAGGCCTGCTCGCGGTGGTTCTGATCGCCGGCTGGAGGGACTCGCCGGGAGTGGCTCAAAGACGGACTGCCTGCGGAGAAAGAGAAAGACAAGGGCGGGATTTCTCTTTTTCCTTTATGTTGGCGAGATCGGGCGAGAGAGTGAGATGAGTGGCGATTGTAATGCCCCGTTTGAATTATGAAATTTTGGAGAATTAATTATTATTATTATTATTATTATTGTTATTATTATTATTATTATTATTATTATTATTATTTATCTTATTTGTGGTTATTATTATTTGGTGAATGCTAAATTATTAATTGTCTAATATGATTTATTTGTAAAATTTTTTAATTGTCTAAATATTGAATTAATTGCCTAAATGTTATTAATTAATTAAAGTGTGTATTAGTATTTTTACTAATATTATTATTATATTCTTAAAATTTAAATTGTGTATTATCAATATATATTATATATTTGGATTGTTTATTTAATTTTGCGAATTTATTTATGGAGCCCGAGAAATCTGTATTACTTCTACGTAGTCGGGCCCAGGAGCCGATACGTTTCATTGAACCGAACTCGCGAGCCCGTTAATTCGGCCCAAATCCGAGCCCAACCAATTCGGCCCGCGTGTGTGTTAAGTATGTCTTGTGGGGCAAGAAAATAACCCTAAGATAATTATATTTTGCCGTTCGTTTTTCCTGAGAAAGCAGTAGCGCCGCAGCCTTTTTCTCTGTATCTCTCACCACGCGTTTTGAACAGATCAAAACCGATCCCAAAAACTCTCATCGTCTTCACCCTCGCAATCCCATCTCTCCCTCTCATCCTTTTCGCCTTCACCATCATCGCAGCATCTCCATCCTCATCGTCCTCCCATCTCCCTCTCGCCATCGCCGCCTTCGTCTCAGGAGGTCCGGCGACCTCCTCCTGTAACACCACCGCGACCCTCCTCTGCGGCCAGTCACCCTTCCGGCGAGCCCTTCCCCCACCGCGACTGTAACTCCGGTGAACCTTCATAGCCGCTGGCGACCAACTTCCACCGCTCCCCTGTTCGCACAGCATCTACCGGCGAGTCCTTCTTCCTCACGAGATCACCGCCGCTGTCCTCCTTCACGCACGGGAACTCAGCGGCGAGCCACCCTTCACCCTTCGCTGGCCACTCGCGGACGCCCACCATCTCCGAGCACCCTCCTCTGCCGCCTGCAACATCACCACCGCGAGCCCCCTCAGCAACTCGATCCATGAGCGGCGACCTCGACGGATTCCGGCGACTCCCTCCCGTCGAGAACCAGCCTTTCCCAACCCCAGCAGCAGCGACGAAATTCTGCTCCGTCGCGAGCCTCCACGTGAACTAGCACCAACGACGAGAAGCGAGTTCGTCACCTCCGCTGCCAGTCATCTCTCCGTCAATCGGTTGTGGCCCGTAACAAAGCAGCGTCCCCCTCGATCACTCAATTTTCGGCGAGTCCTGACCGTGCTCCTCCTCTGCGAGCAACCACCGCCCTCGCTGCCCCTCTCCCGTTTGCTGCGAGTTCCTTCGGCGAAGTTCAGTGGCCCGTTTTCCGGTGATTCCCGAACGCAGCAACCGCTCCCGACGATTGAGCCGCCGCTGCTCCTTCTTGCTGCGAGACGAAGCTTGCCGTCGAGCCTGGAGCCGTCTTTGCGTGCCGTTCGTTCACCTTCGTTTCGTTCGAACGTTTATTCCCGAGAACGGTACAAGGCTTAACCCGTCTCGTTAAAATTTATGTGATATTTTATGTGTTCGATTATGTGAGTTGCTGAACGTATTTGTGTCACGTGTTATCCGAACCATATGTGCTAATATATGTTAATGGATTATTGTTAGATAAATAATTGTAAGGATGTTGAAGTATAATTGCAAATTTGATATCAAAGTGATTGCCGTCTCTTTGAATTATTGTTCAAACTGAATATATGTGGTTAGTTTTGTGGAAATCCTTGAGTTATAGGTACTTGGAGTTGTCCTTGATCTATTAGTTTTGGTTTGAGGTCGTTTCGAGTAATATATAAGGAGTTATGATTTTTCAAAACCGAGCATGCTGCTGAATCGTAATAAATTCACCATAAATCAAGTTGTTATCCGTTTGAGTTGAATTTTTGATATGTTGTGTCTCTGATTATGTGGAATATATGTGCCAAGATCCTGATTTTATCCTTGAGTTTTTGATGTTCAAATGCTTAAAACGGGTTCTGGTCAGAAACTTGTAAAATTCACTAAAAATCGTACACTTGGAGTTTTGAGTTGAAACTTTCAGGAACCTGATATTTTATAATTTTTTAGGTTGTGTAAAAGTTTCAGACTGAAACTTGAAGTGTAGCTATACGAACTATTAAATGCTGTTCTTGGTGCTGTTTTTGCTTAAATCATTTAAAAATGTTCCCGGATGAATTTAGGGCTGAAACTTGGTGAGTTTATGTGTTTTTATATGAATCATAATGTGGTAAAGTTTCAAGTTGAATGGCTGAGCCTAACTCCTGATTCTGAATTTTGTTTATTTTGAAGTCTTAATGTTCGGTTATCGGTTGGTTAGGTTCGGCTAGGATTTATTTAATGTTGGCATGTTTTATGTGAAATATTTGAGGTATATAAGTTTTGTTCAGGTCTAGTAGTCACTCCAAAGTACTTAACTCGGTCAAGAAATCCACGAGTCGCTTAGTCGATATGATTTCGACTAAGTATATGTGCCTTGTGTGGTATTGTATATTGGATAGTCAGTGATAGGCTATTATAATTGTTGTAGGTTCGTCGAGCTGAACTTGTGCCATAATTCCTTCAACTCTGTGTTTGGCTATACCTCTTGCTATATCCAGGTGGGTTATTCAAAATTTCCTATGCATTAAATTCTTTATGAAAGTCGAATGGTATGATCAATGTATGCATGTGAACCTGTAACCTTCGATGTGTGCGGTTTCGACCTTCGAACGGTTATCCCCGTCGTCGTGTGCGGTTTCGACCTTCGACGGTGCCTAATGATAGGCAGTCTCCCTAGCCTAATGATAGGCAAGGCCGAGGGGAGTTGTACACTCTTCGGTATTTACTCCCATTGTTGTGTGCGGTTTTGACCTACAATGGCTAATGATAGATGTGCACATGAGTAAAATGTTATGATTAGGAGATGTGATATTTGAATGATTCGTGTTCATGCTGCGACCATGCTTAACTGTCTTTAATACATTATTTATTGCATAGCGGTGAGCACTACTTTTTCCAACTGTGCTCATCCCCACCTGAAATTCACGTTTCAGGTTAAGCAAGGCGGGCATGACGGCAGGATGGCAAGTGGATGGTCATATTTGCATTATTTGCTTCCGCATTATTTTGAATAAGTTAACCCGAATTGACGAACTTGAGTTGTTTTTGGGTTATGAACATGATATTTTATTTAGAACCCTGTCGTTTGAATTATGTTAGATTTGAACGTATGATTTGGTTCGTATTATTGAACTATGAATGGATATTCATGTCGAATGTGTTATTTGGATATCATGTGAACTGTTGGTTTTAGGACAATGAAGTCCATGTGAAAAACCGGGTAATGAATTCCCGTGAGGTTTCAAATATGAATTGAAATCAAGATAATGCCCTAATGATATGGATTTTGAAAATGAATTTCGTAAATGTTAACTTGATTTTTGAATAAGCCATGAATTATTTCTTAAATCCAAGTGGGGTGTTACAGTTTGGTATCAGAGCCAGTCTGCATTTCTGTAGACTGGTATGTGCAAATTATGTGAATTATTTGCATAATATGTATATGACCACTCGCTTCCGTCGTGCCTCGCCAACTCAGGTATGAGATTCCTGATTAAGTTAAATTGATTATGTTGCCTGATTTATGAATAAAATGATATGTAAACCAGGGCTTAGGAATTTATCCTCCTACTTTTAAACGTTTTGGAACTCTAGATGGGTGGCGAACCTTAATTGTATGAACTTGAACTCTCGCGATATAGAGTTAAGTTCTACCTTGAGATTTTGTTTGTTTAGAAATCTGGCGTGGTGTTATCGAGCTGAGTTCTGTGTATAACAGTCCTCTCGATGCATTTTGGTGTCTTCGGAAGAGGACCATTCGCGAGCCACCTCGAAAGGAGAAGGCTTAAACGAAGGGAGCAGCTTGAACCGATGATGAAAACAGTGAATCGTAGACTCATGATGACGAAGCAGTCGTGCTGCCTTTCTTAAATTCTTGTTTTCTTGTATACTCTTGCAAACCTTTTCCCCATTCACAGGGCAACAATTTTGAAGTGTGATTGAGGCTTCTTTTCATTATCCAAATTTCGTATTTTGAGGATTTCGCTTGATTTTCCCCTACTTTTGATTCGCGGTGTAAACTATTTTAAGCTTCCCAACTTTAAAATTCGCTTCTCTTGAAGTTTAGCTAATTATGGTTTACCTTATGTTGGGAATTGACTTTGTCTGAAAAATCTGATTTCAAGTGAGATTAAGCATTCCTTTGTTTCGGCTTATCTCTATTTCTCTTGCGAAGTATGAGAGTCTCATTCGAATGCCATCGCTAATATATCACAAAACTCGAGGGCAAAATTTTTCTATCGCCACTTTTGTGAATAACCTAACCTCGAGGGGGACGATAATTATTCACGCTCGGCATCGAGATAAACGCGCAGGAGCTGAAGCCAGCACAATTCGGTTCAATAAGAAGATGGAGTGTTTTTCCACCTTAAAAGATTATGCAGAAATCTTTTAAGGAGGATAGTCGAGTCTGGAGCAAGCACATCGCGTAGTGCAGACCCGTCCTTATTCTGAATCTTGTTCATCGTAAAATTTTTGTTCTTTTCCTCCTTCGGGATCTCGGGAGGAACTTCGCGTTCAAATTCCAAAGTGTGAAGATTGGGAAGTGAGTTGCGCTCATTTAAGACAGCTGACGCGATTAGCTACCCGACGAAGAGCTGACGTACCGGCCGACGTTGATAGACGGAAGAGCCGAGGCAGAAGCCGCTGACTTAAGGGGAATCGTCATGAAAGTTCTTTTGGGATTTCGCATGTCGTTTGATCTGGCCGTATTGCGTTTTGCTGTTTTAGAAAGTTGGTGGACTTGGGACTCGAACTTGTACCTTGCTATTTTTGAGACTTTTTGAAACTTTTGATATTGAGAAATGCCTAAAATATATGTTGTTTTGTTAACCCCAAAATTTTTGAAATTTGGAAAAACCATTCCTTTTTGGCAGCCTTGAATTGTGACTTCTTGTGGAAACCTGGACCAAACGCCGACCCTGACTGGGTGTAGCCACGCGAAGTGGTGGCCGAGCACGCACGACCGTGCTGAGAGACGTGAGGCTAGCGCGCAGCCAATCGTCGACTCGCACGCGAACTGCAGCCGCCATCACTGAACGCACAAACTCCCCAGGCCAGTGTGTGTGGCCAAGCCTCGACTTTACAGCCAGTCTTCGAGTAGGTGGGTACGCACGCGTCCCAGCGCCCCGCTTATGCAGCGCCAGCGAGCGTGCCGCCTCTTGAGTGACAGTACACTAACCCCGAACCTCCGATTCATTTCGTTGATCGACCAGTTTTTGCCGAGTTATTTATGTTACCCCAAACCTTGAACCAAGAGCCCCAAGTTCCACTAAAATGTGTATAAATCCTTAGTCGATGATTTCCGATTAAGGAGTATAGTTGATGAGTCCCTATGCTTTACTTGAGAGTTTCTCGAGTCGGAAAATTGGGAATGTCATGTTGCTTTGAGTCAAGCCTTATGTTTGTGCATAAGGGTTGCGTTCGACTCGTGGAGTCGATATCATGAGAGTGTGAACTTGATGGTGTCGTGATTTATGTATGTGGTACCGTGTCGTTGTCTCTGATAGAGACACATGGATGTGATGAAATCGTGAGCAAGTTATCAGTCTGACTCGGATACGAGACTGAAACTTGGCATCACGTGACCACCTTGATGGTGAGGTAATCGGAGTACACTAACAATACAACGAACGACCTGTCGAGGTCTTGTGTATTGTTAGGTACAAAGCAAGTCGTTGATACTCATGAGTATAGACTAAACCGAACTGGGTCCCTTGCAAGAAGATGTACGCCTAAGCTCGGGCAGGACTGATCACCCTCCAAAACGAGAAGGTAAACATATGAGCATAGGGCGAGTCGGATTGGTTCCTGTGTATGAGTATATGCCTTTTGAGTATAAGGCGATAGGACTCATAGGCACATAATCGAGTTCCAAAGGGTGATGCCCGGACCTCGTGATTGGAAATTCCCGTTTGAGTCTGTCGTTATCTGAGATGTGCGTTCTTTCGTATTTCCGAGGACGAAAATATTTTAAGGAGGATAGATTGTAATGCCCCGTTTGAATTATGAATTTTGGAGAATTAATTATTATTATTATTATTATTATTATTATTATTTATCTTATATGTGGTTATTATTATTTGGTGAATGCTAAATTATTAATTGTCTAATATGATTTATTTGTAAAATTTCTTAATTGTCTAAGTATTGAATTGATTGCCTAAATGTTATTAGTTAATTAAAGTGTGTATTAGTATTTTTACTAATATTATTATTATTTTCTTAAAATTTAAATTGTGTATTATCAATATATATTATATATTTGGATTGTTTATTTAATTGTGCGAATTTATTTATCGAGCCCGAGAAATCTGTATTACTTCTACGTAGTCGGGCCCGGGAGCCGATACGTTTCATTGAACCGAACCCACGAGCCCGTTAATTCGGCCCAAATCCGAGCCCAACCAATTCGGCCCGCGTGTGTGTTAAGTATGTCTTGTGTGGCAAGACAATAACCCTAAGATAATTATTTTTTGTCGTTCGTTTTTCCTGAGAAAGCAGTAGCGCCGCAGCCTTTTTCTCTGTATCTTTCACCACGCGTTTTGAACAGATCAAAACCGATCCCAAAAACTCTCATCGTCTTCACCCTCGCAATCTCATCTCTCCCTCTCATCCTTTTCGCCTTCACCATCATCACAGCATCTCCATCCTCATCGTCCTCCCATCTCCCTCTCGCCATCGCTGCCTTCGTCTCAGGAGGTCCGGCGACCTCCTCCTGTAACACCACCGCGACCCTCCTCTGCGGCCAGTCACCCTTCCGGCGAGCCCTTCCCCCACCGCGACTGTAACTCCGGTGAACCTTCATAGCCGCTGGCGACCAACTTCCACCGCTCCCCTGTTCGCACAGCATCTACCGGCGAGTCCTTCTTCCTCACGAGATCACCGCCGCCGTCCTCCTTCACGCACGGAACTCAGCGGCGAGCCACCCTTCACGCTTCGCTGGCCACTCGCGGACGCCCACCATCTCCGGGCACCCTCCTCCGCCGCCTGCAACATCACCACCGCGAGCCCCCTCAGCAACTCGCGCCATGAGCGGCGACCTCGACGGATTCCGGCGACTCCCTCCCGTCGAGAACCAGCCTTTCCCAACCCCAGCAGCAGCGACGAAATTCTGCTCCGTCGCGAGCCTCCACGTGAACCAGCACCAGCGACGAGAAGTGAGTTCGTCACCTCTGCTGCCAGTCATCTCTCCGTCAATCGATTGCGGCCCGTAACCGAGCAGCGTCCCCCTCGATCACTCGATTTCCGGCGAGTCCTAACCGTGCTCCTCCTCTGGGAGCAACCACCGGCCTCGCTGCCCCTCTCCCGTTCGCTGCGAGTTCCTTCGGCGAAGTTCAGCGGCCCGTTTTCCGGTGATTCCCGAACGCAGCAACTGCTCCCGACGATCGAGCCGCCGCTGCTCCTTCTTGCTGCGAGACGAAGTTTGCCGTCGAGCCTGGAGCCGTCTTAGCGTGCCGTTCGTTCACCTTCGTTTTGTTTGAACGTTTATTCCCGAGAACGGTACAAGGCTTGACCAGTCTCATTACAATTTATGTGATATTTTATGTGTTCGATTATGTGAGTTGCTGAACGTATTTGTGTGACGTGTTATCCAAACCATATGTGCTAATATATGTTGATGGATTATTGTTAGATAAATAATTGTGAGGATGTTGAAGTATAATTGCAAATTTGATATCAAAGTGATTGCCGTCTCTTTGAATTATTGTTCGAACTGAATATATGTGGTTCATTTTGTGGAAATCCTGGATTTTTAGGTACTTGGAGTTCTCCTTGATATATTAGTTTTGGTTTGAGGTCGTTTCGAGTTATATATAAGGAGCTATAATTTTTCAAAACCGAGCATGCTGCTGAATCGTAATAAATTCACCATAAATCGAGTTGTTATCCGTTTGAGCTGAATTTTTGATATGTTGTGTCTCTATGTGGAACATTTGTGCCAAGATCCTGATTTTATCTTTGAGTTTTTGATGTTCAAATGCTTAAAACGGGTTTTGGTCAGAAAGTTGTAAAATTCACTAAAAATCGTACACTTGGAGTTTTGAGCTAAAACATTCTAGAACCTGATATTTTATAATTTTTTAGGTTGTGTAAAAATTTCAGACTGAAACTTGAAGTGTAGCTATACGAACTATTAAATGCTGTTTTTGGTGTTGTTTTTGCTTAAATCATTTAAAAATTTTCCCGGATGAATTTAGGGTTGAACTTGGTGAGTTTATGTGTTTTTATATGAATTATAATGTGGTAAAGTTTCAGGTTGAATGGCTGAGCCTAACTCCTGATTCTGAATTTTGTTTATTTTGAAGTCTTAATGTTCGGTTATCGGTTGGTTAGGTTCGGATAGGATTTATTTAATGTTGGCATGTTTTATGTGAAATATTTGAGGTATATGAGTTGTGTTCAGGTCTAGTAGTCACTCCAAAGTACTTAACTCGGTCAAGGAATCCACGAGTCGCTTAGTCGATATGATTTCGACTAAGTATATGTGCCTTGTGTGGTATTGTATATTGGATAGTCAGTGATAGGCTATTATAATTGTTGTAGGTTCGTCAAGCTGAACTTGTGCCATAATTCCTTCAACTCTGTGTTTGGCTATACCTCTTGCTATATCCAGGTAGGTTATTCAAAATTTCCTATGCATTAAATTCTTTATGAAAGTCGAATGGTATGATCAATGTATGCATGTGAACCTGTAACCTTCGATGTGTGCGGTTTCGACCTTCGAACGGTTATCCCCGTCGTCGTGTGCGGTTTCGACCTTCGACGGTGCCTAATGATAGGCAGTCTCCCTAGTCTAATGATAGGCAAGGCCGAGGGGAGTTGTACACACTTCGGTATTTACTCCCATTGTTGTGTGCGGTTTCGACCTTCAATGGCTAATGATAGATGTGCATATGAGTAAAATGTTATGAATAGAAGATGTGATATTTGAATGATTCGTGTTCATGCTGCGACCATGCTTAACTGTCTTTAATACATTATTTATTGCATAGCGGTGAGCACTACTTTTTCCAACTGTGCTCATCCCCACCTGATATTCACGTTTCAGGTTAAGCAAGGCGGGCACGACGGCAGGATGGCGAGTGGATGGTCATATTTGCATTATTTGCTTCCGCATTATTTTGAATAAGTTAACCCGAATTGATGAACTTGAGTTGTTTTTGGGTTATGAACATGATATTTTATTTCAGACCATGTCGTTTGAATTATGTTAGATTTGAACGTATGATTTGGTTCGTATTATTGAACTATGAATGAATATTCATGTCGAATGTGTTATTTGGATATCATGTGAACTGTTGGTTTTAGGACAATGAAGTCCATGTGAAAAACCGGGTAATGAATTCCCGTGAGGTTTCAAATATGAATTGAAATCAAGATAATGCCCTAATGATATGGATTTTGAAAATGAATTTCGTAAATGTTAACTTGATTTTTGAATAAGCCATGAATTATTTCTTAAATCCAAGTAGGGTGTTACAGCGATGATGCACAGCGAGAGAGAAGAAGAGGAGAACGATGGTGATCGGGATTTTCTGTTCTGATGATATCAAAGGCGAGAGAGAGAGAGATTGATGGAGAAGGACGATGGCGATGGATCAAGAGGGAGAGGGTTCTGCGGGGCGTGTTTCGACGGAGAGAAAGAGATAGAGAAGTTGCGGCGTTTTTGTTTTGACGAGAGAGAGAGGAGTGATTTAATTGACTAGGGTTTTTCTTCTTGGTCCTCAAGACACACACACACGGTTAGGGGGAAAACTAGGTCGGGCGGTGCAGTTCAACTGAGCCGGTACGCGCGCGTGGGTCTCGGGCCGGCTCTCGGGCTCGATTTACGATTTATATTATTAATGGCTCGACATACGGCTCGGGTCTCGGGCTCGACTTAGCCAATAAAAATGGCTCGGTTCGCTCACTCGACAATTAAAAATAAAACCGGATATAATATTTATTTAATACACACATTATTTAAAGATAATAATAATAATAATAATAGTAATAATAATAAAATATGCATTTAGGCAATTAATGACAATTTGGCATTTAATAATAATAGTAATAATAATAACAATTAAAATAAATATTAATAATAATAATAATAAATAATCCCAAAATATTCATAAACAAACGGGGCATTACAGTTTTTGCCCGAGTTGTACGCTTGTCGAGCGTAACCTTTTGTTTGCCGACGTGAACTAGTCGGTCTTCCATCATTATTATTTACACGTGGAATATAATTGCAGGGGGAGGAGCTTAGGGAGTTACCTCTTTTTATTTTTGAAGTACTTGCTTTAGATGAGGCCCCATTTGTGTCCGAGGTAAATGTGAAGACTTATTTGTCCCCCTGCCTTATCCAATTTGGATTTGCGGGTCTATCATCTTTTTCTTCGTCGTCAGGGAACACTTGAGGTCTCCCCTTGCGTTGGACGTCGGAGCCATAAGCGAATCTTTGGACTTGAGGATGTCCGATCAGCCTTAAGAGAGCTGACAGCAGGCTTAAACATTCTTCAGTGTTATGACCGACCGACTTATGATATGAGCAATACTTAGACTTATCAAGTCGGTCCTCAGGTATCTTCATTGGCCTGGGTTCTGGGATAATTCCTTTTCCCTTTAGCTCCTCAAAGATTGTTGCAGCTCCAGCAAAGTATATTGTCTGATAACTCGACTTTAAATCACTGAGTATATTTGGTTTTTGCTGCTCGCGATTCGGGATCATCAGTATTTCCCTTTGAGGAACCTCCGGATTGAGGTCTTCCCAATCTGTACCCAAAGTATTTGTTCTTTTCCTTCTTTTCTTCTGGCTCCGGCTTTGATTCTTTCGAAGAGAAATCAAAATTAAGAACACACATCGACTCCTCGGCTATAATGTGTTGTTGAGCTCAGGCCAGAAATTCTTGAAACGAATTCGGTTTGTTTTGGCAAAGTGTCCAGCAAAATAAAGAGTTCAGTTTAAACTGGCAATGGCTGCAACAAACAATGTTTCTGGGTGACATTGCTCCATATTCTGAACGCATTCATGGAATTCGGAAATATAGTCTTTGACAGTTTCATCGTCTTTTTGAACGATATTGGCAATTGACTCTTTTGAAATCAAACATACCTGAGCCCTGATAAAATGAGATCGGAATGCCGACCTCAGCAGTTGCCACTTCCAGATGGAGTGATGTGGTAGAGAATGATACCATTTTTAGCCCAAGGTCCCAAAGTTAGAGAAAACATATGACACCTCATCGCGTCGGTTGCTCCGTGTAGGTCCATCCATGAATTATATTGACCGAGATGAGCATCAGGATCGGAGGTCTCGTCATACACACCTATTTGTGGAACCTTAATTTTACCTGATAATGGCTCCATGGTAAGTATAGGGTCCAGAGGAGAATCTACCTCCAGATAAACATTGCCCGACATGGGAGCTCTTCGGGCGGATTCTTCTTGGACTTTCTGCCGAGATTCTAATTCGCCAATTCTCTTCCAAAGAATTCCTAGCTCTGCTGACTCTTGCTTAGAACGATTTCTTTCTATTATGTGGCGCAAGTCGGTTTGCCTGTCAGGATGTGGCGATGTCGGTCGCAGAGCTGCTGGACGCTGCTGATGATGGCCAGAATGATTTTTAGCTGTTATTTCTGGTAAATTGGCTTCTGGTTGATTCACCACCTGTTGATGGTTGACAATCGGAGGATTGCCATGACCTTGTGCAACGACTCCTTCTCTCTGTTGTGGCTCGTCACGAGGTTGCGAAGTTGCATGTAATGTGACAACATGTGCATGGTGTCCCTGTACCGGGGGTGTTGGTGGTCTTATAGGAACAACAGGTACCGTGAGTCGACCAGGAGCAGGTGCTGAAAGTCCTGGCAAGGTTTGAGCCATTAGAGCGGAGAAACCCCTCACAAACTCTGGGTTTTAGAACAGAGTTGTGAAATTAGGTACAACAGGTTGTGCAGCGGTTCTTCTAGCACACTGAGCAACTCTGCTATAACCAGTTTCTTGAGTTTGTCCTTGTTGCTCAAAGTGAGACATGATGAATATTCGATGGAAATTAAACGTAAGCTTGGTGACAAGTATGTGGCCTATGTATAAGCAATCAAAGATTAACCTCACATATGTTATGAGCCCTCCTTCTAGCGCCAAACTATTGTTGTATGAAATTTAACAAAGATGATAAACTGTAAAGCGGTGTAATTAAAACGTAAAAGATGTAAACTTTGTATTATTTCTGTGTTTTTGCTGAGTACAAGAGGTCGGTATTATGTAAAACCGAGCTGTGTTTGCATATGCGTGTTCAATGTACGAAAAAAGATCCCCCGTACAATAATAAATTCTGCTATTTATAGTACTATGTGTTTAACTTTTCGTACGGGGTAGATAGGATCGAATTTAATGTTAAGCAGCTTCATTGAAGCGGTCTGTAGGTCGATGAGGGGACAACAATGATTACATATGTAATATGTGGTCCAATCATATGGTGTGCTTTATCAGATGCTTTGGACTTTGGTCACCTCAGACCTCGGTTGGCAGATATAATCTTCAGGAAATAATCTTCGAGAAGTCGGTTGTTTGTCTTTAGTGCAAGGTCGGTTCACCGTCATAAGTGAGGTTAGTTTGTTCTTATACGTGAAGTAGGTTTGTTACTCTGTCTGTTCCGAGGTGAGCTAAGTTGGGCACGTAAAAGGACTTGAGTAACAAGCTGTGAGTAATACTTGTAAATCTCTTCTTTAATCTTGTCAAAATCAGGTGGGTTGTCAACATACACTTAGACAAATAAATAATGCACATAGCACACAATTCACTTAGGCACATAATCAATAGTCACTTAGGCACATAAATACAAATTAGGTACATAATTCACTTAAACATATAATTCGCATATATACACTTAGCATAAAAAGACTTAGGCAAATTAAATTAAACACGTAGCACATAACACAAATAAACACTTAGGCAAAAATTCAATTAAAAACAAATTACATAAATAAACACACAAAATACAATAAAGCATATAATTCACTTAAGCACACATAGCACTAAGAACAATTAAATAAAACAAGGGCATAAAAGAAGAAATAAGAATCGAGATTTAAACTAAGTCGAGCAATGGAATGAAATAAAGTGCTAAGCTATTAAAAAGAAACGGGACATTACAGATACTGTCATATACTTTTAGAAATTTTTAAGTTGTGTTTGATAAAGCATATAAGCTATAGTTTATAGCTGATTTGATTAGCTTATAAGCTTCATGTATTCAAATAAGCTTGGTTTGGTAGGACTAGCTTTAATTTTTTTAAATCTCGAGCTTATATCACAAGCTTTCTTTGAAGTCCATTGATTTTTTTTTTCAATTAGTAATTTTTACAAAACACTTCTATCATATAAGCTAACTTTTCAACCATAAGTCATATGCTATCAGCTATAATCTCGAAATTCACTTAAAAGCTATAACGTTTTGAAGCTGAATAGTGAAATCACAGTAGCCCCTCTTTATTTTATATGCATATAATGATTATATTGAGAATAATTTATGTTTTATCGTAATTAATGCAGGATGGTTTGAGTGATACGATACGAGTGTCCTTAACTGAGACTCCGGAAGAAGAGATTGATCCGTGTAGAAGATTGGCTAACCTTGGAATGAGAGCAGCCGAGCTCCAGATGGGAGTGGTAAGAAGAATATGCAGTCATAAAAAATTGCTATTATTTTGCTTCAAATTCCATTCTTGAATTCGCAAGAAATCAATAATTTCAGTAATTTGTTTGTTAATCAATATTTTCCATGCACCATTTGAAGAGAAGAACAGGCGGTACTTTGATTTCCAGCGTAGGAGTGGTCAATTGCCACTTCAAAAGGAGGTAAAAAAAGATATGATTTTTTTTTTCATACTTTGATTTCGTTTGACTAATTTTGAGTGATTTGGGCCTCGGTAAATAAAATAATGATTTTTTACTTGTTTCTAATACAGGGTGAGGAAGTTGATTATCGAGGTGTACTTCATCGTGATAGCTCGGTTTTGATGTCAGTTTCTCTGGATGAATTGAAGGTAAAAGATATGAGTTTTTTCATACACACGAAATTTGTTGCTTTTATTTTCTTGTTTTCCGTTATTTTAATTTTGAAAAACTGTACCTTTTTTCTCCCCTGCAGGCCCCTGAATTTCTGTACAAGTCTAGCTGCAAAACTTGTAGTTGGAATGCCATTTAAGGTATATACCCGAATGTCCTCAGTGAATTCAATTTTTTATTTTCTCTATTTTCTAGATTTTCAATCGAAGAAAGTTCAATACTAAACGCAGGATCTAGGGACCGTGCACTCGATCATATTGAGGGAGCTTCCACCAGAAAATGATATTGATAATTAAATTTATTCGTTCTTTCTTNTGAAAAAAAAAAAAAAAAAAATTAATCAATTTTACGGTATTAATTACCAGAGATTAGCCCTCAAATGGTTGACATCAGCATAGGAATTATCACTCCTTTATCCGAGCCGCTCACTCCCAATGCCCTTGTTTTAGTGGTGCTTACGATCTTCTTCCCCAAGGTATATATGAACATGCATTGCATATTTAAGATCTCGTTCGAATATCGTAATTCTAAGTCGATCGATTTTTTTTTAGGTACTCGTCAGGTAGTCTCTGTACGTGGTTAAGAGCCTCACGAGGAGCTGAAAATTCTGAAAAGCAGTGATGTTGTTATGATTCTTCACGACGTGCCGTATACAGAAGAGAATATTGGCAGAGTTCATGCTGCAAGAAGGTATATTTTTTTTCCCAAATTTTGTTTTATGTTTTTTTGTTTCTTTTAGGAATTTTCATGGAGATGTCTGACTTTGAGGATCTTGATGATTTGCAGGCTTTTCGGGAATCTTTCTGAGAACACGCTAGATTTTCCAGTTATTCATCACATACAATTTCCTAAGCAAACTCGCAGGTGAAAGTGAATCATCAACAATAATATAAAAAGAAAAAAGAAAAATCCGTTTATTGAGGTTGTGTTTGATAAGAATATAAGTTAGCATATAGCTTATTTCTTATCTCATAAGCTTCAATGAGTAGCTTTTCAAATAAGTTTATTTGAAATTTTTATTTAAGTTAGTTTTTAATTTTACCAAACAATTTTATCTAAGCTAGTTTTTCAGCCATAAGTCATAAGTTGTCAACTTGTAAGCTTGAAATTCACTTAAAAGCTATAAGCTAGCTTATCATTCAACTAGGTTTACTAAACATGTCCTGAATCAAGATTCATCGAGTCTTATCTTTTTATTTTTTTCCGCACATTCATAGGGACGATTTAGTCATTTTTTTTTTTGATCGTTAAATGTGATTATATACTATAGAATTGTCGATGACCGTCTAAATACAGCTTACAAAGGCGTAATGGGTAACCACAAGTCGGTTCCTCATTCGCAGGGGGAAGCCAATTACAAGTCAATTGGTGATTCAAATGCTACGAGATTCTAAGCGACTCGCGAGTTTTAGTCGCGACTCGCGGTCCAGTGTCGCTACTCGCGACAATTTCAGCAGCTATCGAGCGTTTTATGCCATAATGTCACGACTCGCGAGTCAATCCGCGACTCGCGAGACCATGTCGCGACTCGCGACCATGTGTCGCGAATCGCGACCATTTCTGAGGCTGTCAAGTGTTAGTGCCATATTGTCGCGACTCGCAAGAAACCTCGCGAGTCCTTGTCGCGACTCGCGAACATTTCTGGGGCTATCGCGTGAAAACGGATGAAGGCTCTGGTCTCGCGAAATTAAATCGCGCCTCGCGACTATAAGTCGCGACTCGGTGAATATCTCGCGACTCGCGACGTCAGTCGCGAGAAAAACTGAGGCCATGTGCCAGAACTGGATATGTCGCGACTCGCGAGATAATTCGCGAGTCGCGAGTCGCGTGTTACTGTCGCGAGTCGCGAGTATCTGGCCGCAGGCAGTTGAAATGTTTCAATTTCCACAAGTCATCGGCCTGCCTCTTTCCTTTGTCAATATATGAGCCATATCAACACTTCCCAACCAACCAGTCACGGAGGGCTAACGACCCCCTCAAATCCTCAACTTTCAAGTGTCCAGAGGGCCTCTTAAGACCTAGTATGTCTCTTTTCAAATTCAGTGAGCACATTCGGATAAGCGGCAAATATAGTCCGATAAACATGAGTTTTTACCTTGTGGATTAGAAGGCTCGGGCCATGATATTCATTTTCGAACACCAAACGATTTCTAGCGTTCCAAATGAAGTAGACTGTAGCCGCAAGCGCCGCTTTCTTCAATTTGGTTTGCCATCCACTCCCTTTTGCCTCCTTTTTGATCCATTTGAGGGATCCTTTTAGCGTAGACGGTTGGTGTCTAAGACTAATCCAAGAACGAATGTTCGCCCAAATCTCCATGCTAAAGGTACACTTGAAGAATAGGTGGTTCGAAGTTTCATTCTCCTCTCCACAGAGCGGGCATGTTGGGTCTTCCTCTAGGAACTCGAGACGATCTTTTGTTCGGAGCCTATTTAGCACCCCTAACCATAGTATGAAGGAGTGCTTGGGGGTATTACATGGTCCCCAAACAACCCCATTCCACGGCACCATGTTCCTCCTAGGTCTTAGGAATTCATAGCATTTGCCAGTCCCCTCTTGGCTTTCACGAGATTTCCAGCCTTTTAGAAGGGCTTCCGCACCCCGTTCGGTCCCCGCCATTCTCACCAATACTTGACGTATTTCAAAGAGGCTTTTGAAGAGAGGTGAGTCCCTCGTCCTCCTTTCCCAGTCCCAAATAGAGTTCCCTTTCAGATAGATATTGTGAATCCATTTGTGCCACAAGGTGTCCTTCTTAGCTTGCATGTTCCAAAGCGTCCGGGTGAGTAACGCTTGGTTCCATGCATTCAAGTCTCTAAGTCCCAGACCACCTTCCAACCTAGGTAAGCATAGGCTATCCCAAGCCACCGGCGCACTTTTTGAACCCCAAAGGAATCTTCTACATAGTTGGATAACTTTTGTTCGAACTATACCGGGCAATTGGAATATCTCCATCCAAAAACACAATATGCCTTGTATGACCGAGCGTAGGAGTTCTAGTCTTCCAGCATATGAGAGGGTGTGCCCATTCCATCTTCCCAGTTGCCTTTCTATTTGCGCAATCATATCGTCAAAGAGCCTTCCAGTAATTCGGTCCGAGGAAAGAGGGACACCAAGATATCGGAAGGGCATTGGGCCGTGTCTCAAGTTCGTGCCATTCAGGATTGTAGTTCGAATATCGTCCTTGATCCCAGCCAAATAGATATTAGATTTTAGCACGTTCATTGCAAGTCCCGACTTGGCTTCGAATTCCTTAAGACAATCCATGAGAATCTGAATTGATAAAGGGTCTTCGTGGGAAAGCAGCATGAGGTCATCGGCAAAGGCAAGGTGCGAGATTTTTAGGTCTTCGCACATCGGGTGATATTTGAAGTTCGAACCGTCCTTTGTGTTGTTCTTGATTAACCTAGTGAGATACTCCATACAAATCACAAAAAGGAAAGGTGATAGAGGATCACCTTGTCTTAGACCACGTGCGCCTTTAAAGTGGCCTTTAAGACTTCCGTTAATAGATAGTGAGTAGGATGGAGTGGTGACACACTCCAAAACCCATCTCGAAAAGTCCGGGGGGAAGCCGAGCCCGTCGAGCACTTGCTTCAAGAAGGACCAAGAAATTGAGTCGAATGCTTTGCGGAGGTCAATTTTGATAATACATCTCGGTGAGACTCGTTTTCTAGAGTAGAGACGAAGCAATTGCTGCATGAGATGGATGTTGTCCGTTATGCTCCTCCCTTTCACAAAAGCTGCTTGAGCCTCATCAATGATGGAGCCGAGGACATGTCTAACTCTATTAGCTAGGATTTTGGAGCATATCTTGTAAATCGTGTTACAACACGCAATTGGCCGAAAGTCCGAGACTTGCGAAGAGTGTAATGATTTCGGGATAAGCGTGAGGGCTGTATGGTTCCATTGCTTGAGGAGCATGCCCTTACGAAAGAACTCTTGTATGGCCTCTATGACATCAGCTCCAACGATGGACCAGCTTTTCAAAAAGAAAGTAGATGTATAACCGTCCGGTCCCGGGGATTTACCTCCATCAATGTCTCTTAGTGTGTTTTTGATTTCGTCCTCGGTAATCGGGGCGGTAAGAGCCCTACAGTCTTCGGCTCCTATACACGGTCCCGACCTTAGAATTTGTGGATCCACTACCTCCGTATCAATTTCGGTACCGAAGAGAGCCTCATAGTAGTGGATGAATTCCTTTGCAACTTCTTCCGTGGATTCGGTGACTGATCCGTCTTCTCGATTGATAGAGGCAATGAAGTTCCGTTTCGCTCGTTTTTTGACCATGCTATGGAAGAATTTGGTGCACTTATCTCCATTGATTTGAAAGTTGCATTTGGCCTTTTGTTGATAGAAGAGCTTCTCCGCTTTGGCCAACTTAAGAGCTTCAAATCGAAGCGAGTCCATCTTAGACATGGTTTCGGAGTCGTCGGGTTGATCGTGGAGCACTTGTTGAGCAGTTTCGAGAGCATTCTTCGCTTCTTTGGCCCTAGTAGAGATGTGTGAGAAGGCCTCCTCATTAAGTGCCTTAAGTGGGATCTTAAGGTTCTTTAATTTTGATGCAAGTTGGAATTGCCTCGAGCCCCCTCCTCCTTCATTCCAAATCTCTTGGACACTCGGTAAAAAGTTCTCATGATATGTCCACATGTTAAAGAATCTCCACGGTGATCCCGAGGTGCCTCGACCCTCAAATGTAGTAACTAAACAGGGGGAATGGTCGGAAATACCCGGTGCAAGAAAAGTCGCATGAGCGAATAGGTCGGCATTCTCCCATTGTGTATCCACCATAGCTCTATCCAGTTTCGACCAAACATGGTTGTTGGTCCAAGTGTGGAAAAAACCGCTCGAAGGTACATCCGACAGCCCTAATTCATCACAAACTTCTCGAAGGTCCATTGTGTCCCGGTTGGTGACCCTTTCGCCCCTCGTTCTCTCTTCCGGTTTTAGGATGGCATTGAAGTCTCCTAGGAGCATCCAAGGCATGGAGATCCTCCCCCGAGCAGACCTAAGGTCATTCCATAATAGTTTCCGATCCCCTCTCGTGTGGAGTCCATATATGAGGCTAGCAATAAACGAGTGATTGCTAACCTTACAATGGACTTTCGCTAAAATGACTTGAGGCAAGGTGGCTTCCACCGTGATGTCGACCTTCAAAGGGTTCCAAAGTAGTGCTATACGGCCTCGATCAACGACGTCAAAGTTGTCACAAAATTCCCACCCCGGCAATCTTCTATCCACAAAGAGTGCTAGTCTCCTAGCATCGGTTTTCATTTCCAAAAGACCCAAAAGGTCTATGTTATTTCTACGGATGAGGTTGATCACCTCATCTTGCTTTAGGGGCCCATTAAAGCCCCTAATATTCCATGAGGCGATGATCATTGAGAAGAGGAGGGGTTTCCCCCTTTCTTCACATTAGAGCCCTTACCTCTTTCATTTCTCACACCCGGATTGCCTCTTGGATTGGATGCGGCGGTTTGGCTCGCGGCTCCACTTCGAGTGATTATCTTGTTGCGCTTACCCACTACTTGGAAGGAATCGTCTTCCTCCAGTGGGGCGGTAATGGTACGGGAGGAGGAGGAAGCGGTGTCCATAGCAATGGTACCCACACATTTCCTTGATTCGCCATTCTCCTCATTTGTTTCTTTCCTTTCATTCTCCTTAGGTTTGTCCGTGTCTCCACCTTTCAGTTGCACAGTGGTTTCCTGTTGTGTTGCCGCTTCCTTGGAGTTCATGGAGGCATCTGTCTTTGTTTGTTCGGCTTGGTGTTTACCGGATGGTTCCTTCTCCAGTGCTCCCACCTCCATTGATTTGTCTCCTCCCTTCTTGGCTTGTTGGATTTCCTTGTCTATTTTGTCTCTCCCTTTCTTGGAGGTTTGCATTGTCTCAGCTTCTACAATCTTTTCCTTTCCCTCGTCTTTCTTCTCACGATGGAGTTTGTACTTTCCACAGTTTGAAGTAGAGTGCCCAATGAACTTGCAAAAGTCGCAGTAATGAGGAACATATTCATACTCCACTTTTTGGTCAAATTGAAATTCTCCTTTTGAAGAGATGGGGACGCTAAGGACTCTCTCCTTTGAGAGGTCAAGTTCCACTAAAACCCGGGCGTAGTTGTGTCGGGCTCGTGTTGCCGTGAGCTTGTCGGTAGAGATAGGTTTGCCGACATGGGAAGCAATCTTGCTAAGTGCTGGTACTCCAACATTCCCCGGGAAGTAGGGGGAAGTTGATCCAAATGGGGACGGTTTTGATGTCGTCTTCCCCAAATTGGAACCAATTAGGGAGTTCTTTTAAAATGAGCCCCCTTCTGTAGACTGTGTATGGTCCTCCGTGGAGTACTTTCGCTCTATCCTCTTCGTTTTTGAATTTAATACAATCCACCCATTAACGTTGGGGACGTAGTCGTAACGAACACCCCATGAGTTGCAGAGATTTAATAAAGCCTCCTTACCCGGGTGTCTATGAGTGAAGTACCCAACTAGGCAATAACCCCATGCACTCGTTATGTCCAGTAAGTCTTCGTCGTCAAGCTTGACTCCATTGTCCGACGGAATGTATTCCAATTTAAGGCCTAGCGAGGCCTTGCGGTTATCAGCAAAAAGGGCCGAGAATGGTCTCTTTAATGGAACAGGTTTCCTTTGTGGTATTTTGTCGAGCACCTTTGGCTCAACATTTTCTGAGTTCGTAACAATCCTTTCTTTCAAATGACAATCATCCAAGACCTGCTCCTCAACTACCTTGTGCCTATCAACCGGTGTGGAAGAGCTAGGGATAGTCATCCTTACCTCATTTGCACAAGAATCACCATTTTTGACGGGTTTGGAGGATGAGGATGAAGCTTGCGTTTCAGCTAGCTCTTCCTCCGAGTCTTGAAGGAAGCCATCTTCCAGATCTTTGTTTTGACCGAAGCATTCCTCCTCTGTCAATTTCCGGTAACGTAGCTTGTTCTTTGATTTCCCCATTTGTGCTATTGTTCTTGGATACGCATTTATTTTCTTGTTGCTCCAAGAAGAAGGCGCCGAGGGGTTCCTCGGGAGAGAGTTTTCCTTCTCTCTGACCTTCTTCTTCTTCTCCAAGAACAATGGCTTAATCAAATCCTAAACAATTCGCAGCTTGAGGGACCGCACCTTGAGGGACGACCTGAGAATTGAGTTGGAGACTTAAGAGATCGCTGCTTTTCCGACAGTGGGCGAAGGCGGTGGAGGTAGCTCCACTTTCACCATTAATTACTGTAAAGGCTTGACAGTGGGACGATTTAGTCATTGATACCAGGACAAATGCAGGAGCCCTTTTGGTCGATGGACTTGGAGATGGTATCCTATTGGATTCCCCAGATCAAGACTTTGAAATCCTCCGAAACACGTCTTTCAATTTGCTGCAAGGCTGCAGAATGAGAAATACAAAGACGGTAAGAGTACTAAGGCTTTCCGAAATTACGTACAAATTATTACTACTACGACCATTCTGGTTTCTTGACATTATGTGTGGAACGAAGTGATATATTGCCAGGAATACGTGTCGTGCCCTTCGTGTGGAAGATCTTTGTTCGATCATCAAGAGATTAGTGCTGAAATTAGAAAAAAGACTTCTCATTTGCCTGGTGTTTCGGTATTTTTTTTTTTTACCAGTCTCGAATGATTGGTTCGTTCGCCTTGAAAAAATTAGTCTTGAGATATGGCGTATCCTTTTTTATATTTAGTGCAGATTGCTATTATGGGTTGCATTGTGAATGGACTGGGAGAAATGGTCGATGCTAATTTCGGTTATGTTGTTGGTGCTCCTGGCAAAATTGACCTGTGTGTGTGTGTTGGGCATCGTTTACAATTCAAACCACATATGCATTGACATTTTAGAAGGAAAAACGAGAAGCACGAAACATTTTTATTGAACACGCGTGAAAAATTGCATTCGATTGATAAAAATTTGCGTTTGAGTGATAAAACTACTTCTAGTACTAACTAGAATAATGCTGTTGATGTCTCATGTAATGGGCTCGTACGATGAATCTTGTGGAGTGTCAGACGATGGTGCAAAGAGGCATTGCCATGGAATATGCGACCGATGCTTTGATTCAGCAAATCAAAGATCACAGCCGTTGGGTCGACCCGCCTGTCGAAGAATGATTCGGTTTTTGGAAAAGAAAAAGATAGAAAAAACACACACACACACACACATTTACTATTGTTTGTATCTTGTGTAATGAACCTATGGAGCTCATAACAACAACATAGATAATAAGTGCAGAAAAGGAAATTTGCTTCATCCATTTCTTGAGATTTTAATATATATAATATACAATCCTTTTTCCTTTCCTTGATCAGGTTTAATTGAGCACTTTCTTATGTTGAAGTATTTTTTGCGAAGTATTTTACCTGTTATGCTTGTATGTTTTAATAAGGATGTACTTTGACATAACCACAGATGGTGAAATAATGATTCTTGAGT
Source organism: Striga asiatica (assembly GCA_008636005.1). Lineage (NCBI taxonomy): Eukaryota > Viridiplantae > Streptophyta > Magnoliopsida > Lamiales > Orobanchaceae > Striga > Striga asiatica. The sequence goes on along the minus strand of BKCP01012070.1, from coordinate 1,123,951 downwards.
ATTTATCACAAAGAAAATAGGAATGGAGAAAAAATAAAACTCAGACACAGTAACAATACTCCCATGGTGCAATTATTTTGTTACACTTACTGATGCAACTCAAGCCAATTTATGTACAAAGTTCTTAGACATAACATGATATTGAGAGAGGGGGAAAAAACTACTTAGAGTTAAAAGTAAATGATTAAGGCTGTGTTAATCAAATTTATGTTCTTTGATTTGTCACATAAACTTTAAACTGGCATTTAAAATGAAATTGAGGGAGCAATATTTGCTTGGATATAAATCAAATAAGTTTTGATTGGTTTGAAATGAATTTTTCGGTTAACCAAACTTAATTTTGAAAAAGTTAAATGGGTTAGATTTATGTAAAATTTTGAGTTTGCACTAAAATAATATTTAAAATAAAATGAGTAAAGTTGATTTAATACAAAAGTAAGAGATATCTATATATATATATATATATATATATATATAGGGAGTGGTTCAAATAAAAACCTATTCTAGTGTGAGAACCGTGAGAACCATATTTGATGCAATTTTTAATTGTGTATGATGCTATTTTTAATCTTACATGGTGCTATCATTTTTACAAATGCTAACATAAATTGTGTTGCTATTTTTAATAAAATACATCCTAATTAAAAATAGCACTAAATACAATCAATCGTAGCACTACAGGCAATTAAAAATAGCGGTTCTCACGGTTCTCACGCTAGGACTTATATATATATATATATATATATGTAGGGTCGCGCTCACATGAGAATGGTGCTTAATGAAAGAAACGAGAATAAATCATTCGATCTAATGGTTAATAAAAAAAGTCAAATTTATACCTTCATTAAAGGTGTTGTGGTAATTTTACACACCACCAACATAGATGGACCCCACCCTACATTAAATATCCAGCCAATTAATTGACAACTATCAAATTGTCACACCAATCCACCCAACCCCAAGCCCACCCAGCCCCACGCCA
>BKCP01012070.1:1089517-1122248 GCA_008636005.1 Striga asiatica | reverse complement strand
AGCAGATGTTCTATTGTCTCTGGAAGATCTCCACAGATTGTGCAAATGGGGTTAATGTCCACTCCTCTTTTCCTCAAGTTTACTGCAATTGGTAGAGTATTAGTGATGCATTTCCAGATGAAATGTTTAAGCTTTCCTTGGATCTTCAGTTGCCAGCATCTGGTATATATTAGCTTATTATTAATGGTACTTGAGCTTGACTCAGGAATATCCAACTGAATGATCTTCTGGGCTGCAAGGTTCTTGTAAGTTATGGCAACAGAGAACTGACCCTTAGGGCAGATGCCCCACAGCCACCTATCATGTCTTGATGGATTCAGAGTTTTAATGTTGAGGATTGCAGAGCTGTCTTCAGCATCAAAGACCTGATCCACCAGCCAATTGTTCCATTCCTTCCCATCATTAGAGATCAAGTCCTTCACCCAAATCAAATGTCCCCTGGCAATGTCTATCAGACAAGGATGTGGCTTTTTTAACTCTGGCACCCAATTCAAATCTTCAATTCTTGTTGATGAGCCATCCCTGATTTCAACTTTCAGACATTTAGCAAAAAAAGGCATCACAGTTAACCAGCTATTCCATAACCATGAACCTCTTTGTGTTCTCTCAGCCTTCAGAATGGAGCAATCAGGAAAGTACCTATCCTTGAGAATTTGGCTGACCAAAAGGTTGGGATTTGTGGCAATCTTCCAAAGCTGTTTACAGATTAAGGCTTCATTAAACAGGCTGATATCAAGGAAACCCAGACCCCCTTTGAGTTTAGGGAGAGTCACTCTGTCCCATGCCCTCCAATGTATGCCCGTAGTGCCTTGATCACCAGATTTCCACCAAAAAGCAGCACAGAGTTTTGAGATTTCTTTGCAGACAGAAGCTGGAATCTTAAAGCAGGTCATTGAGAAGATGGGCAAGGCCTGTAAGACAGACTTGATTAATACCTCTTTGCCTGCAGTTGATAAAAGCTTGTTTTTCCAATTCTGAAGCTTGGTTCTGACTGCTTCCAGGATGTAATTGAAAACCTCTTTCTTGGACCTTCCAATTCCCAAAGGTAACCCGAGGTACCTAGTGGATCTGTGAGGGACTATTCCTTGGAGAACACTGCAAATCCTGTCTCTCAAAGTTTGAGGAGTATTTCTGCTGAAGAATATGCCTGATTTCTGCAAGTTCACTCTCTGTCCAGTGAATAGCCTATACTTCTCCAAAAGAGTTAATAAAAATCTTGCTTGAGCCACCCCTGCTTTGCTGAATAGCAAGGAGTCATCAGCAAATAGCAAGTGAGTGATGGCAGGCCCATTCCTTGATAGTCTCACACCTTGGATATGACCTTGTTGATGTGAGTTAGTGATCATGGCTGATAGTAACTCTGCTACTATTATGAAAAGATAGGGGGACAAGGGATCCCCCTGTCTGATCCCTCTAGAAGGTGTGATGTAGCCACTCACATTGCCATTAACTTTAAAGGAGATCGAAGAGGTTGAAACACATACCATTATCAGCTTTATGAAGTATAAGTGGAAGCCCATTTGAATCATTATCCTGTGAATGCAGTGCCACTCTAGTCTGTCAAATGCCTTCATGAGGTCCAACTTCAGTGCCATGAAATAGTTTGGGCCAGTGGAATGTCTATTGAGGAAGTGAAAGGATTCCTGAGCTATGATGACATTGTCCATTAGCTGCCTTCCTTTCACAAAAGCAGACTGGTGGGGACTGATGCAGCAGTTGAGACAGGTCATTAGTCTTTGAGCCAGGATCTTTGACAGAGTTTTGTATATCACACAGCATAGGCTGATGGGTCTGAAATTGCTCAAGGTTTCTGGGTTAGGCACTTTTGGTATTAGGGACAAGATGGTGTGGTTCCAATACTTCAAAAGCATTCCAGAGTGGAAGAAACTGAGCAAGGCCTCTAAGACATCCACTTTGATCAAGCTCCAGCTGTGTTGGTAGAACAAGGCACTCATTCCATCTTCCCCTGGTGATTTGTCTGGGTGGTGAGAGAAGAGGGCTGCTTTCACTTCTTCCTCAGTGACTGGTTTCATGAGATCTAGGTTCATGTCTTCAGAAATGGTTTTGGGGATTAGATGCACTATGGATTCACCATCCCAACTTCCTTCAGTGTGGAAAAGGTCAGAGTAGTAATCTGAGATGTGACCCTCAATGTCCTTCTGGGAGGTAAGTACTGAACCTTGATTTGTAATGAGCCTGGAGATTGCATTGAGCTTCCTTCTTTGGAGAGTGTATGCATGGAAGAATTTGGTGTTGCCATCTCCTTCCTTTAACCATTTCAGCCTTGACCTTTGTTGCCAATAAATCTCTTCTTGTCTGTGGGCTGCATTAAGGTCTTTCCTAGTGTTGTTCCACTGAACCCAATATTCCTCTGACTTGTCGTCTCTCAGTGCCTCCATCCTCTTTGATAAGGTCTCTATCTTTGATTGATTCTGTGTTTTGTGTTGAGAGCTCCAGATTAATAAAGCTGCCCTTGTCCTCTTCACATTCTCTTTAAGCCTGTAAAAAGGGGTGCCTTCAGTGTGCTGAGCCCATGCTGCTTCAACTGTTTCCAGGTATCCCTCCATCCCTATCCACCTTTTATCAAAGTAGAATCTTGCTGGTTTTTTGTGTTGGTGTTGACCCATGTTCAGAGTAACAGGGAGTGGTCTGATGAGCTTCTGGCCTTGTTTAACACTGTTGCATTTGGAAAAGCTTGAATCCATTCCAGTGATGCAAATGCTCTGTCCAATTTTTCTTCTACCAATCCTTCTTCTTGCCTCATGTTGCACCAAGTGAATTGATAACCTAGCATTGGTAGTTCATCCATGTCCATATTGTTTATGAAAGAGTTAAACTCTGTTAAGCTTCTACTACTCCTCTTGATGCCCCCGGCTTTCTCATTTGCATTCCTGAGATCATTCCAATCTCCTAGTGTAAACCAGCTATTGCCCCAATGAATCTTGTCTGCAATCATCTCTTCCCACTGATTAGCTCTAGTTTGTTTGCAGGTACTAAAATAAACAAAAATGCCCCATTGAGATTGGGCTGTTCCCATAACAAATTCAACAGCAATACAGAAAGGTTTCTTAATTATTTGAATAATATTTACATTGGAATCCCAGAACAGAAGAAGGCCCCCACTTAAACCTACTGGGTCCACAAAAGCTAATCTATCATCATATCCTAATTTCCTAACTACAGACTTAACAAAGCCATTTGTTTTTTTTGTTTCTGAAATGAAAAAGAAAACAGGGTGGTGAGCCTTAATGGTCTCTCTGATTTGGGAAATTGTAGAGGGCCCACCCAGCCCTCTACAATTCCACACCGCGGCTAGCATTGATCACTTGGGTGCCACTCAAGGCTGGCCACCCCCACCGTCTTGGATTCTGATTTTTGCCTCTTATTCTCCTCCTGAGAGGCCTTGCTATGGCTGCCTTCTTTGACTGCTTCATCAAAAGTTTCCCTTGTTCTCTTGCCTTGCTTACTATCCTCCTTAGGTGGAGATGTGTTTTCCCTTCTTTGAAGTCTCCCAAGTCTGGATGATGATCTCTTCCACATTTTAGGGACAGGGTAATGGGAACAGGCTGTAGCTAATTGCTGAGAAGTATTAACTGGGATTAAAGGTTGAGGGATTTCGATTTCCATGTCTTTGTTGGAGTTCTGCAGTTGAAGGGTGTGAGTACTGTCTTGGGTTATTATGTTTGTAGGAGTTGGGTTGGCATGTATAGCTAATGAGGATGTGCGAGGTATTGGACTGTTTGTTTGGGAGGTAGATGCTTCTGAGGCTGACAATTTGTGGGAAGGTGAACCTTCTATTGGGAGGATTTGGTTGCTGTCATGTTTTGGAGAAGTAGGTGAGGTATTTGGTGTTTCAGAGTGTATTGGAGATGATGGGTTGTCTCGACCAGAAGGGCTTTGTGAGCCTGTAGAGTTCATACCTGCCCAGTGATTGTTCTCTGGAGCTCTCATCCATGCACCAAATTGTCCTTCGTGGAGTGAGTTAGAGCGTATGTCATTCAACCTCTCAGCACATGTTATATCCAGGTGACCAATAAGGCCGCAGTAGTGGCAGTGGTTAACCAGCTTTTCATATTTGAAGCATACACTCACCAATTGGTCATCGAGCCGGAGGTTGGCACAACGAGGTAGAGGTTCTGTGAAGTCGGCTGTGACCAGCAAACGCATAATCTTTCCCCCATGATTTCCTGCTCCCACTATCACTACATTTTCTGTTCGCTTAAAAACTTTCCCAATTTTCAAACCCACCTCCGTACTCAGCCAGTCCAGCGGTACATTGAACACTTGAACCCATAGCTTGAGCTCTTGAAATGTGGGATCTTTGATAGAGAGACCCCTCTTCCATTCTGAAAGTATCAAGTATTGATTCTCGAAGGTCCAGTTGACTCCCTTGGCTACCTTCTCCTTGTCATCTGTTCCTTGAAAGATAAATTGGTAGTAATTGGGCCCTAATTCTTTAACTTCGAGAGGCTGAGTTAGCCTCCAAATGTTGCTCATCGCGCGCTTAACCCCTATCCAACTGGTTTTCCGATCACCAATTATTCTCCCGAATAGGCTCCGTTGGCACTCATCTGCACTAATTTTGATATCGTCCTGACGGATGTCAATAAGCGTGTGTTCCTTTTCTGAGAGTGAGAACCCCTGCAATTTTTGAGAGAGTTCTTCATCTTGCCCCACACAGTTCGGAGTTCCCATTGAACCCTAATTTGCTGCGATATAAGGGAAATCTAAAGGGAAACAGAAAGCTGAAACGAGAGAGAAGAGAACAATAATGGAAGCTCGTCAAAGGAAATGGGATTCCTCTGCAAGAAACGACCGCTCAACACAGCAACTGAATGCTCCCCGGCGAGAGAATATGGAACGCTCTCCGGCGAGAGAATTTTATCGATTATTCTGTAAAACAGAATTTGACAATTTGAAAGGGTCCAATTGCAAATTTAAGAGTTTTATCAAATTTCAATTATACCGAAGCAAATTTCAATTTAGTCCTTCGGTATAATTTGAAAATTATGAAAAAATATATCACCAATATTATTTTTGTATATTTTTTTATACATGTATATATACTATCCATTTTCAACAAAAAATACATATTAAAATATTAAAAAAATTAAAATATTGATATATTTTATAATATAAATAATAAATTAATTAAATTATGTAGGTTAATTTTATTTAAACAAATAACTTGATTATAAAACATGTAATAATGTGCAATAGTATTAAACAAAATGCACATTAGTGATTGTCATACTACACGATAGTGTTAGACCACATGTACTTTTAAGGGAACATCTTGGTATTTGGATAAATTTGTGAACAAATTGAACCGACTAATGAACAACTCTATGTAATTTCGTAAATTATAACGGGTGTTTTTAATAATTACAAATATTATTAATAATTATAAATATTTTTATTAATTACGGTAGTTCGACTTATACACTATAACGTTGCACTTTATAAAACAACATATTGCACTTTACAAAACAATGCGTTGCACTTTATAGTTCGACTTATACGTGATTATCACGTTGCACTTTATAAAACAACATATTGCACTTTATAAAATAATACGTTGCACTTTATCACGATTATCATATTATACTTTTAAGATCGAAACCGACTGAACTCAATTTTATTCAACAAAAAAATAATATAAAAATAATAAATAAAATTATTAATATATTAAATATAATTTAATATAAACAACATATTATTTGAATTAAATCCGGTTATTCGAACCGAACAAACCAATTGACTATGTTCATTTTTTCAATTTGATTTGGGACAAAAGTTCGGTTGGTTCAATCTGCATAATACAGACCGACAACGTGCACCGTAGTGTTGAACAAATTGCACTTTATTAAATGTTACATTGCACGGTAATTTCATTCACACAAATGCTAAATTTTGAATAAAAAAAATATAAAATATCTAAAAAAAATATTAAACATTAGTCATGCTTTTTATAATAAATGATATAATTTATGTCAGTTATTTTTAGTTATTTTTGTTAACCGGCAAATTAAATCGATTATGTCGAATTTTTTAGTTCCAACTTATACATTTCATTTTAATTATTTATTTTTTACTATTAAGAAGCATATCTATATATAATTTTGTGCAATTCACTATAGTAAAAAATGGCCTATTTATCAATTTCTTTTAATAATTTTATATCCGTATGACATTATTTGTTAAGGTGCACACCTACACACAATAATGTGCATCTAATGTGTCATTATTGTGTATAAATTAATAGTTATTTAATCATAAAATATAAATACATAAATAAAAATATACATATCTTAAAAGTGTAGGAATTGCAAAATAGTCCCTTACACATATTGAATCTACAAAAACAGACCCAGCCCCCTCCCAAAACAAAAGACTCTGCTGCCACTCAACTTCAGCCACCACCACCGCCGCCGTCTTCGTCACCAAACGCCGCCGCTGCCGCCGTCCTCGTCAACAAACGCCGTCACCGCCACTGTAATCATCACCAAAAGCCACCACAACTGGCGCTGATACTGGTCTGGGAGACGCGGTGGCACCGCTGGAGAGCCACGGCGACCGAGCTGGATACGTGCGATGTTTGGTTGCAGAGTCGCACTGCCGGTCTGGTGATGCGCGGTGGTCGGAATGTGTAGGAGGGGCGACCGGCGAACGGGATCTGTCGGCCGGTTGGTGACGGAAGTGGAGGACGGTGGAGATGGAATCGGCGAAAATAGGCTTGGTTTAGGTTGTGTCGACGGGCGGTGGTTGGCGGCGGCGGACGATATTCGACGACTGCAGGCGATGGGCGGCTGGTTTCCGTCAAAAACTCCTTCGTCTCAACTCCGGTGATAGGATGCGGAGGCGCGGCGGCGGCTGCATAATCACGGTGGCAGGCTCTGCCGTTGAGAAGACGACGTTGCGGGGTGCACAATTTACACATTTTCTGAGTGTGTGTAGTGCGTGTGTGTAACGCCCCACTTTTTATAGCGGAAAATCAGTATAAATTTTTCAAATTTATTTTCTAACACTTGAGGCGCTACTCATTTTCAAAACAAACTTCCACACTTATCCAATTTCCTAATATTAAATCAATCATCAAACTCAATCATCAATATTACTAACTCCCAAAACGGGTTTTTCCAAAATGCACAATTCACCCAAACTGGGTTCTAACAATATTCATAAGTTTAAGGAGCATCTCCTTCACATTATTCAATCATAAATCTGGAATTCATAAAAGCAATAGTATTCCAAGTTCATAATAAAAATCAAATCATAAATGCGGAAGCATAAACAATAATAGGACAGTCTTATAGACCGACCACCACTCTCTTGACTCTGCCGTCGCACCTGCCTTGCTTAACCTGAAACGTGAATTTCAGGTGGGGATGAGCACAAGAGGAAAAAGTAGTGCTCACCACTATACAGTAAACATTATTCACAATAATGAAACAGTTATCAATAATCAATAAGGTATGACCACAGTATGTATACGAAACAATCAATTAAGTATCCCAAGTTTCAACATAAATTCACAGTGTTCAGACTCATGTGCACATCTATACCAATAGACTACGGCTGGTAGATGTATCGAAGGCCCTCGCTCGGGTCATGCTTCAAATGCCCCATGGGCTCTACATCTATGCCCTCCGGTCCTACACATCGAATCGCCCCACGGGCTTCCATCGATGCCCGGTCAGTAGGAGTAACCTCTCGGGTTTATTTTCATAAATAAGGGACAACCGTTCGACGGCCGGTACAGCTCACATCGAAGGATACATGATTCGTAAGCACACATTGATCATACTCAAGTAAAGTATACTATTTATTGTATAGACAATTCTTAAATAAAAACCCACAAATTATATGTTTATAATATTTACAGCATAGCCAATTTTAGAATAACAACCCACCTGGATATTGCAAGAGGTATAGCCAAAGACAGAGTTGAAGGAAATTATGGCACAAGTTCAGCTCGAAGGACCTACAACAATTTATAAGGACCTATCACTGACTACCCAAATCAAAACAACACGTAAGGCACATATCGACTAAGTGACTCGTGGATTCCTTGACCGAGTTAGGTACAATGGAGTGACTACCAGCATTGGACACAACTCAAATACTTCATATAATACACATAAGTCATGCCAACATCAACAAAATCCAATCCTAACCTAAACAACCGATAACTGAACATTTAGACTCCAAAATAAACTAAATTCAGAATCAGGAGTTAGGCTCAGCCAATCAACCTGAAACATTTCCACATTATTAAACATGCAAAAACACATAAACTCACCAAGTTTCAGCCCTAAATTCATCCGGGAACATTTTTAAATGATATAAGCAAAAACAGCACCAAAATCAGCATTTAATAGTTTGCATAGCTAAACTTCGAGTTTCCGTCTGAAACTTTTACAAAGCCTAAAAAATTATAAAATATCAGGTTCCTGAAAGTTTCAGCTCCAAACTTTAAGTGTACAATTTTTAGTGAATTTTACAGGTTTCTGAGCAGAACCCGTTTTAAGCATTTGAACTCGAAAAATTCAAAAATAAATTCAGGGGCTTGGCACACACATTGTACATACTCAGAGGCATAACATATCAAAAATTCAGCTCAAACGAAAAACAACTCGATTTATGGTGAATTTATTACGATTCAGCAGCATGCTCGGTTTAGAAAAATCATAACTCCCAAAATACAACTCGAAACGACTTCAAACCAAAATTAACAGATCAAGGACAACTCCAAGTACCTAAAACTCTAGGATTTCCACGAAAAGAACCACATATATTCAGTTCGAAAATTATTCAAAGTGACGGCAATCACTTTGATATCCAATTTGCGAATATAAAATAGAATTCATACAATTACTCAACTAAGTTACAAATTTAAGTTCAAGAAGCACGTTCAACACCCATTTCACATAATCGAGCACATAAAATAATATATAGGAGTAAGCGAGACGGTGGCTCGTGACGGAGCAGGGCTGCAAGTCGCTGACGGCAAAGGTTGCAGCGGGGCGGAGCTTCACGGCGAGGGTCGTCGGGCTCGTCTCTGTTCACGGCGGAGCTGATGGCGCGCTCACAGGTTGAAGACGAACGGATGGTGAAGGCGATGGCGTGATGATGTAGATTCTGCGATGTATGGATGATGATGGGTGGATGTTTGCAATATTTTGGTTAAGTGGTAATCAAGTTACCCGACCTCGAGTCGTTCTCAAAGGAAGACTGTTCGGTTGCCTCGTTAAATCTAGTTGTTGAAAAACAAAAAGGATAAAATAAAAATCCTAAACATTCTATCAAGATTGGTTTGAGAGTTTAATAAAACTACAAATTGAATAAAGTAAATAACAGGTTTAATCTAAATAAATAAGCAAGTAATTGAAAGTTTCCAAAAACGTACTATAAACGACAAAACAAAATAAAATAAATAACTGAAATAATCGGGATTTTAAAATGGGACTTCTAACACGAAATGATTAAGTTTTAATCAAGTCTTAATCTTTCAAACTAGATCGACAATTAATTCCATATTATCTTAAAATAAAAATAAAAATAAAAATAAAAATAAAAAGACTCAAGCTTAGTGTTATCGATATATCGAAAACTCTGATTGTAACTCAAAAGAACTTCGTAGTTAATAAATCGGTGCTACTACACAATGAAAGGTCCTAAAAATAGGTCCCTAACCTTCTATAGCAAGTAATGATAGATTGAAAACGATAAAATACAAACTTTGACCTAAACATACAATATCGTAAAAACTTACCGGAAAACTCAAATCTTGATGCTATTCCAATAATCCACAAGAACTCCAAGTAAATAATTGAAGTCTTATAAATCACACCAAAACCAAATGATTACACCAAGTCGAAAATAAATATAAACCGAACCGAAATAAGAACACTTCGAATACAATAATCTAATACGAACTTCTCCAAAATTCCTTCTCTTAAACACTACCAACAAGTTTAAGTGTTTAAGAAGAGGAAGAAAGGAACAAGAATGTGAGGAATATGGTGAATGAGTGAATGCCTTAAGATGGTAATGAAGATGGTTTATATAGGGTGAAAAATTCCTTAATTTTCTAACTTATGCATAAATTTTCATCACCCATTCATCAACCATGCATAATTTCTTCACCCATCCATCAAACATACCTAAAAGACCCAATTTTCCCATCCAAAATGAGTATTAGCTCAAAATAGTCAATTAGGCTCGGAAAAATCCGAGAAAATGGGTCCAAGAGCCGCTGGGCGCGGCATGGCGCGCGGTGGTTCCCGCAGCGCGCGGGGCAGGCGGGCAGCAGTGCACGTGCTTACGTTTTTGGCTCGTTCGGGCTCGTTTGAACTCGGAATTGAGTTCCGTTTTTTCCTACGCGTAGCTAACGAACTATTCTATATAATTGTGCTTGCAAACCACAATTTTCCCAGAATACAAATTTTGAGGAATTTCCAACCATTAAAGCGTCGATAACTTGCTCGACTTTATGTTTCGGCCCCGTTCGGATTCATCCGAACTCGAAATCAAATTCCGCTTTTTCTCACTTGTCGCCAACTAACCTCTCTAGTTACTTTTTCTTGAATGATTGAATTCCGAACTTAATCCAATCGTCACGGGTTTTTCGACACGCATTTTCGGCACTTTTGAAAATATTTTTTTTTAACTCTACGAGGCTCGATTTCCCTACAAAATAAACATAAAAAGCAACAGAAAAATACCAAAAATACCGAAACAACTTAAAAACACCAAAATGAAGAAAAACAACCAAATGGACCGAAAATGACCAAAAATAAACTAGAAACCACATAAATAAAATACTCAAAAATACACAAAATTATAACAAAAATGTACAAAACAGTGGACGGATTTTCAGGTGCGACAAGGGGAGGTCGCCGGCGTCTTCTCACGAGATGGAGGGTCTGCGACGGGAAATTTGCAGAGAAAGGGGGAAAGATACGAAGTGATGATGGTGATCGAAATCGGTGAGGGGCTGCGGAATTTGACCTGGTTTGAGCGAAGGATGTGGGCGATAATGGTCGAGCGAGAGAAATCTCTCTTCTGCTAAGGTTACGATTGAGATAAGCAAAGAGAAGAAGGCTGCGGTGTTTTCTAATTTTTGAGGAACGAACGAGAGCAAGAAAATATATATATCCCAAATAGGTTTAATGTCTTGCACAAAAAGAAGCTCACTTAGCACACACGGGCCGAATTGGTTGGGCTCGGATTTGGGCCGAATTAACGGGCTCGCGGGTTCGTTCAATGAAACGTATCGGCTCCCGGGCCCGACTACGTAGAAGTAATACAGCTTTCTCGGGCTCGATAAATAAATTCGCACAATTAAATAAACAATCCAAATATATAATATATATTGATAATACACAATTTAAATTTTAAGAAAATAATAATAATATTAGTAAAAATACAAATACACATTTTAATTTAACATTTAGATAATTAGGCAATTAATTCAATATTTAGACAATCAAGCAATTTTACAAATAAATCATATTAGACAATTAATAATTTAGCATTCACCAAATAATAATAACAACAAATAAGATAAATAATAATAATAATAATAATAATTAGTTCTCCAAAATTCCATAGTTCAAACGGGGCATTACAATCTATCCTCCTTAAAATATTTCCGTCCTCGGAAATACGAAAGAACGCACATCTCAGATAACGACAGACTCAAACGGGAATTTCCAATCACGAGATCCGGGCATCACCCTCCGGAACTCGATTCTGTTCCCATGAGTCCTATCGCCTTATGCTCGAAAAGCATGTACTCACATACAAGAACCAATCTGACTCGCCCATGCTCATATGTTTACCTTCTTGCTTGGGAGGGTGATCAGTCCTGCCCGAGCTCAGGCGTACATCCTCTTGCAAAGGACCCAGTTCGGTTCAGCCTATACTCATGAGTATCAACGACTTGATTCGTACCTAACAGCACACAAGACCTCAACAGGTCGTTCGGTGTATTGTCAGCGTACTCCGACTATCTCACCATCAAGGTGGATACGTGACGCCAAGTTTCAGTCTCGTGACCGAGCCACACTGATAACTTGCTCACGATTCATCACAGACCGTGCGTCTCAATCCGAGACCTCAACACGGTACCACATATATAAAACATGACACTATCAAGCTCACATTCTCATGATATCGACCCCACGAGTCGAACGCAACTCTTATGCACAAACATAAGGCTTGACCCAAATCAACACAACATTCCCAATTTGCTGACTCGAGAAAAATTTCAAGTAAAGCATAGGGTCTCATCGACTACTCTCCTTAATCAGAAATCATCGATTAAGGATTTACACGCATTTAGTGGGACTTGGAGCTCTCGGTTCAAGGTTCGAACGAAAGGGGGTTCAAAAAGAACAACCAAGTATTCCAGCATGAAACGGTTTCAACAGCTCAGAAAAACATCGATGGTTGGCCATAAACGCTAGCCTGGGGAGTTCGTGCGTGCGGTGATGGCGGCTGCAGTTCGCATGCGAGTCAACAGTCGGCCGCGCGCAAGTCTCCCATCTCTCAGCATGGTCGTGCGTGCTCGGCCACCACTTTGCGTGGCTACACCCAGCCAGGGTCGGGGTTTGGTCTAGGTTCCCACAAGAAATTACAATTCAAGGCTACCCAAAAATAAAAATGGAATGGTCTTACCAAAATTTCGAAAATTTTGGGGTCAACATAACAATATATATTTCAGGCGTTTCTCAATTTTAAATTTTCAAAAGTCTCAAAAATAGCAAGGCACAAGTTCGAGTTCCAAGTCCACCAACTTTCTAAAACAACAAAACGCAATACGCCACAGATCTAATGATATGCGAAATCTCAAAAGAACTCTCATGGCGATTCTCTCTCTAAGTCAGCGGCTTCCGCCGAGCCATTAAGTAGATAGCTCGCCTCGGCTCTTCCAACTAACAGCGTCGGCCGACACGTCAGCTCTTCATCAGGTAGCTAATCATGTCAGCAGTCCTAAACGAGCGCAACTCACTTCTCAATCTTCACACTTAGGAATTTGAACGCGAAGTTCCTCCCGGGATTCCGAAAGGTGGAAAAGAACAAAAATTTCTACGATGAACAAAATTTAGAATGAGGACGGTTCTGCACTACGCGATGTGATTGTTTCTGACTCATCTATCCTCCTTAACATGCTTCTGCATAATCTTTAAAGGTAGAAAAACACTCCATCTTCTTATCGAACCGAATTGTGTTGGCTTCAGTTCCTGTGCGTTTATCTTGATGCCGAGCGTGAATAATTATTGTCCCCCCTAAGGTTAGGTTATTCACAAAAGTGGCGATAGAAAAATTTTACCCTCGAGTCTTTGTGATATTTTAGCGATGGCATTCGAATGAAACTCTCATACTTCGCAAGTGAATAAAGATAAGCAGAAACAAAGAGTTGCTTAATCTCACTTGAATTCAGGTTTTTCAAAACAAAGTCAATTCCCAACATAAGATAAACCAGAATTAGCTAAACTTTAAGATAAGCGAATTTTAAAGTTGGGAAGCTTAAAATAGTTTACACAGCGAATCAAAAGTAGGGAAAAATCAAGCGAAATCCTCAAAATACGAAAATTGGATAACAAAAGAGAAACTTCAAGCACACTTCAAAATCGTTTGCCATGCGAGTGGGAAAACGGTTTGCAAGAGTATACAAGAAGACAACAATTTAAGAAAGGAAACACGACTGCTTCGCCTTCACGAGTCCACGATTCATTGTTTTCATCCTCGGTTCAAGCTGTTCCTGGTAAGTCCCGCTGGCTCTGGAAATTGCTCGCGGCTCAAAATACGGAAGAGAATTTTTTGACGTCTCCTTCAAGACAGGAATGTCACTCAAATTTGCGGAATAAAATATACACGCGGTGCCGGATCGGTCTATCCGCCTCTAAGAACAAGGTCGGATTCCTTCGCTGAGAGAATTTCGCAAAAGCATAGGTCACTATCGTCTTTTTCGAGGCCTAGCCACTCTCGAGAGTCGCGACAGTGTTACGCATTAAGTTTCCCCAACACTCCTCGGGGTCGAACATTATGTATGCACAAGGCACCCAGACTCTACTCCAGCTCGCACTCGACTGGGGGGTCAAATACACATTTAATGGTCTTAACAACCACGGTTACAGACCTCCGAATATCCCACACTTAAGACTTCTCCGGTTGTCTGTTCCCTTCGTTTAAGCCTTCTCCTTTCGAGATGGCTCGCGAAAGGTCCTCATCCGATGACACCAAAATACATCGAGAGGACTGTCATACACAGAACTCAGCTCGACAACATAATGTCGAATTTCTAAACAAACAAAACCTCAAGTTAGAACTTAACTCTATATCGCTAGAGTTCAAGTTCATACAACTAAGGTTCGCCACTCATCTAGAGTTCCAGAACGTTCAAAAGTAGGAGGATAAATTCCTAAGCCCCGATTTACATCTCATAATATCATACTACTTCACATAAACAATTTAATATACTCAAGTATTCATACCTGAGTTGGCGAGGCACGACGGAAACGAGTGGTCATAACTATTCAATTATTTCTCAGAGTTCACAATATTCGTACATACCAGTCTACAGAAACGCAGACTGGCTCTGATACCAAACTGTAACGCCCCACTTTTTATAGCGGAAAATCAGTATAAATTTTTCAAATTTTTTTTCTAACACCTGAGACGCTACTCACTTTCAAAACAAACTTCCACACTTATCCAATTTCTCAATATTAAATCAATCATCAAACTCAATCATTAATATTACTAACTCCCAAAACGGGTTTTTCCAAAATGCACAATTCACCCAAACTGGGTTCCAACAATATTCATAAGTTTAAGGAGCATCTCCTTAACATTATTCAATCATAAATCCAGAATTCATAAAAGCAATAGTATTCCAAGTTCATAATAAAAATCAGATCATAAATGCGGAAGCATAAACAATAATAGGACAGTCTTATAGACCGACCACCACTCGCTTGACTCCGCCGTCGCACCTGCCTTGCTTAACCTGAAACGTGAATTTCAGGTGGGGATGAGGACAAGAGGAAAAAGTAGTGCTCACCACTATGCAGTAAACATTATTCACAATAATGAAACAGTTATCAATAATCAATAAGGTATGACCACAGTATGTATACGAAACAATCAATTAAGTATCCCAAGTTTCAACATAAATTCACATTGTTCAGACTCATGTGCACATCTATACCAATAGACTATTGTCGGTAGATGTATCGAAGGCCCTCGCTCGGGTCATGCTTCGAATGCCCCATGGGCTCTACATCTATGCCCTCCGGTCCTACACATCGAATCGCCCCACGGGCTTCCATCGATGCCCAGTCAGTAGGAGTAACCCCTCAGGTTTATTTTCATAAATAAGGGACAACCGTTCGACGACCGGTACAACTCACATCGAAGGATACATGATTAGTAAGCACACATTGATCATACTCAAGTAAAGTAAACTATTTATTGCATAGACAATTCTTAAATAAAAACCCACAAATTATATGTTTATAATATTTACAGCATAGCCAATTTTAGAATAACAACCCACCTGGATATTGCAAGAGGTATAGCCAAAGACAGAGTTGAAGGGAATTATGGCACAAGTTCAGCTCGAAGGACCTACAACAATTTATAAGGACCTATCACTGACTACCCAAATCAAAACAACACGTAAGGCACATATACTTAGCCGAAATCATATCGACTAAGTGACTCGTGGATTCCTTGACCGAGTTAGGTACAATGGAGTGACTACCAGACCTAGAAACAACTCAAATACTTCATATAATACACATAAGTCATGCCAACATCAACAAAATCCAATCCTAACCTAAACAAATGATAACCGAACATTTAGACTCCAAAATAAACTAAATTTAGAATCAAAAGTTAGGCTCAGCCAATTAACCTGAAACTTTACCACATTATAAAACATGCAAAAACACATAAACTCACCAAGTTTCAGCCCTAAATTCATCCGGTAACATTTTTAAATGATTTAAGCAAAAACAGCACCAAAATCAGCATTTAATAGTTCGCATAGCTAAACATCGAGTTTCAGTCTGAACTTTTTACACAACCTAAAACATAATAAAATATCAGGTTCCTGAAAGTTTCAGCTCCAAACACTAAGGGTACAATTTTTAGTGAATTTTACAGGTTTCTGAGCAGAACCCGTTTTAAGAATTTGAACTCGAAAGGCTTGGCACACACATTGAACATACTCAGAGGCATAACATATCAAAAATTTAGCTCAAACGAAAAACAACTCGATTTATGGTGAATTTATTACGATTCAGCAGCATGCTCGGTTTCGAAAAATCATAACTCCCAAAATACAACTCGAAACGACTTTAAACCAAAACTAACAGATCAAGGACAACTCGAAGTACCTATAACTCCAGGATTTCCACGAAAAGAACCACATATATTCAGTTCGAAAATTATTCAAAGTGACGGCAATCACTCTGATATCCAATTTGCGAATATAAAATAGAATTCATACAATTACTCAACTAAGGCACGAATTTAAGTTCAAGAAGCACGTTCAACACCCATTTCACATAATCGAGCACATAAAATAATATATAGGATTAAGCGAGACGGTGGCTCCTGACGGAGCAGGGCTGCAAGTCGCCGACGGCAAAGGTTGCAGCGGGGCGGAGCTTCACGGCGAGGGTCGTCGGGCTCGTCTCTGTTCGCGGCGGAGCTGATGGCGCGCTCACAGGTTGAAGACGAACGGATGGTGAAGGCGATGGCGTGATGATGTAGATGCTGCGATGTCTGGATGATGATGGGTGGACGGATTTTCAGGTGCAACAAGGGGAGGTCGCCGGCGTCTTCTCACGTGATGGAGGGTCTGCGACGGGAAATTTGCAGAGAAAGGGGGAAAGATACGAAGTGATGATGGTGATCGAAATCGGTGAGGGGCTGCGGAATTTGACCTGGTTTGAGCGAAGGATGTGGGCAATGATGGTCGAGCGAGAGAAATCTCTCTTCTGCTAAGGTTACGATCGAGATAAGCAAAGAGAAGAAGGCTGCGGTGTTTTCTGATTTTTGAGGAACGAACGAGAGCAAGAAAATATATATATATCCCAAATAGGTTTAATGTCTTGCACAAAAAGAAGCTCACTCAGCACACACGGGCCGAATTGGTTGGGCTCGGATTTAGGCCGAATTAACAGGCTCGCGGGTTCGGTTCAATGAAACGTATCGGCTCCCGGGCCCGACTACGTAGAAGTAATATAGATTTTTCGGGCTCGATAAATAAATTCACTTAATTAAATAAACAATCCAAATATATAATATATATTGATAATACACAATTTAAATTTTAAAAAAATAATAATAATATTAGTAAAAATACAAATACACATTTTAATTTAACATTTAGACAATTAGGCAATTAATTCAATATTTAGACAATCAAGCAATTTTACAAATAAATCATAATAGACAATTAATAATTTAGCATTCACCAAATAATAATAACAACAAATAAGATAAATAATAATAATAATAATAATAATAATAATTAATTCTCCAAAATTCAATAATTCAAACGGGGCATTACAGTGTGTGAGTTTCAGTTCAGATCGGGAGAGGAGAGAGAAATTGAGGGAAAGAGAAAAGGACGGTGAGGAGGGGGAGGAGAGAGAGAGGAGAGAGAAAGAAAAGGTGGGGTGAAGTGATTTGGTGAGTGGGTCCCACTTGTCACTTGATATATGTATTGACTAAATTACCTTTAATTATTGGTCAAATACACATGTTTGACCACAATATGATCAAATAATTACCATATTACCATTGATATGCTTGATCCCATGGTCCAAACTTATTCTCATTTCTCGCATTAAGGGTCATTCTCATATGATCCTTTCCATATATATATATATATATATATATATATATAAAGTTTTGATTATTTTTAAAATAGTAACTGTTTCCTGCCAAAAATAATATATTTACCATATTAGAAAATTAGTAAAGTAATTTATGGTATAAAGTGGGTGAAATATTTTTTGTATGAAATTTTATTTACTCAATTTTGGTATGAAAAATCCTCAAAAGACAAAATTATGATTGACTTTTACTTTGAAGTAACGTATTATTTATCAAAATTGTACACCTTTTAACTTTTATGAATTTTTGTTTAAAACTATAATAAAATATAATGAGAAACGTTCTTGAATATTTAGTGTGTGTTTGGAAACACTTTGAAATGGGCTTCTAGACTTAAAAGCCCATCTGAATGATTTTAAGATGTTTGGTGATTTATATTGAATGCACTATTGAGAAAAGTCACTTCCCAAATAAGTCCATTTTGGAGAAGTGAGAATTAGCTACTTCTGAAACTTATTTCACAATTATTCTTGCATTTTTTTTCCGCCTTCCCCTCAAATTTTTTCATTTCCTTATTCCAGTTATAATGAACTGTGTTTTATCTATCTTCTTCAGTAAAACATACTCCAAACGTGAACAAATCTAAAGGTATGTCATAGCTTCAATAGTTTGCATAATTTTTTTTTGTTTTAAATCAATAATCATATAATATTATATGGTTAAATAATGATATAAAAAAATATTTTTTGAATATCATTTTGATAAAGGTAAAAAAAAAAAAGATGAAAAACTTAATTATCAATATATTTAAATGGTTCATAGATAATATATATGTATAAGATCACCATAATATAATATTAAATGATATGTAGTGGGTAGGAAATTTTTACGAGTAAAAAATATTATTATTTAGTAATTAAAGTACTTATTTAAAATGAGATTCATCAAACATATGTAAAAGTTGTGTAAGGACTTTTGTAAATGCACTTAATGAAAACTTAAGATGGACTTTTATAGAACAAGTGCTCCCAAACAAAGCTTATTCTCCAAACTTTCGTGCTATGTAGGATTGGTTTTGGCGACAAAAATTAAATTGAACTTTCTCCAAACAAAGCCTTATTCTCCGGACATGGACTTTTGAAACACTTCCATCCTTAGTTTAATTAAAATAATTACTGTATAACCGGTACAAATACTTAAGGCAATCAGTATGCATAAATTAAGTTGATGCAAGTATATTGTAATAAAATTAAAATATAATGCGTATCTATTTATATATATTATATAAAAAGTTTTGAAAATTTTAAAATTACTAAACTTTATATTCTATTTTTGAAATTTTTCAAAAAATCCCACCTCTTAAAATTAATTAATCAATTTATTATAAAATAGTAAAATTAGAAATCCAGTTTTGGTATAAAATAAACAATTTTATTTTAGGTATCAGATGACCATTTTTATCTTCGATAGGAAATATGCTATTAATAATAAATGTCCTATTTTATGGTATAAAGTAGACAATTTTATTTTGGTATGAAGTATCTGAACTTCATCTCTCTAATAGAAGAATCTGTTGGGGATTAGGGTTTTTTCAATCTCGTTTCTTCTATTTATAGCGATTGTGAAGGTGATCTGCTTTCTTGTGTGGGTTGTATTAGTGGGGATTGTGTTTCGTAGTGTTATGGAGTCGAGCGCAGTAGAACTAGAGAAGTTAATGGAAGTTTTCTCCTTGTCAGAAAAGGAAGTTAAAATCATAGATATTGCAGATAATGACGTGAGGATTGGGGAAGAGGAATGCGGACGCAGCCTATTTGGGAAAATTGTGGGAGATAGGAGGGCGACTATGATTGGAGTCAAAGGAGCTATGGCATAAGCTTGGCGACTGGGGAACTCGCTTGAGGTGAGGGAATTAAGCAACAATTTCTTTCAATTTATATTCCCAAATCAGGAAGTAGCAGATAAAGTGGATAGAGGGAGGAATTGGGTATTTGAGAACCAATATTTGATTCTGAGAGAATGGCACACAGGGATTAAGGGCACAGATGAGTGCTTTGAGGAGATAATCTATGGGTTCAACTGCATAATATCCCATTGAACTGGTTGTGTACGGATGTTGGGCTTAAAGTATGTGGAATATTTAAGGGAGTGAAGAATTTGAATGTAGTGAGAGGTGGAGGTACAGAAGGGAGAATTCTGAGGATTCTAGCCACCATTGATCTTAAAGAGCCTCTTCCTAGATGGGCTAATATAAGGCTAGGAGACACTCTAGTGACAGTGCACCTGAAGTATGAAAAGCTAGTTAATCTGTGTTTTTATTGTGGGTGCATTGGGCACCTGGATAGAAGTTGCAGTAAAAGAATAGAGGACATAGAAAGTAAGTGTGTGAAGGAAGGCCAATATGGAGATTGGGTCAAAGCGGTGGATGGAGGGATATGGATGGAAGCTAACTCTCCTTCAAAAGGGACCAATTCCAGAGGGGATCCTAGCCCTAGTAACCACTCCAATGATAACCACAGAGGAGAAGCAAAAGATCCTAGAGAGTCAAAAAGTAATGAACACAGTCAGACTAGAGGATCTAATAACCAGGTGAATATTACAGTTCCATTTCTGACTATGGTGGAATTTTCCTCATCTGGGCAGCTGACGGAGAGAGGGGGAGAGATTGACATCAACATGCCTAAGATGCCTAATGAGCAGATGCAGGTGGAAGAGACTATAATATCAAGGGGGGCAGCCAAAGACAGCACTCCAGATTCCAGTTAGTGATTTTCAAGAAACCAGAGGAGCCTCAAAGAAGCAGAACATGGAAGAGAACCTCAAAAAATGAAGGTAGACTGATGAGATATTCAAACACCATGGAAACAGAGATTCCTCTTAAGAAGAAGAAGAGAGCAATGGCAGCCAAAGATGGAAATAGTCCTGAAGAAGAGGATGAAGCTGCACATCGAAAGAAGGCCAAACTGAAGGTGACATTGGTGAGGGAAGCCAGCAAAAAATGGCCCCAAAGTGACCAGTGAGAGTGGTGGTGTGGAACTGTAGAGGGCTGGGTGGGCCCTCCACAGTTCCCCAATTGCGAGAGTCCATAGCGGCTCACCATCCAAATTTTGTGTTTTTATCTGAAGTAAAAAAGAAAAAAAAAATATGTTTCTAATGTTTGTAAAAGGCTAGGTTTTGTAGAAAGGTGGTACTACCAAGAACCACAAGGCACCAGAGGAGGATTACTTTTGTGTTAGGACAGAGACACAAACATTCTTTCCCTTAACAGCAATGAATTCTGCATTCAAGTCCAATTCAAAGCTAAGGGATCCATGTTGGCAGAGTGGGCTATATTTGTATACATGAGTACTATCAAGCAAGAGAGGACATTGCAGTGGCAGTTTTTGGTGGATGAAAAAAGAAAATGGGGAGACTATTGGTTGATCTCAGGGGACTGGAATGATCTCAGCAGCCCAGAAGAGAAAAAAGGGAGAAATATTAGATCTGCAAGAAATTGTCAGGGGTTTAATGACTTCATTGCTTTGATGGGAATGTGTCTAGTGCAGATGGAGGGGCACAAGTGTACATGGGGAAATAATAGAGAAGAAGAGGGGTATGTGGAAGAAGTGCTGGATAAAACTTTTGTCTCATACCAGTGGATGAGCAAGTACCCCCAAACTAGAGTGCAAAATGTTATCAAAACTGCATCAGATCACAGTTTGATGCTGATAGAAGATGGGCAGAAAATCAAAAACAAGCATAGAAGATTCCATTTTGACAAGAGATGGATTCAGAGGGAGGGAGTGCAGGAAACTTTTACACAGGCTTGGAGTGAAAGCCCTGATGGTACTCCAATGTTCATCTTGAAAGAGAAAGTTAAGAAGACTAGAGCTGCTCTTATACAGTGGAATAAAGCTCTGAAGTCCAAAAAAAGAGCAGACATTGACAGTCTCACAATGAAGCTGACTGAGATGAGAAAGCTAGGAGGAGGGAGAAATTGGCAAGAATGGGAAAAATTGCAAAAAGAGCTTGATGAAGCCCATTGCTCCGAAGAACAATTCTTGCTACATAAATCAAGGATATGGTTGATGGAAGGTGACCAAAACACTAAGTTTTTTCATGCTATGACTATGCAAAGGAGGAAATAGAATGCCATTTCCAGGCTGGTAGATGGGAATAGAGAGATTATTTCATAAAGGGAAATTGGAGAGCACATTCTCAAATTCTATGAAGACCTTTTCACTTCAGAAGGCTCTCAACAGGAAGATGTAGCTCTGCAGCATATAAGGCCAGTTATTTCATCAACAATGAATAGAGCTCTTAAGGCTGAAGTGGGAGAGCTGGAAATCCAAAAATCTCTTTTTCAGATGAACCCTTCTAAGGCACCCGGTGAAGATGGGATGACTGCCCTTGTTTATCAGCACTTTTGGCCACTTCTGAAGGAGGACTTGTGCAGAGCAGTGACTAGTTTCTTTGAATCAGGGCAACTTTTGAAGTACTGGAATCATACTGTTGTGGCTCTTATTCGAAAGTGTCTAAACCCAGAATCCATCAACAACTTTCGACCTATCAGCTTATGTGAGGTGGTGTACAAGGTAATTGCCAAGATCCTTGCCAACAGGTTGAAGAATTTTCTGGATTGTTGTATCAGTCAAGCACAAGCAGCCTTCATTCCAGGCAGATAACTCATGGATAATGTAGTCATAGCCCAAGAGATTTTCCACTACCTCAACAGACATAGAACAGGAAAGAATTGCTTCATGGCTCTGAAGTTGGACATGCTTAAAGCATATGACCGTGTGGAGTGGGGAGGTGTTTGCAAAACTATGCTGAAAATGGGATTTGAGCCAGTCTTTGTCAAGTGGATTTATGCTTGCATCTCCTCACCAACTTTTTCATTCCTGATAAATGGTCAACCTAGAGGCTCTCTAACTCCCTCAAGAGGACTCACACAGGGGGACCCAATTTCCCCCTATCTGTTTCTGATTGTTTCTGAGGTGTTGTCATCATTGATAAGAGGAGCAGCTAGCAATGGGGAATTTAAAGGAATCAGAATTGCAAGGACAGGACCAACTCTCACCCATCTGCTGTTTGCAGATGATACTCTTATATTCTGTAAAGCTGATATCAGATAAGTGAGAATGCTAAGGGACATTCTACATTTATATCATAAGTTTTCTGGCCAAAGGGTGAATTTGAACAAGTCTACAGCCTTTTTCAGCAAAAATACAGACCCTCAGCTGAAGTCTGCATTGTGTACACTCCTTCAGGAAGTTGAACAGCATAACTCAACCAGGTACCTTGGACTGCCCCTGGGGATTGGGAAATCAAAGAAAGAGACTTTTGACTATATTATAGAGGCAGTGAAAAAGAAGATGGTGAGCTGGAAGAACAGATTCTTATCTACTACAGGAAAAGAGGTTTTGGTAAGAGCAGTGATCAATGCCTTACCAGTTTTCTCCATGTCTTGTTTTAGATTGCCTAAGGGGATCTGTGACGAATTGAGCAGGGTTACAGCAGCCTTTTGGTGGAGTAAGAGGGAGAACATGGAGAGTGGAATACATTGGAGGAAATGGAGCATGCTGGCTCAAACAAAAAGCAGTGGTGGGTTGGGGTTTCAAGACTATAAGCTTTTTAATGAGGCTCTCCTCTTGAAACAACTTTGGAGGATTACCACATTGCCTAACCTTTTAGTGAGCAAAGTGCTGAAAACCAGGTACTACCCAGCTCATTCAATTTTTAAGGTTAAAAAGAGCCAATCTGCTTCTTGGCTTTGGAACAATTGGGTGGAGATTATACCAGTTTTTGCTCAAGGTCTAAGAAGAGAGATCAGGGATGGTAAGCTTACTAAGATCCAAGATAACTGTTGGCTGTCAAAACTGAAACACAAATGTCCTACTATGTTGAACACTGGAAATGGATCTCCTATTTGGGTCAGTGAGTTGTTGAAAAATGATGGTAACAGCTGGGATGAGGATTTGATTAACCAATTTTTCTGTGACAGTGATAGAGATGCCATTCTGGAAATTAAATCCCTTGCACCTGAACAGCAGGACATATGGAGGTGGTCTTATGAAAGGAATGGTAACTTCTCGGTTGCAAGTTCTTATAGCCATCTGTTAACTCAGAAAATTTTACTAATGGATGTGGCAGAGGGGAGCAGGTCAGCTTTGAGTGATAAGAAAGCTAGAGATAGAACCTAGAAAATGAATGTTAAAGGGAAGATTAAGCACTTCCTATGGAAGTGTTTTACAGGGACATTGCCTGTGGGCATTAATGTGGCTAAAAAGGGTGTGCAGGCAGATACCATTGCAAGATGTGTGGGGAGAAGCCGGAGTCCATAGAACATCTTCTCCTATCCTGCAACAGAGCAAGTACAATCTGGAAAATGTCACCATTAGCATGGGAGGAGAAGACACTGTGTGCACCATCTTTCTAAATGTGGTGGCGGGATATCTGTGACTTAGAGAAATCTGACATAGCCGAGGATCGCGTGCAGTTATCCACGTATATCTTATGGTGGTTATGGTAATCCCGAAACTTGTGGATCTTTGAGAAGGTGTGGATGCCGGAAGAGGTAGTGGTTCGAGGGGCGTGGAGAGAATGGCAAGAATTTGTGTCTGTTAAGAGATAGTGGCTAGTTGTTTAGTTTTTCGGTTGTGTGTTTTTCTTGTGTTGTTAGTTTGCTTGTGTAGTGGCTTGTAGTAGGGTATCCGAGGGAAAGTTTCGGTGGTTGTATCCCCGCTTTTTCTTGTATTTGTTTTGGTTTTTCTCTAGATCACTCTTTGACTATATCTCCCATTGTAGTTGTACTCTATTGAACTTTGTTCGGCTTCTTCCTTTTAATTAAACTTCTATCGTTGGAAAAAAAAATTGTATGAATTTTATTTGATATGGATAGAAGTGTATTTGAAAATCTTGTAACAAAATAAGTGGTATAAATTTTATTTGGTATGGGTATGAAAGTCGAATTTTAGTCAAAGTGATATGACTCTCAAATTTTAACATATTCCCACAATAAATTGTCATAAGATTTTAATGATAATTCGGCAAATTGATATGTATTCCTACTGAAAATCAGAAAGATCTTTGAACAAATGTTGGTTAACAAGATTTAAAATTTTTAATTTAATTATAGAGTATATATATATATATATAGGGTCGCGTCAGTGAGAATGGTGCTCAGTGAAAGTAATAAGAATAAATTGTAACCATTAGATTAGATGATCTAGTGGCTAAAAACAAGCTCAAATAATACATTCATTAAGGGTGTGTTTGGTTGGAATTGTGGTATTGTGCTTGATACTATATATGCGGGCCAAGGTGAGTTTCCACCTTATTATATCACACTCATAGTGTTGTTTGGTTAATAATGTGAAGTTTTTTTTTTTATCAAGCACATTAAGTTATTATCTTGTTTGGTTGAGAATTTATACGGAAGTAATAGAATGCACTTTCCATTATTGACCTCACTCTCCATCTCTCTTTCCATGAAATGTATGAATGGTAACACTGAAACTAATAATAGTAATAGAGAAATTATATATTTTCTGATTCACCAAGTAAGCACTTTGTCAATTGTTTAGAACTCTGCTCCATGCACAAAGTGGTACAATTATATATTGTTAAAATTAAAATTCAAACCACGTGTAGGAAGTTCATATGAGTCAATCACATAATAATGAATTAAGAATATCAATACCAATCTCCAATAAAATCACATGTTCAAGTACATCAAACCAAATGCGCATAAAAAAAAATAAAAAAAAAATAAAAAAAAATAGAAAAAAAATAGTCATTACTACATTTATTAAGTATTCTATCTATCCTTATGAAGTTGAAAATTTGTAGTAAAATATAAGGACTTCCTGCCATCACCTATGCCCCATTCCCGTCCACAAGAACATTTTAGTGCTATAATTATAGGACTTGGATTCATAAACGCAAATTTAGCAGTGGTATGTTGCCTCTATGGTTGCATAAGCAAGTTCAGTCCAATTATCCCTGTGTTGCTTTAAATTGACTTTTTGATGCACACATCTCATTAGATTCCATCATCATATTTGTAGAAGTGATGAGCTACAGATTAAAAGTACCTAATACACCCCAAAGGTTAGCTTAATTCCATCATCAACATTAGTATCTGCATCGCTTCACATTTTTAGGAAATAAGCATAAGAGGAATATTAGTTGGAAAACTTATGTTCAACGGCAAATGAATAGAAAGAATGCACATCCAATCCAGGTTTGTTCAAGAAGAGTGAATATAAAAGAAAACATAAAAATGTAACATATTAGAACATTGTTGTAAGGACTACAGATAGACCTTGAAGTACTATGAAATCACTATTTTGATAAATACCCAAGTTTTGAGTGCAACCCATTAGCCAATTGAATATATGAGATTTGACTAATGCATAATGCAAAAAATGTTGCATAACATGAAACATGGGTCAAATAGTAGTTTATTTTCTTATTTATGAAGCAAGACCGTCAATAACAAGTTACTTACCTCTAAGAAGTTCGATGGCTTTCATCCAGAACTAGATTCAACAACTGGTCATGCTCCTTCAGCATCCCAATAACTAACAAGAAAACTTTAAAGTTTAGTTTTAAAAACAATCAACCAATAAGCAATTACCAATCAAATGCCCACCACTGATTGAAAAAACATCAATAGCTATCATTTTAAGATCAACATAACATTTTGAACAAATCTCAACACCATTATTTCCCATCATATTCAGTTCCGCAAAGGCCAATGAACCTCCTCCTGGGAACAAATGATTCGCGACGGATAGGATTAAATTATACTCAAATATGTGAATAAAAAACATAGAATTTCCAACTTAGCACCTGCTACTTGAATCAAATCCTTCTTTGCAGAAGTTAGCATGGCGAATAAAAATCGGTACTACAATAACTCTCACACAATAAAACTTTACCCCAAAATGCTTACATCCCAAGATAACAATTAAACCATCTTCATCTTCTTTAGCTACATCCCATTGAAAAACCACCGTCGATAAAGGACTCCATAGTTACCTGACAATATAATTACAAGTGTAAATATAAAGAAGAAAAATTATAGAAAAAGCACAAATCAAATTTCTCATAATACATTATCTAGTACGTAAACATACCTTCTTTTATAAATAAAAAATGTACTTCAAAGATCAATTATTCAGCCCGTGAAGAGCAAGATGCAAAATAAAAATAAAAATAAAATATTAGTATATAATGGAGTACAACAATTTATGCATTTTGGACTCCTCATAAAATAAAGATTGACTCTGTACTAATGTTGAACTTCTGCATATGAAATGGAACATAAATCACCTTACATTATGAAATTCACTATAATTTAAATCTTTAAAAGCTTGATCCAAAATCTAACAAAGTTCTCTACTCACAATTACCTTGTTTATGTTGTCATAAAAATTTTACAACACAAAATCCACATAATTCCAAAGCTCAATATTTATCTCTTGTTGTCTTGCATATAAACAAAAACAAAATAAAATAAATAAAATTGAACACTACTATACGTACAAATAATTTAAAGGGCAAAACCCCTCGAAGACAAACATGGAGCAGATACGAAATCGTAAGGAAAAGCAAACAAAAATGAGATTTAAATTTTGATTAATAATTTTCTCTAAAAGATGTGGAAAAATCGTNAAAAAAAAAAGAAGAAGAAGAAGATTGTGTAAGTTGAACAATCAATAATTTGAAAATATAAATATCTATTATATATGGCTTCGATTTCAGATACTAAGGTGGTGTTCATGTTGAGGAACATACAATGGTGTTCTTCTCGTTCTGCTAGGTTTTGATGATCGAAAGAGATGGAACACAAATGATTGATTCTCTGTACTTTTTGTATTTAAGAAAGGGTAAATTGGACATTTACTAGTCCATCACAAATGTGGTGATATGGTATCCTGCACTAGAAGTGGGATACGGCCTATAACAGAATTGGAGGACAAAAGACCGGGCTCTAACTATATCATGGGCTTTTTCATTCTCAACCAAACAACCTAAACTTATTGATAAAATAATAATTGGTAGGTTATCAAGCCCAATATGGGCAACCAAACACAGCCTAAGGGTAATGTAGTAATTGTTTACCCCAAACAATGGGGCCCACACACCACACACCACAATCCCATCTCTCATGCGTGGAGCCCACCCAAACCACCCAACCCATTTCTCTCTCCTCCCCAATTACAGAACCGATGTTGTCTTCTTCCCATGTCCAACCACCATGCCTGCGCCTTCTTCCGATGTCCAACCACCACTGTCGGTCGCCGTCGACTGCCGCTGTCGCAGCTAATCTCACGACACTAAACTCGCTTGACCAGAGGAGGCGTCGCGATGTGGAGCCGTATCAAGAACTCGATGGCTGTACCAGGAGGCCTGCACACATCTGCTGCCGCCGCCTTCCAGATCCGCCATACCCACCGCCGTCTCCGTCTTCAAGCTCGACCTGCGAGCTTCATCGAGCCTTAATGACCTTCAAGCTCGACCTTCGAGCTTTAATGGAAGACATTAAAAAAAATAAAAATAAAAATAAAAATAAAAACATATCCACCGGCAATGGTTTGAGCGTCCAGGAGAGTCGCGGGCGGGAGGACAGCGCCTGGGGAAACGCCGGCGGACAGAGGTCCGTCGTCAGTTCTGTTGGTGAATGGAAAAACAAATTGGGGGTGGAGGACTTGGGTTTGAAAATTTGATAAGATACAAGGACTAATTTGTAATTTTTGTAGTTTTAGTTAATTTCAATTAAACCCCCGGGGTCAATCTGTAAATTTTAAAAAGTTAACATTATTTTGATTCAGTCCCTGAGTCAAATCTGTAATTTATATAAAATATATAAAAACACATTATTTTATATATATTTTTTTGTAAGACATATATATATATGTTATTATAAACCAAAAAATAATATAAAATAGTATATAAAATATTATTATTATTATTATATAAATAATGAAATATATTATTTTTTTGTACATTTTAATATGCATAAATATTAAATAAATATATAAAAATAAAAATAATATAAAAATAAGAATAAATGTGTGAGTATGACAGACCGCACATTATCAACTGAAACACTGTACATTAGTGTTATACATATTGCACATTAATGTGTGTGAGACCGCACATTAACGATCAAAACTGAAATAGATATGATTTTTCTGTGTGAATTTATATATTTCGATGGTTTTTAAAATTTAAGATATTATGACTTTGATAATTTCAACTGAAATAAAGTTATTTCGATAATTTTAAAATATATATATATTTTGATTATTCCCATCAAATTTGAAAGAGTCGAGCTATATGAGAAATGTTACTATTATGATCTATATATTTTTATATGTATTGCGAATGCACATTATAGTTATATGGGTTGCACATTCACGACTATATGATTGCACAATATTAAAAATCATCCAACTAAAATATTCAAAGTTTATATTTCGGTTAAATTATTACTATTATTAACTTTCTACTTATAAAAACTCAGTAATGCACTTTACAAATCATCACATTGCACTTTATAAAACAACAGGTCGCACTTTATAAAATAACAAGATGCACTTTATCACGTCACTCCGCAATTCACGTCGATAACTCCCGCCATAATACCACACAACATAAATAAAAAAAATAGATCTACATAATATTTAATATCTATCACATCATTTGTCCACAATAAAACACAATCATGAACGTACAAAAATTATAGTAATTTGATTAATCTAAAAAAGAATCCAAATTGCATATGGTAATTTGATTTTTTTTTTATTAATTTTTTAATGTGCATATATACACACTCTATTGTGCAATTTATTTATAGTTATTGTGATGCATTGTACATAATTGTATAATTGTTTAATTTTTATTAACTTACATATTTAATCAATCATTTAACATTAGCTATACTAAAATTATG
Source organism: Striga asiatica (assembly GCA_008636005.1). Classification (NCBI taxonomy): domain Eukaryota; kingdom Viridiplantae; phylum Streptophyta; class Magnoliopsida; order Lamiales; family Orobanchaceae; genus Striga; species Striga asiatica. The sequence continues at coordinate 1,092,445 of BKCP01012070.1, read as the reverse complement.
AACATACAATATGCATATCCATACACATATAATTCAATTTTTTTAACAATTATTCTACATTTATAATAGTTTGAAATAAAAATGTATATTTATCCCATTAATTATATTACATTATATCTGAAGTTTTAAAAATTACATTTTTGTCCCTAAAAAAGGACCTAATTCTCACTAAATCACCCTTATCCCTACAAATCCCTAAAAATGCGTATATATGAGGCTGCTCGCACACAGTGCCACCATCTTCAGCCCAATTGACTCTTTCTTTTGCCGGAGGCGATCGAATCCACAGCCCGACGATGTCTGCGGAATTTGAACTGCGGAACAGTGTCGTCGGAGTGTTGCCGGAGGCGATGTAGAATCACACATGGCCGTCGACGGCGATGTGGTATCATGTATGTGTCTGTTCGTTCGCGGAGCTGGCGAACCTGGTCGGGGGTGAAGCAGTTTCGGGCTATGGCGGTGGTGACTGGACCGATGGCGGCAGTTCGGTGTTGGCGGTCGGAGTCTGACAGGCTGCAAATGGTGTTGTCCGGCGGTGTCTGAAGAGATGTGCGTACGGCAGGTGGCGGTGGTGTTCATTGGGCAGGCGGCATGCGGTGGGTGACGGGCGGCTGACGGCGGACGGTGGACGGCGGTCTGTGTGTGCACGATGTGAGGAGTGTGTGTAAGTGTGTGTGTGAGAGAGAGAGAGTTTTAATGGGTTTGTTGGGTAGTGGATGGGTAGATGATTGACGGGTAAGTGATTTGGTTTGATGTTGGAGGTGGTGGACCAACATGTTTATGTGTGTTAATCAAATATCTAAATTACTCTTATTTTGTGATTAAAGTTATATATTTGACCATCATATGTCTACGTATTTACTATATTGCCATTAATGATTGACCAATATTTGACTTAATCTTAGCCATTGACATGATATATCTATTGATCCAGATTTATTCTCATCTCTTTCACTATCTACCATTCTCATATGATCCCAACTCTCTCTCTCTCTCTCTCTCTCTATATATATATATATATGATAATTTATTGTGTAGTTGATATTTGGGTTCCAAGTTTAAAAGTCAAATGACTAACTATTCAATTATTTTTTTTTCTCGAAACAATAGTTTATATTATAAATCAAAATGCACAAATGTGCGAATACACAACAATCAACGACTGAATATACAACAGTCAACAACTGAAAAAGTGGGAGGACCGGTCAGAAGACCGCCTAGAGACCCGCTAGCAACGCTAGAAGAAAACTCGCAACTAGAACTATTCAATTCTTAAGGGTCAATATTAATTTGGACGTAAATGAAATAGTTAATTATTTATATTTCAATAAATTACTCAACTACTTAAACTTTTTTTTATTTGGATAATTTATGAAAAAATAAATTAATTTTAATTAATGAAATAATATAAGTTTTATAATTATACTTATTATTCACATAGATTTTTAAATATATGATAAAATTTTACCAAAATATTTATTTTATAGAATCACATTGTAGTCAAATCTAATTTCTGAATAAAAATTTTAATGTGACTCTTATTTTCAAATGATATAATTACTATCGATCATGTGCACCATGAGAGGTTGTGTACTAATTTTAAATAGATGTGTTTTTATGTAATTTTGCACAATTTAATTTTTGTATAATATTTTTAATAAATTAATATCGGTAAATTGTATTACATATTGATTCCATATTTTAATTTCTAAATATTATTTAATGAGCATTTTTAGTTTTAAAAATATTAATGAATATCTCTTACTCGTGCGTCGCATGAGATTTGTACTAAGGTGATTGAAAGTGATGGGTTCCTAAAATTATTTGAGTGGATTTATAATAAATTTAAGTTGTTGTGATGTGTGATAATGATTGATTGGTATTCCTTAATCATATTGATACTATTGAAGAGTTTGAGTTGAATTTTTTTTTTTAATTTTTTTTTATTTAACGAAACGATAGAGGAGTTGAGTTAAGTTTGAATTAAATTTTGAGTTAAAAATATGATTGGTTAAAAGTGATTTGATATTTAGATTTTGATTTATATCCAAGCATAATAGTAGACAATTATATTCTTTTAATAAATATATACTAGTACAATACCCGTGTACTACAGAGGTGGTTGATAAAATAATTAATTACACAACAAAAAATGAAAAAAGAAAAGATATTTATATATTTTGTTGAAGTTGGAAAATATAAACAAGGAACAATTATAATAATTTATAATAAAGAACTAAGTGAATTAACAATGTTATTTCATCGTCGTGAATTAACAATGTTTTGCATTGTCTTTTTCTCTCTCTACCCCAAAAAACCCCAAATCCTTCGCCCGTAACCCTCGTCTTCATCGCCGTTCTATGTCTCTCTCGGCGGCTCGCCGGTGGACAGCTCTCCGTCGCCCGTCCATGTCTCTGTTTGAGGTACTCTTCTCCATTGTCTCTGATCGAGGGGTGCATACGGTGGTCTTTGGCAGATTTCTTTGATTTGTGCGTGAAGCCGCCGACGTTCCTGGGTGGTGAGGATGGGTGGGGTGCGGAGCCAGATGTGGACTTGGCTCAGGTCGCTTTCGTAGTCCAAGTTCGGGTGACACCTCTTGTCGGCCTTTGCAGAGGGCCTCGTCTCTAGATCCGTTGTTCCTGCCGGTGCCGTTCTTGTTGGGTTCGCTAGTACCGTACGGGCTGTACGCAGCGGAATTTAAAATTTTTAAAGTAAGTATTTATCGTATAAATACAACACCCGTACATACTAATTGCGAATTAACTGATCGTCATCTTTAAAACATGCATCATATACAAATTTTGATTTGTTACAATAAAGTAAATACTAGTAAAAATATTTACCGAATGTCTTGAACTCCTTCACTATTGATGATGGATGAGGGAATCGGTTCCCGGTTGTAACTTCAACGACTTGAGGTTACTCGCT
>BKCP01012070.1:1065112-1086057 GCA_008636005.1 Striga asiatica | reverse complement strand
TNCGAAATATTTACCGAGTGTCTTGAACTCCTTCAACAAAGATGTGGATTGTGGGAATCGGTTCCCGGTTGTAACTTCAACGGCTTGAGGTTACTCGCTTTAGGAATTCAAGTGTCTTCCCTCTAATCGTATCCACCCTATGAAGCCCGGTTCCGACGACCTTTCTTCGCTAGTAGAAATGTCTCGGTTTTTCTTGTATAGGAATATATATATAGATATAATTTGGGAATTATCAAGAACACTTTCTTGAAGAACACTTTCTTCTCTCTTTGATTTTCTCACAAAATCACTTTTCAATATTTGCAAACATTTTGCATCTATTTATACTAAACATTTTAGCATAAAATAATCAATATTTAGTAATATTTAAATAAAATCATATTTTATTTAAATAATGTTTACTAACTATTGACTTTGAAAATAATAATCTATGTTTGGTTGTTCATAACCACCATTACCAACCATCTATTATAATCATATTTATTATTTTAATCCTTAAATCATATTTAAAGATATAAATAATAATTGAATAATAAATCTTGAGAATCTTTCTCAAGAGTTTATTATTATATCATTTTCCCAATTTTTATCCATATTATAATAATCATATTATTATTATTTTGGATTTTGAAATTTAAAATCCTATTTTAAAATTCAACTTTATTAATTTAGTAATTACCTTAATTACTAAAGTAATATCCAAAATGTAATTAATCAATCTTATTGATTAATATATTCCTTTAATTGACATCTAATCAAATTAGATATTTATCAATTAATTCTAACCATTAAAAATACAATCTTTACCTTTGTTCATAATTAGTGTGACCTTTTAGGTTCACTATTAATACTAGTAGTGGGTTTACAACACTTTGTAATTTGAGTTAAATCTAATTAACTCTTATTCTTGAATTAACTCTTTAATTCTAGAACCCACATATCATTGTAACACCTAGCAAGCAGCATGAATCTAGTATTAAGTGAATAGCGAGTAAACCTATTTCAATTACAACTCCATACATGTAAAATCCTTTCGACATCTAATTTCCCGATTAAGTCTTGGGTATGATTTTGTCGAAACCCAAATTGACTTAATAACTATGATTCTATTTCAAGTTTATTAACCCGTTTATGAATCACTATTCATCTCTACCTTGGCCAAGGACTTTGGATTAATAACTATGAAACACATAGGAAATTCACTTATCTTCATAAGTGTCGAATCCTTTATTGGCCACTAACAAACTTCCATACATATTAACATAATACCCAAAATATCCCTTTATACGATAGTGCTAGCTACCAAAAGGATAAATCAAAGTAGAATGTAATATGCACAAAGTTACCATTGTGCCTCAAGTCTTAGGATTAGTCATGTACTATTGTAACATGAAAATTCTTATTCGACAGATTATTAACTAAAATAATTCTTCATTAAGAATTTTCATACGGTCATGTTCAGTGAACTTGTTCTCTAACAAGCACCCACATAAATGTATTTGCGTCACACGCTAATGTTGATGGAATGCAACATTCTTGTCCAACAAGCGTACAAACTATGTGCAAGTCTTTTATGGATTATTCGATATCCCATCTCGAAACATCCATCGACTTGGAACTGTATTTAAGATCACGGCTTTCAAGGTATGTTCCATGATCACCATCTCTATGCGCAACCATACCTTATAACCATAAGTGATCTAGGGATTTTATCTTAAGTGTATTTATAAGATAAATGCTTTCTCTTAAGATAAAGAAATGCCTTATTCATATTATAATTCCAATAGACTGTATTTACAAGTAGAATATGTCCAATCAGATTGGAACGCCGGGTACCCTACTCTAACAGTTCTACGGTCTCCTGTCACCGCCTCTTTAGATTGATAGAGGATTTAGGATGGGGTTTGTTGTTGTGGGGCTGGGAAGGAAGCTTGGGTTCGTACCGGCTATGGCGGAGTGACCAGGGCTTGATGTTGTTCGTGTTCCTTCTCCCCTGTTCTCTGGTGCTGAGTCCGGGGGAGGATCGACGTTACCGTAACTGGCTAGTGGTGTTAGCCGGTTTTGGGCCGTTCGTGGGTTTGGGACGTTAGTGGCATCTTTTGGCTAGAGAGCGGGTCGGTTCTTGGATTGACTCGAGGTGTGAGTCTTCGCCTTTGCTAGGCGTTCGGCAGCAGTGGCGGGCGTGGTTCTTGTGTCCCGGATCTCCTCTAAGAATCGTCTATTGTCCTCTCGTTCAGTTTCAGGTGTTCTGCTGAGGGAGGGCTTGATTTGTTAGATGTAGTTATTTTGGTTTATGTTTAGTTGTTAGAGTCTGTGTTAGTGTTGTTCTTTGGTCTTGTATTTTTGGTTTGGACCATTTTGGTCTCTGTGAGCCTGGGTGTAAACTTATTATCCCGTTGAGATCTGACACTCGGACATTATCCTGTTGGGATCTTTTTAGTTGTTTTAGTTCTTGTCCGTGTTAGGTGCTTTCGTGTAGTTACGAGTTTGTCTTTCTAGCGTTGCTAGCAGGCTCTAGGCGATCTTCGGATCTTCCTCCCAGTCTTTTCAACCCTTGGTTGTACTACTCAGCTTTTGGCTGTTTTCTCTTCGCACTTTGTGCGGTTTTTATTAATATAGTACCTCTATCGTTTCGGCAAAAAAAAAAAAAAATATATATATATATATATTTCAAATCTGAAACCTAATTTATATACATCATTAATTCTATTTACAATATTCTTATTTAAATCACATAAGGGAATAATATGGACAAATCACAAAATTTGGAAAGTAAGATTATAAGCAAATTATAGAAGGAAGATAAGAAATAGATTTAGAAAAATGCCACATGTACATAATAAATGGACATAGAAGTGTATATAACACTCACATGGAGTGGGGCCCACTTATTTTTTTTGTTTGAGAAATGCTATAGGTGTACATAGAGGTGTACATAACACTCACATTAGGTGGATCTTTCCAAGAATAAAAAATCAAGTGGACCCCACTCCATATGAGTGTTATGTATATCTTTATGTATATTTATTATGTAATTGTAGCATTTTTCTTTTTATTTTTGGTGAGTCCCACTAAATGTGAGTGTTATGTACACCCTTATGTACAATATTATGTACCTAGCATTTCCCATAGATTTATATGGAATAGTTAAATATATTAAATATGTGTATATATATGGCAATCCGAACCTAAATTATTTTGTATAAAAAATGATTATTTTTATCCGAGCAATATTACAAAACATAATATTTTACCACATAAGATTACAGAGCGTGCGAAGCTATCACTTAGACTTAGCGCGTTCTAAAACTATATATAAGAGGGATTTTTAAACTGAAGTGTCATACTTTAAAAAGTAAAATAAATAAAAGTACATACCCTTCAAACAGTTAGGCCATAGAGATGGCAAAAAGACCTTAACCCAATTGACCCAGTCGTTACGAAGCATTTGGGGCAGATTAAACTTGCTCGGTTTCCAAAATGGGTTGAGCCACTTCTTGCCCGTTAGTTGAGAGGACCAAGTCCGGGCCTCAAACCCTGCCCCGCCCTATCATTCATCGACCCGATCTGATTTTAATATAATATTTATTTTTATATATAATAATTTAAACAATTTAATAATCATCCCTATGTATAATTCTCAAATGTATTGAGCCTAAGTGGCAGGCTCACACGCTTCGGGATTCTAATTGGCAAATTTTTAAGTTTTGTTGTTTCGCTTGGATGACTTTAAATTTATTTCCAATCCAAAAGTAGGCTTGGAATATCCATAAATATACTGGATATTTATGGTCATTTTTAAGAGTGTTAATTATGTTTTAATATCATTTCCTATTTTAGACATAGTTTATAAAGTATAATAATTTCTCAACAATTCTTTTTTTTTTTTCTCATATTTCTTTTAAAATAATAAAAATTTACTAACTTGATTATAAATATATTTAAAAGTTAATAAACTTCTTTTTATTTGTTAACAATTTTTAATATATAATATATCAAAATAATCATGTCTTGATGACTTTCGATTTGACATCTATATCTTATACATACAAAATAAATAAATAATTTTATTTATCTTTATAATGAAAATTAAATTACCTATTTTATTTTAAAAATAAAATTATTAAATTAACTTAACTACAAAGTAATTATAGTTATATGATACAAATTAATAAAAATTATAACATAGGATGATAAATCGTGTAAGTGACAGTTTCATTTTGAATATAAATAATAATATATTTTTTAAAAAAGAATTTAAAATTAAAATACATTTTTGTTTTTATTATTATTTAATTAAAAATATAATGAAAATAATTTTCTTTAACAAGTGTGTAGAACACGAGCGATTTCTTCACAGTCACTTCTCCTTCATCCCGCTCGGCGCTCCCAACTCAGATCTCTTTCACAGTTCACTTCTCACGCGCCACCCCGCCTCGCCTCAGCGCCTCCACCTCAACCTCCTTAAGTCGCCGCTTTACGACCCACAGCGTCTCCGCTCGCCACCCCACAGCCCTGCACCACCATAAATCGCTCGTCGACTCCAGAGGTAATTGGTTTTTCATTGGAGGTGATGAATTAGCTTGATTAGAACTTGAATTGAAATTGGGGGAAAATTGAACTTCAATTGAAATTGTTTTTTTTTTTATTTTATTTATTTTTTTTTCTAGGAATTTCTTACTGAGAAATGAATCTAGTGTCTTTTTTCTTTTTGTTATATTAAATATACTTTTTATAAGAGGAGAAAAATCTCCAACTACGCATATAGTTTCTATTGTTGTTATNGAAATTGATTTTGTACAAATTGTACAGTAAAAACTCTCAGGCCATTATCTACTTACCACTTTTTTTCTGCATGCACATAGCAGTTACAATTTCAAGCATTCAAGCAAAAGCAAGATGGGACCTGAACTAGCCTTCTTCAAAGCTGTGTGGAGCTCTGAATAATTGGTACAATTTTGTTACAACTTTGCCTTAAATTAACTACACAATACATCTCAGATCTGAGTTAACACATGTTATGTCTTATCGCTTATTGCACTACTTTCTAATAACTACAAAGGTGTTCTAATATATTACTTTAAGGTATAATTATGCAGCTGGTATTAAGAATTGTGAATATGCACTTGCTCTATTTTTACTTATTAACTCAACTTCTAAAATGGGAATTAACTTCACAAATCAATAGTGGGCCACGACCAGATACCTCCTAGTAAGATATATATANATATATTGATTGGATTTATTTATTTATTAAAAGCATTTTGATTTTTTTAATTATTATTTGGCACCAGAGTCTTGGCGTTTGATTGAAAGAGTCAAAAAGCATACTAAACAGCAGTGTATTTATCTTCCGAAAGTGCACAAAATTGAGAGATGGACAAGACAACAGAAAATAGCTTGCTAAAAAATTCTTCAGGTAACCTTATCTCTGCAGATAATGATGACAATCTCACAGATATCTTTCAGCAAATCAAAACTTCCAAAAGAACTGTAAGCAAAGATTCCTTTTTTTCTTTTACTTGTCCAACTATTTATCTCTTAATTTGTTGTGTGAAAGTATTGATTGAGCTAATTTTATGCCCTGGAAAATCTTCTTTGCAGACAGTCATCAACTATGGTGCATCTTGGTATGTACGTATTTTGCTAGATATTTGAGTATTTTTACTTGCATTTGTGCATTTTTTTCCTAGTTGACATCGTGTTCGATGAAATGCTTCATCCAAAAAATATTTCTTGTTATCGAACTCATGACTCGTTGTACTCTGTCAAACTTAATGATAAATGCATATAAAGGTGATAATTATTTTGTGTTTCTCAGGTGTCGAGTTTGCAGTCAGATTCTTCCCGTGTTCTGCCGATTAAGTTCCAAGTTCCCCAAGCTCTCGTTTGTTTATGCTGATATTGATGAATGTCCCGAGACGACTCAACACATTCGTTACACGCCCACTTTCCATTTCTACAGAGATGGCGAAAGGGTTGATGAGATGTTTGGAGCTGGTGAAGACCGCCTGCACGATCGCCTTTGGCTACATTCGTAGAGAAAAAGAAAATCGCAACTTCCAAAACTACAGTATGTAGTAACTCTGATTGGTCTCCATGCCAATGCTGTTAGGATAAAATGTCTGTATGTTTTTTATGTTTGTCCAAATACCTTGTCACATTTCATGTAATAATCTTGTCATTGTTGATAATAAATAACTAATCAATCAATTTATATTGTTTGATGCCTTTGTTTTGTATAAGGAAAAAGTAATTTGTGTTTGTCATTTTGCCTATTCCTCTTCCATAAGGCTAACAACAATCCCACTTGAAGCTTTTGTAAATTTTTTTGATAAATGGCACATCATTGTACAAGGAAACAATTTCTGCAAAACAATCGTTCGTCGTTTTTACAATGAACTACAACAGCGAGATCACATTTGCAGATGATGATCGCATTGGTTAAACGGATTTCTCTAACCCAATGTTTTTCGAATTTTGTACAATCGTGTCTGTAGCGCCCCTTTTCGATTTATAGATTTTTTCGTCTTTCATTTTATTTTGATTGCTATGCTTTATTTGATTAAATTACTTTTAGTTTATTTTATTTTACTTTATGCGTGTATTAGCTCGATTGCCTTTTAATTATCGTTCGTCGGATCGTTCGAAGATTTTCGGTTTATTCGCGTAGTTTTACTTCGAGCCGTTTTCGACCCATTTTTCCCTGGTGTTAAAACTGACGCTTGGGAGTTATTTTTCAGCACTTTTTCCTTTGAACAATCCGGCCCAAGTTGCACCAAAAATCCGCCCCTCATAAAGTCTTGGTCCCATTAGTTTGGCTTCAAAATTCAAATTGTTGGGGGACTTATTTTAGGTAATATTGGAACAGCTCCTTAGAGCATTGTGACCGTTTTTGGCTAAGCAAATCAAGCTCTTGATGGCTATTAATTAAGGGAATATCACACCCCTTCCTCTTGTTTCACACGCCATTTTCACTCTCTTCCTTAGAAGTTTCAGAGCAATTCTGGTCCAAAACCACTCCCCCTTTCATCCTCAAATATTCACAACAAAATCACCCCTTTAATCATCTCTCTCTTTCGGCCACACTCCCAACGCGCAGCCCTCTCTTGCCGCCGCTCCCGCCTCGCTGCCCCGCGCTCCTCTCGTAGCCACTGCATGCGCATCCCTGTAGCGATGCCCTCCGCTCGCGATCGAGATCCAGGCTTTATGCACCTCGCCCTCAACAACGATCCGCAATCAGCAAGCCCCGCTGTAGCTCCGTCCGCGAGTCCCTGCCAAACACCTAGCCGCGCGCAAGCCGCCGAGGCGCCAGGACACGCGCCACCCCCTTGCCCCGATCCGATCTCCAGATTGCTTGTAGATTCCTTGAAGGAGGTAGAGAAAGGATTTCTATATTGCTGTAAATTTTCAGTTAGCCTCTCATGAGCCTCACTGGGGCATATTTGTGTATCTAAGCACCTGCAGGCAGTTAAGGGGTGAGCAATAGGAGGAATTTGAAATTGACAAAAGCTCTTGGGGACATAACTGGTTTGCTATTGGAGATTGGAATGATAGTTGCTCCAGCACTGAGAAATCAGGAGGTATTCCCAGGATGGTAACAGCTTCTGGGGTTTTAACAACTTTATCAACAATATGGAGATGGAGGAAATTAAAAATGAGTGGTTATCAATTTACTTAGTGGAATAACAGAGCTGATGCAGGATTAGTTGAGGAAAAACCAGATAGAGCTTTTGGCTCTTTTGATTGGCACCTATCTTTTCCAAATGCATTAGTTACAAATGTTCTTAGAAGCTCCTTTGATCATTCTATTCTTAATTTGGGGCTTCCTAAGGAAAAAATGAAGTCAAGGTTCAACTTTGATAAGAGGTGGATTAGTAAATAAGGTTTTGAAGATGTTGTCAATAAAGCATGGCTCACTTCTGTCATTGGAACTCCTTTTTTCAAGCTGAAGGAAAAAATCAAACAAACTAGAGTGGACCTTCTCTTGTGGAGCTCAAAATTCCAAACTCAAATCAGCATCAAATAGCCATTCTAACAAAGAAGCTGGATGTAGCGCTCCGTTTATTTATGAATTATTTAGAGTTTTATTTATTATTGTCATTATTATTATTATAATTATTAATATTATTATTATTATTTGAATGGTTAAATGTCATTAATTGTTTAAATGCTTAATGTTAATATTATTATTAATAAGTATTGTGTGTATTATTATTAATTAATTTATGAGTGTATTATATATATAAATAATATCCGGTTTTTTATTTTGTTAAATTGTCGAGCGAACCGAGCCATTTTAATTTGGCTAAAACAAACCGAGAGATCGAGCCCGAGAACCCGAGCCATGTTAAGCCGCGCGACCCGACACATTGAACCCAGCGAACCGGCAGCCCTTGCCCGACCCGGTCCACCCATGAAAGTGCATGTGTGTGTGAGTGAGCGTGTGTGAGTGTTTCTTGGAGATCAAGACTCCTTAAACCCTAAGCTCGGTCGTTTCTTTTTAAAACATCACGCTCACTTCTCTCAACACAGATTTCCCGCAACCTCAATTTTCTTCTCTCGCAAGATCGCATCTGCTCTCGTTTTCTTGTCCAAATCCCTCGCTCGTTTTCCTCTTGAGATCCCACCATCGCCGATCATCATCATCACCCACCATCGCCGATCATCATCATCACCCACCATCGCCGATCATCATCATCACCTCCCTCTCATCAGATTTCCCGTCACCATCCCCTTTTTCCCCTTGTAATCCGATCACCCATCATCATCAACACCATCGCGTCGCCGTCACAGCCTGCTCGCGAGTCGCCAGCCATTCCGACGCCATCTCCTCTCGCCGGAAGTGAACCAGCAGCGACCCCGACGCCCCTTGCCGCAAACCTGCAACTCCGGTGAGCCATCACGAGTCCCTGTTCACGCGAGACATCATCACGTGGCCAGCGACTGAAGCCCCAACACCGCGACCCACCACCGTCAACTGCTCCTCCACGCGCCACCGCGATTTGCAGCAACTCCGGTGACCTTCCCGATCGAGCAGCGACCTCTGGCCGTGACTAGCAGCAGCGACGAACACTCCTCCGTCGCTGTACCTCCTTCGCAAGTCGAGCGCAGCCGCCGAGCACCGCCGCTAGCCACCGCGAGCTCTCCCCTCACCTTTTTGTTCCGGTTTTCCGAGTTTTTCCCGAGAATGGTACCTAGTCGAACCCCGTCTCGTTAAATCGTATATATTGTTTGCGTCATTTGTGTGATTGACGTGATGATGTGCTTACTTTGCGATTTAATGTACTCGATATGATATTATGTGAAATTGGAAATTAATGTGTTGTTTGTGTTTTTGGGGATCTCGTCGATTATAACGAATCGAAAGAGACCTTGAAACTCGTGTAAGGCTGTGGATTTTGGAACCATGTCGAAGTCCTTGGCCTTATGGGAAGGCCTCGGGCGAGAATTATATGTTATGTATCATGTGTGAGCTTATCAAACTCGTTTACTCGCTGATTTAGTGTTAGAATTATTAAAAATCACAAACTGCTCGGATTGCCTTGAAATTTTGAGGGTCATGTCTTCTGCTGAGCATTAGGCTTGTGTAAAAATTTCATAATTTTTCAGGGACTATAACTATTTTAAATAAATAAAGTCATTTCTGGTCAGAAACTTTTTTAGTGCATAATAAATTTTTCCGTGCTTCAATTATGCTGAAAGTTGATTATGTTATTCCTCTGTCATGTTTATATGCTGTGTAAAACTTTTAATAATTTTGGACTAAGTTTGATAGGGTAAAATAATTTATTTTCTGATTCTGCAGAAAGTTGTTTTAATTATGATAAATTGGTCAGTTGCTGGAAAATCCTGATATTTGGTTGAAGTACTTATTTTATATGGAGTTTCATTCTTTAAAGAGATTAGAATTTTTGGAGTTCAAATTGGTTCGATTTTAGTTAAAATTCGAAAACTGCCAAAATTTATATGAATTTTTAAAATTTGCGCAGTTAATGTCCATGGCTGAAATTTTATATGTTGTCACTCACATGCTATAGTTTGTGGTGTTAAAATATCAGGTCATGATTCGTTCATTAGGTTTGGATATAAATTTATGTTCGTTTTTGCTATTATATTCTATGAATTTTATAAAATTGTGTATAGTGAATTTGAGGCTGAAACTTGATGGTTTTTTTAAGTACTAGGAGGTGTATTTTTGGTTAAAATTTCAGAGTCTAATTCATTGGGAAACCTGATCAACTTAATTTTTTGATTATTGACTAGTAATTTCAGAATATGGTTTTTTTTATTAAAAACTGTAAATCGACTCGCTTTCCGTTTCTTGTTTCTTTGACTTGGTCAATAATTAGTTTGACTTATGTGAACTCCCATGTGTGATTTGGTTGAGTATAGTGCCGAGTCTAAGTGTTCCAACGTCCACAGGACTTCAGGAACAACTTAGTTGAATCAAGTTCGACTAAGTCTGATTTGTGTTTTCCGTTTAAGTCATAATATTGATTGTAGAATCTTGACTTAATGTAGGTGTTTGAGGAGTCAAGCCTCAACCTACGTCCTTTCTGATTTTGCTATCGTCAATCCGAACTACCAGGTGGGTTAGTTTTTCTAAAATTTCTATGCATATGTGTGTTTTAATTGTGTTGAAAATTTGGTATGATCTATGTATGCATGTGAACATATAGCCTATCGATGTGAGCTGTTACGGCCGTCGCTGTCCCTGTCGAGTTACGGTACGGTGCCGTTATGTGGCAATCTCCTTAAGTCCTGATATGGCCGTGCTCGTGTGAGGGACGTAAGCCCATATGAAAGGCCATGTCCGTTACAGTGGCACGTACTCCCGCCTTTGGGTAATGAATCCCCATTCTGCGGCTAGCGATAGATGTGCACAGGAGTAAGGTTAAATGGTGATATTGAATAGAAGATGAGACATGATGTGATTATTGTTTATGCTCATGCTGCGACCATACCAATATTTTGTTATTCATATGCATAGTGTGAGTACGATATTTCCAACTGTACTCACTCCCACCTGCTCTTCACGGATGCAGGTTAAGCAGTTGACGGGTGACGAGGCAAGGCGAGTGGGTGGTCTTGCTTTTTAAGACTATTACTTATTTCCGCGTTTATGAACTTATTATAATTTATTTGATTATGTTGAACTGGTTTGATTTTGGAAAAGTGTTGGACGGATTTGAACCTTTGGATCATCCTTTTATTTAATTGTTATTTTGGAACTGGATAAATGTGTAGGTTCTTTCAGATCTATTTTGTATGTTGGATAAATTGCACTTGGTAAAATAAGTAGCGCCCATTGAATTTTAAATTTAAATGAGATTTGCGAAAAATTTACTCTGATTTTTATTAAATAAATTTGATAAATCTTTTAAAATAAAGTGGGTCGTTACAGGTTGGTATCAGAGCCAGTCTGCGTTTCTGTAGACTGGTTTATATGTGATTATGTGTTTAAATTTTATGTTATGACCACTCGTCTTCGTCATGCCGCGCTGCTTAAGGTATGTGTTTATATAAGTATTAATGAAAATACTTATAATGTGAAATGTATTTTTTGTAGCCTAAGTAGTAATGAAACTGCTTATGAGACGAATTGTGAAATTGAGGCTTAGGATCTATCCACCTCTAAATGATTTGAACTCTAGTGTTTCATGGCGAACTTTAGCTTATTATTTTAATGTGCTAAATTTTATTCGGCCTATTCAATGTAGAGCTATGAGTACCCGCAGCAACCGCAACAAGCAGCCATCTCTATCTCCTTCCCTGCCACGTCATCATCACCAGGCCCCTCCGGCCATGGACTTTACTAGGCTCTTAGTCCAGTTCCAGAACATGCATGCGCTTACTTTCTCGGGGACTGAGAACCCCACCTCAGTGCTGGAATGGATTAAGGAGCTAGACAAGATTTTCACTGTGCTCCCTCTCCCGGACAGACAACGTGTTTCTTTCGCCGCTTTCCAGATGAAGGCGGATGCTTCCGACTGGTGAATCGAACCCTGGGCTTGGAGGCCAGAGGCTGAGCTCAACGCTCTCACCTGGGAGCAGATGAAGGCTATGGTTCGAGGCAAGTTTCTTCCTTAGAGTTTCTGGGATCGGATGGAGCACGAGTTTTACCATCTGCAACAGGGCAGCACCAGCGTGGACGAATACATCCGCACTTTCACCCGAATGTGCCTCTTTGCTGGCGATACTGTGAACACCGATGAGAAGAAGGCCCGTAAGTTTCTGAAAGGGCTTAATCCGAGGATCCGTGAGCTAGTTGGGAGTCACGGTCCCATGTCTTATGCCGACACTGTCAGTCGGGCTCAGGGAGTGGAGAGCCTTCTCATCCTGACAGATCCTGTTCCTCCATTTTATCATGCTGCTCAGCCTGTTCAGGTTGTACTGTAACACCCCGCCTACTATAACTTTGACTCACGAAAAACTGGGTAAAATTTTCGCGGTTATTTTCGAAATATACTGCAACTGTTTTTGGAAAACATTTAAACTTACTAACTTGCGGGATGCTACTTACTTACTGAATTCTCTTTTTCTGATACTTATGCACGTGCCCAAATCAACATATAAAATCCGACCGGGCTGCTGTACTAGGCTGGTGCCCGGGCACGGTGCTGGGCACGGCTGGTGCGGCCGGGCTCGGNATATGATGGTTGAGTGAATAGAAAAGAGTCGAACATTGTGTTCAAAGTTCTCGTGTGTTTTCTCCTGTGAGTTTACATAGAGTTCGTGAATGGAATAGGACCAACATCCGAGTTTCTTCACAGTGATAGAAATAGGACCAACATACGAGTTTCGTCACACCTATCGCGAAGTACGAAGGTGTCGGCGCGCGTATTAGCAACTTATTGCGAAGGGACCAAGGCGTCGGCGCGGGTTTCGAGCAAGTCGAGCTAGACGTAACACACGACCCTTCATCACGCTGCTGGGCGCTGTCGCATGCCCAGAGGGCTGCTGTGCCACGCACCGGCTGGGCGCGGGCACTGACAGGCACTGGGCCGGGCACTGCCGCACTACATGCGCGGCCAGTGACCAAGGCCGGCCCTTGCCGGCCCTCAGGCGACTTTCTCCGGTGACATGCATGACATATGATCATAATATGATGAATGTGCTACAAATATGCTAAGAAACACTAGTGGACCCCGGGTCCACATGCATGCCACTCGGTAGGGCCTAAATGGCACGTACGAGCACTTGACGTCCGAACCAACATTCTCAACATGCAATTTCACTCAGGGCCGAGTGTTTTAAATCGAAAATGATGACTATAATGGCTGACACATAGGTCATAACTTGCATGCATTGAACTAAGCCTCGGGTGTCTAAAATAACCCATTTTCATGAATGTAATGACCAAGGTAATGAACTCCATTTACATTGAAACTTTTACACCATCAATGGCATGATATTTAAGGGTGATTTAATTATCATTTTCGACTTTGGCATGTTTGCTACTCAAATTTCATTTTTAAGGCCATTAACATAATAAAATCGAAACTTAAGTTTTCTCACATGCATGGCTTCATATTTATGCATGAAAAATCCTCAAATAACATAAATAGGTGGTGGTTATAAGTTAGGTCGAGCTAACCTTCACCAAAAATCGAAAATGGCAAGAGCGTGCTGAGCACGGGCTAGGTGCGGCTAGCTTGGCTCGAGGTATTATTTGTGGAGCTTGATGACTCCCAATGACTTATAAAAATCCAAGGAAGTCTTGTAAGTTGATAAGTCTTGGAAGAAATGGGATGGAGCACGAAATGGCTGGTTCTCCTCCTTCCTTGGCCGTGGGTGCGCGCGCGGTTGCACAAGGTAAGTGGCTATGGTGCCTTCTTGGTTTTCCCTTCGTTCCTCTCAATATGAGCAAATGTTTAGGTGTCTAAGAGCTTCATTGAGGCTGAAAAATGAGCCTTAAATAGGCTAAGGGGCGGAGGTTGCTAGGTAGTGGTCAAAAGAGACCAATATGAGTGCATTTTTCCCACTTCATGAGCATATGAGATATGGGGGGTCTTGGGACTTGGCTTGGGTGCACTTTGCACGATTTTTGGTGATCATTTGAGTGGAAAATCAGAGTATGGTGGCTGATGGAGCAGGTCTGGTCGGCTGGAGCATGCATGGGGGACATCCACTAGCATTTATGAATAAAATATTCATTTGCCCATCACTCCACTTTGAGCTAGTGCTAAGTTGACTTCCTCAATACTTTGTTAGGGCCATATTAACTCTAATTAATCCTCATTAAGTGTATAATACATGCATGAAGGGGTCTTGGGGGAATATGGGCCGGAACTTAGTCATTTGGGCTCAAGAAGGTGCGCCTGTCACGCTGCCGCTGGCCCTGGGCGCGGCCTGCTGGCCTGCACGGCCTGGGCGCGGCCTGCTGGGCTGAACGCGAGGTCTGCGTGAGCTGCTCGTGGGATGACCTTGGGCTAAGTACAAAGCTTTTTCTAGTGGTCTAAAAGACTTAGGAAGAATGTGAGTAACTTACCCAACACTTAACCAAGCATAGGACATGGCTCGGCTCGGGCTTTGGGCGCGACGGCTCGGAAAATGGCTAAGGCTCGATTTAAAAAATCCAAGACTTGAACTTTGGTATTCCCACACACTTAGAAATTTTTCTAAGTATAAAAATACCAAGACTTGGCTATGCTCCGAAAATAACTAGAAAAATAATAGGAACCAAACTAGGGTTCGAAGCCAATAATTTCTCGAGTCGATTTGCTATAATTTCAACAATCCAAATTAATGGTTTGATCTTGACTTATACTTATTATAGAGAATTCTAAAGAATGATCTATCAAACTTAGGAAATAATTGAGCATTTAGCATATATAATATAACTTGAAATTTCTGAAAATTACGGATATCACTTATAGTCGAGCAGTGAAACCGTTCTTAATATTATAACTGATTTGGGGCGTTACAACCTATCCTCCTTAAAATATTTCCGTCCTCGGAAATACCAAACTAAGGTGCTAGGCCAGAACATCCTACTACAGAACTATATACATAAGAACATAAAATAAAAGTACACAAGGTACAATTGATACCACTCAAAACTCAAAATCTGGATATCGAGCTCTGATCTCGGCCTCTCTCTCCCAAGTGGCTTCCGACTCGTCATGGCGACTCCAGCAAACTTTGACGAGCTCTATATCTCTGTTCCTCAGCCGACGGACCTTTCGGTCCAGAACTACAACCGGTTGCTCATCGTACGTCAGGTTCTGCCCGACCTCTAACTCATCAAAGTTTACTACGTGGCTCGGATCGTACACATACTTTCTCAACATCGACACATGGAAGACGTTGTGTACACTCGCGAGCTCTGGGGGTAACGCCAGACGGTAGGCTGTTATGCCAACTCGTTCCAGAATCTCGAATGGCCCTATGAATCGGGGCTGCAGCTTCCCCCTCTTCCCAAAACGTACAACGCCCTTCATCGGCGTGACTTTCAGGAACACCTTGTCTCCCTGCTCGAACTCAAGCTCCCTTATATGCTTGTTAGCGTAGGCCTTCTGTCGGCTCTGTGCCTCTCTCAGCCTCGCTCAGATCTCGGCAACCTTCTGCACCGTGTCCTCGATCAACTTGGGACCGAGAACCTACTTCTCGCCGACTTCATCCCAATAAAGGGATGAGCGGCACTTGCGCCCGTACAAAGCTTCGAACGGGGCCATCTTGATCGACGAGTGATAGCTGTTGTTGTAGGCAAACTCCACAGTGGGTAACAACTTCTGCCACGAACCACCTCGCTCTAGGACACAAGCTCGGAGCATGTCCTCAAGCGTCTGGATGGTTCGTTCCGACTGCCCGTCGGTCTGTGGGTGATAAGCGGAGCTAAACTTCAACTTCGTCCCCATGGACTCGTTCAGACTCTCTCAGAAATGGCCAGTAAACAGGGGATCACGATCTGATACAATCTCGGCAGGAATGCCGTGAAGTCGAACGATTCCACGAAGGTACGTCTCGGCTAGCTGCTCCATGGACATGTCCATCCTGACAGGCATAAAGTGGGCCGACTTCGTCAGCTGGTCCACTACAACCCATACTGCGTCGTGATGTTCGGGCGACATCGGTAATCCCGTGACAAAGTCCATGGTCAGCTTCTCCCACTTCCACTGCGGGATCTCTAAAGGCTATAAGAGTCCCGGTCAAACCTTGTGCTCAGCCTTCACTTGCTGGCAAATCAAGCACTTTTCAACAAACTCGGCGACGTCTCGCTTCATCCCCTTCCACCAAAACGACCTTTTCAAGTCGTGATACATCTTGGTGCTACCGGGGTGCGCCAAGTATGGAGCACTATGTGCCTCTGTCAAGATCTCCTTCTTCAGGGCCTCGACGTTTGGCACAACAATCCTTCCCTTGTACTCCAAAGCACCATCTGTGCCTCGGTAAAAGCCCTCTACTCCTCCGGCATGAATCTTTGCCCCCATCGAGCGAACTAACTCGTCGAAGACTTGATCCCACCGGATCCTGACTTGTAGCGTGGGCTCTCATAGCTCGAATACTTCCCACAACTGGCAACTTAGGAGGTGATTCAACCACTTCTAGCTGCATCCGAGCGAACTCATGAATCAACTTACGCTGTTGAGTGATCATACAGGTCAGCTCGCCCTTTCCCTTACGGCTGAGGGCGTCGGCAACTACGTTCGCCTTGCCCGGATGATAGTTAATGGTACAGTCATAATCCTTCACCAGCTCTAACCATCACCTTTGACGCATGTTGAGCTCTTTCTGGGTGAAGATATACTGTAGGCTCTTGTGGTCGGTATAAATCTCACATCTGCCGCCGTACAGATAATGCCTCCAAATCTTCAGGGCGTGAACCGCTGCTGCCAACTCCAGGTCATGAGTCGGGTAGTTCTCCTCGTGCGACTTTAGCTGTCGAGAAGCATAAGCCACAACCCTGCCTTCTTGCATCAGTACGCAGCCTAGACCCAGCTTCGAGGCATCACTGTAAATAGTGAAACTCTGAGTGGGATCCGGTATAGTCAACACAGGCGCCGTCGTAAGCCTTCCTTTGAGCTCTTAGAAGCTCGCCTCACAACGGTCACTCCATTCGAACTTCACCGATTTCCTCGTCAATCGAGGCAAGGGTAGGGCTATCCTGGAAAACCCCTCGATGAAACGCCTGTAGTAGCCATCCAAGGAAACTACGAACCTCGGTGGCATTCTTCGGTGCTGACCAGTTTCAGACTGTCTCGATCTTCGATGGGTCAACCTCTATTCCTCCCGCCGTAACAATGTGGCCAAGAAAAGCCACTCGATCAAGCCAGAATTCACATTTGGAGAACTTGGCATAAAGCCTCTCCCGTCTAAGAGTCTGCAACACGATCCTCAAATGCTCCTCGTGCTGCTCCGGACTACGAGAATAGACCAAGATGTCATCAATGAAGACGATAACAAACTGGTCTAGGAAGGGATGGAAGACACGGTTCATGAGATCCATGAATACCGCCGGTGCATTGCTCAACCCGAATGGCATCACAACGAACTCATAGTGCTCGTATCGAGTTCTAAAAGCGGTCTTGGCCACATCGGCCTCCTTGATTCTCAACTGATGGTAACCAGAGCGGAGATCGATCTTGGAAAACACTCTGGCACCCCTCAACTGATCGAACAGATCTTCTATCTTGGGGAGAGGATATTTGTTCTACACTGTCAACCGGTTTAGGTCCCGATAGTCGATGCACATTCGCATGGTCCCATCCTTCTTCTTGACAAAGAGGACAGGTGCTCCCCAGGGTGAAACACTCGGTCGAATGAAACCAAGCTTGAGTAACTCCTGAATTTGATTTTTCAGCTCCTGCAGCTCCTTCGGGACCATTCGATAAGGTGCCTTCGAGACTGGTCCTGCCCCTGGAACCAGATCAATCGTGAACTCCACTTGGCGATTCGGTGGTGCCCCAAGTAAATGTTCCGGAAAGACGTCGATGAAGTCGCACACCACTGGGATGTCTCTGGGCGTCCGCTCCTCCAATGAGTCCCTGACGATGTTCACCAGGTAGCCCTGACAGTCCTCCTTCTGCAGATATTTGGTCGCTTTCGCCATTGAGATGACACGTGACAAGGTTCTAGCCTTCGTTCCGAAGAACGTGATTTGCTCTCCCCTAGTCATCTGAAGTGTCACCTCTCTGTCTTTGCATCGGATGTCCGCGTGGTACTTCGCCAACCAATCCATTCCGAGTATGAGGTCGAAGTCCCTCATCTCGATCACAAACACATCGACCGCAAGAGTTTTTCCGCCAATATCAAGACTAAGGTCCTTGGCTAAGGAGTGCGTCACTATCTTCCTCCATGAGACTAAGCTTATCTCAAGGGGGTCGACAATGCTCACTCCTTGGACATTTATAGCGTTCAGACACTTTGTGGAAACGAACGAATGGGTCGCTCCCGTGTCAAACAAGGCAAAGACTGGTACATTGAATAAAGATACCATGCCAGACATTGTACCTGGCTGCTCAGCTACCTCCGCCTGGTTAAGGGCGAAGATCTGGGCTGGTCCACCTCCAGGTCGATTCTGGGCCTGCTGATGCTGCCCCTGTGGATTCTATGCGCGGTCTGGGCAAACACGAATACCATGGCCGGGTCTACGACAGTGATAGCACACATTCTGACCAGCTAGGCACTCCCCACGGTGATTACGGCCGCAGGTAGCGCATGGTGGTACAACCTGACGGATAGGCTACACAGCATGAGCTGGTGCTGGTGCTGGGCCTCTCGGTCCGTTCCTACGATCATTACGACCCTTCCACTTCCTTTTGTTGGGTCGCTTGCATGCTGAGGCTGCGCCGGCTGAGGTGGCGCTATCTGTGGTGGGGCTGGCTGAACTGGTAAGGCCAATGGCTGGACTGGCTGCCTGACTGGGGCACGGAACCGGCTGGCCTCCACTACTATACTCTCGGCCATATGCTGGGCCCGAGAGACTGTCTCAGCATACGTCATGGGGCCCATGGCACTGATGGTGTGACGGATCTCTCCCCGTAGGCCCGCCCGAAATCGCTTCGTCCTCTTCGCCTCCGTGTCAACGAAGTTTGGCGCGAAGAAGGCAAGGCGAGAGAACTTGAGCTTGTACTCGTCAACAGTCCGGCCGCCCTGCTCCAGACTCAGGAACTGTCTCTCCATCCTCTCAACATAGTGATCCGGGTAATACTTCTTTGGAACTACCTCCTTCGCTCTCTGCCACGTGAGATTAGTCTTCTCCTCAGGCCTCATGGCCCAGTAGGCATTCCACCAAAGTCCCGCATCCCCTGTCAACTGAAGCTGAGCACACATGACCTTAACTGGCTCAGGGCAACCCATGACCTCGAAGATAAGATCAAGGTTGCGCACCCATTCCTCAACTTGTCGAGGATCTCCCTGTCCGTTGAAAGTCGCTGGGTGAAACCCGCGAAACTCTGCGACGCGCTGCCCCAGATCCCGCTCGGGAACTACTGGAGGGGCTGCGACTGGTGGGACTGGAGCATTCCTATTTCTGCGATTAGCCATCTGGATGGCCAGTTGACAGGGTTAGCATATAGGGGAGTTTGGTAGAAGAGATTAAATATTAACTTGATGATTTACAAATTTCTTAACGAGTCGTCGATAATAGACAACTTATCCGTCTAAGGTTCTGAATCAAATAGGAGTTCTGACTTAGACTAGAGTTCTGAAAAATAATTCTTTCTAGAGTTCTCCCTCTAGAGTTATCGGTCTTATAGGAGGATAGTTATCTAGGCCCCATACATGAATTTGAGTAAGCACTTGCAAAAATAAAAGACTGGTTTAGGTGACTTACCTCGGAGGCAGCGCGAGCTGAGCGTGGTGTGGTAACTTTGACTGAATTTTGGTCTTCAGAAATGCTAACCGCGCTCTAATACCAAGCTGTAACACCCTGCCTACTATAACTTTGACTCACGAAAAACTGGGTAAAATTTTCGCGGTTATTTTCGAAATATACTGCAATTGTTTTCGAAAAACGTTTAAACTTACTAACTTGCGGGATGCTACTTACTTACTGACTTCTCTTTTTTTGATACTTATATGCACGTGCCCAAATCAACATATAAAATCCGACTGGGGAAAATACGGATGAGGGAAAATTAAACGTGCATACTACTAGGTCTGGGTTGGCAGTGCGGAAGCATAAAATAAAGTACAGTACAGTCTGAAATTATTTAAACATGCCAACATAACATAAACATAAACAAATGTGCAGCTGACGCGGACACCACCACACCACCATGCTCGGCTCACGCTCCGGGCTGCACTCCATCACCTAAAAAGATAATAGTGGGGGCGTGAGTACTCATCCACTGTACTCCGCAAGAACCGGCACTGAATAAACAGCACGTATAACCGAATATCATAAACTCAGTATATACATAAATAAAACTATATTGTACTGGTGCGGACTACCGGTAACTGGCCGGTTCTCAGGTGATCACGTTCTGGGGGTCGCCTCCCCAGAAACCCAGGATGACTCTACTAGGAGTCAAAACTGTACTGGGCGAGTGACTCTACTGGGAGTCAACATAAACTGGACCACGAACGGTTAAACTGAACTGTTCGGGTAAAACTTATCTACATACATACCTCATAAATGGTACAAGATTATAGGCAATGTAATACCCAGTGCAGGGCCCCCACCTGGTAATACTGAAAATCTGGCAAGTGCTTAAAAAACTGTAGTAGCTGTCGGAGGCTCGACTCTCCTTAAGCTACATAAACATATAAGCAAATAATTGATAAGTATGATGCTCGGAACGTTTAATTATATGCTAAAATGTTCGGTTCTATCAGATCAGTAAATCTGGACTGGTTTGGCTCGAAAAATACTAAAATTCCGGAAAGAGACTCGGACCGAAAATCACGAATCAAGACGGACTCGAACCGCAGGTCGAACCGGCCAGTTCGCTGGTTGGCCGGACCGCCAGCTCGGCTGGACCGGGCGGTCGGGCACT
>BKCP01012070.1:1022677-1064978 GCA_008636005.1 Striga asiatica | reverse complement strand
TGAGTTTACATAGAGTTCGTGAATGGAATAGGACCAACATCCGAGTTTCTTCACAGTGATAGAAATAGGACCAACATACGAGTTTCGTCACACCTATCGCGAAGTACGAAGGTGTCGGCGCGCGTATTAGCAACTTATTGCGAAGGGACCAAGGCGTCGGCGCGGGTTTCGAGCAAGTCGAGCTAGACGTAACACACGACCCTTCATCACGCTGCTGGGCGCTGTCGCGTGCCCAGAGGGCTGCTGTGCCTCGCACCGGCTGGGCGCGGGCACTGACAGGCACTGGGCTGGGCACTGCCGCACTACATGCGCGGCCAGTGACCAAGGCTGGCCCTTGCCGGCCCTCCGGCGAATTTCCCCGGTGACATGCATGACATATGATCATAATATGATGAACGTGCTACAAATATGCTAAGAAACACTAGTGGACCCCGGGTCCACATGCATGCTACTCGGTAGGGCCTAAATGGCACGTACGAGCACTTGACGTCCGAACCAACGTTCTCAACATGCAATTTCACTCAGGGCCGAGTGTTTTAAATCTAAAATGATGACTATAATGGCTAACACATAGGTCATAACTTGCATGCATTGAACTAAATCTCGGGTGTCTAAAATAACCCATTTTCATGAATGAAATGACCAAGGTAATGAATTCCATTTACATTGAAACTTTTACACCATCAATGGCATGATATTTAAGGGTGATTTAACTATCATTTTCGACTTTGGCATGTTTGCTACTCAAAATTTTATTTTTAAGGCCATTAACATAACAAAATCGGAACTTAAGTTTTCTCACATGCATGGCTTGATATTTATGCATGAAAAATCCTCAAATAACATAAATAGGTGGTGGTTATAAGTTAGGTCGAGCTAACCTTCACCAAAAATCAAAAATGGCAAGAGCGTGCTAAGCACGGGCTAGGTGCGGCTTTAGGACTTGGGGCTTGGCTCGAGGTATTATTTGTTGAGCTTGATGACTCCCAATGACTTATAAAAATCCAAGGAAGTCTTGGAAGAAATGGGATGGAGCACGAAATGGCTGGTTCTCCTCCTCCTTTGGCCGTGGGTGCGCGCGCGGGTGCACAAGGTAAGTGGCTATGGTGCCTTCTCGGTTTTCCATTCGTTCCTCTCAATATGAGCGAATGTTTAGGTGTCTAAGAGCTTCATTCAGGATAAAAAATGAGCCTTAAATAGGCTAAGGGGCGGAGGTTGCTAGGTAGTGGTCAAAAGAGACCAAAATGAGTGCATTTTTCCCACTTCATGAGCATGAGAGTTATGGGGGTTTTTGGGACTTGGCTTGGGTCCACTTTGCATGCATGGGGGACATCCACTAGCATTTATGAATAAAATATTCATTTTCCCATCACTCCACTTTGAGCTAGTGCTAAGTTGACTTCCTCAATACTTTGTTAGGGTCATATTAACTCTAATTAATCCTCATTAAGTGTATAATACACGCATGAAGGGGTCTTGGGGGAATATGGGCCGGAACTTAGTCATTTGGGCTCAAGAAGGTGGGCCTGTCACGCTGCCGCTGGGCCTGGGCGCTGGCCCTGGGCACGGCCTGCTGGCCTGAACGCGAGGTCTGCGCAGGCTACTCGCGGGATGACCTTGGGCTAAGTACAAAGCTTGTTCTAGTGGTCTAAAAGACTTAGAAAGAATGTGACTAACTTACCCAACACTTAACCAAGCATAGGGCATGGCTCGGCTCGGGCTTTGGGCGCGAGCGGCTCGGAAAATGGCTAAGGCTCGATTTAAAAAATCCAAGACTTGAACTTTGGTATTCCCACACACTTAGAAATTATTCTAAGTATAAAAATACCAAGACTTGGCTATGCTCGGAAATAACTAGAAAAATAATCGGAACCAAACTAGGGCTCGAAGCCAATAATTTCTCGAGTCGATTTGCTATAATTTCAACAATCCAAATTAATGGATTGATCTTGACTTATACTTATTATAGAGAATTCCAAAGGATGATCTATCAAACTTAGGAATTAATTGACCATTTAGCATATATAATATAACTCGAAATTTCTGAAAATTACGGATATCACTTATAGTCGAGCAGTGAAATCGTTCTTAATATTATTACTAATTTGGGGCGTTACATGTACCCCCTGTCATCTCGCCGTTATCTTATCAGCCGCCGCTCATCCCTCAGGCGCCTTATCAGTACCCGGTTATCTATGCTACCGTTGCCCCATCCTCTGGTTCCAACAAGAGGAAGAGCGATCACCAGCACAAGAAGAAGGGAAAACGAGGAGCCCCAGACCGACGCCATTCTGGCAACCGCACCTGCCCGAAGTGCGGCAAGTACCACAACAGCGAGTGTGTGGCAGATCAACGAACTTGTTGCAATTGTCATCGCCCCGGTCATTATGCCAGTGTCTGCCCCGAGCCTAAGAGGCAGCCACAGCAGCAGCTTCTCCCGCCGCCACTTCCTCATCAGCAGCAGCAGCCCAGACAGCCCCCACCACACCAGCAGAGGACTGGAGGCCACGCCCGTGTCTACACCATTTTCCACGACGAGGCCGCCCGCAACACAGGTACCATGTCGGAATGCTTTTGATATCCCACGTTCCTGTTTATGCTTTATGTGATACTGGGGCGACCCATTCTTTTATATCTTCCCGATGTCTGGAGGCCTTGTCCATTAGCAATGTGTGTGAAGTTAATCCCCTCGAGGTTAGCCTAGCCTCGGGAAAAATCATTATCTCCGACTCTTTGGTTCGTGACCTTTCTATTAATATCGGGGGTCGAGTTCTGAATGCCGACGGCTGTGCCATTGAAATGCGAGACTTCGACAAGATCTTGGGCATGGACTGGCTGACTTGCTATCGAGCCGACATCCGATGCCAGGAGTGTGTCTTTCTCGATTCCGATCAGCCTGTTGTTTTCTATGGGGTGAAGTCGAGGACTGTGCCTCAAGTCATCTCGTCTATGCAAGCTAGCAAGAGCCTTTCCAAGGGTAGCTGTCAAGGTTATCTCGTTTCTATGGTGTCTGATGCCGTTGATGAGCAAACTCCCGAGAGAGTATCTGTTGTCTGCGAATATCTCGAAGTTTTTTCCGATGAACTACCCGGAGGACCACCCGATCGCCAAGTTGAGTTCATCATTGACCTAGTCTCAGGAGCCGGTCCCGTTTTTAAGGCCCCCTATCGTATGGCGCCGAAGGAGCTTCAAGAGCTCGAGGCCCAAATCCAGGAATTGCTCAAGCTCGATTTTATTCGACCGATGTCTCTTCGTGGGGTGCTCCCGTCCTATTCGTGAAGAAGAAAGACGGATCCATGCGCATGTGCTTTGACTATCACGAGCTTAACCATCTTACGGTTAAGGACAAGTGCCCTCTTCCTCATATTGAGGATCTCTTCGACCAGCTGAGGGGAGCCAGCGTCTTCTCAAAGATCGATCTGAGGTCTGGCTACCATCAGCTAAAGATCCAGGAGTTAGATAATTATAAGACAGCGTTCCGTACTAGATATGGCCACTATGAGTTTGTGGTGATGCCGTTCGGACTGAGCAATACCCCTGCGGTGTTTATGGACCTCATGAATAGAGTCTTCCATCCTTATCTGGACCAGTTTGTTATCGTGTTCATCGACGACATTCTGGTTTATTCTCGGGACATCGACCAGCACAAGGAGCATCTTAGGACTGTGTTGGAGACTCTTCGCCACGAGAAGCTTTATGCGAAGTTCTCGAAGTGCGAGTTTTGGCTGGATCGTGTGGCATTCCTTGGCCACATTGTGACGACTAGAGGCATTGAGGTGGATCCCGGCAAGATCGAGGCGGTGAGCAAGTGGGATACACCAAGATGTGCCAGCGACGTTCGTAGTTTCCTGGGGTTAGCGGGATACTACAGGAGGTTTATCGAGGGCTTCTCGAAGACAGCCCAGCCACTAACCAACCTTATGAAGAAGTCCGTGACGTTTGAATGGAGTCCGGAGTGCGAGAGTAGTTTCCAGGAGCTGAAAAGGAGACTTACTACCGCACCAGTCTTGTCGATACCCGACCCAACTTTGGAGTTCACGATCTATAGTGATGCTTCGAAGAAGGGTTTGGGTTGTGTCCTCATGCAGCAAGGAAAGGTCGTAGCCTATGCTTCGAGGCTGCTGAAGCCTCACGAGCAGAACTACCCCACTCATGATCTTGAGTTAGCTGCAGTCGTCCACGCCTTGAAGATTTGGCGGCACTACCTCTATGGAGGCAAGTGTGAGATATTTACTGATCATAAGAGCCTGAAGTACATCTTTACTCAGAAAGAGCTCAACATGCGCCAAAGGAGATGGCTTGAGTTGGTCAAGGACTACGATTGCACAATTAGCTACCATCCCGGGAAAGCTAATGTGGCCGCCGACTCGTTGAGTCAAAAGAGTCATGGCCTGTTGTCTTGCCTATTCACCGGGCAAGATGTCCTAGTTCGGGAGCTCGAGCGACTACAGCTAAAGGCAGTGGAGTCGACCTCGACAGCCGGTGGTATGTTGACCGCTTTGGTTGTGGGACCGACTCTTCGTGAGAGGATAGTTGCCGAGCAGCTGAATAACCGTTTTCTGTGTCGGATGAAGGAGGTTTATGGAAGCCGGTAGAGTTGGAGGATTCACAGTCGCATCTGACGGAGCATTGGTCTTCGAGGGTAGACTATGTGTCCCGAAGGTGTGGGAGCTGCGAAATGAGATTCTGAAGGAAGCCCATAGTGTAATATCCCATTCAGTAATTAATAAAAGTAATTATTCTAAGTTGAACTAATTACTTTTATTAATAATGCTCGTTCCTAGTTCCGAGCCAGTTATTAAGTTTTTCAGTTAAAAGTTCGACTTTAAGTCCAAAGTATTCTCGGTTAAATTTTATTCAGTAATCGAGCCAGTTCAGTAAATAATTAATTCCTGTCTGTTTATTTTTATAAATGGATTTATAAGACGGGATTAATCAATATAAGATAACGAATAGTCGAAATTGAGTATATTTTGATTAATCGTTTAAGATAAGTAGTGAACTGAACTCAAGTATGTTCGGTCATGAGTTGAACTTAATTAAGAAATACCCGAGCCTTAGTACTAAATACTTAAAATTTTTCTAAGTGTTCAAGTCATCAAGATAAGATCATAATATTGAGCTTTAGCATAAGTTGATACAAGTTAAGTCTCGAAGTGCGGTTAAGTATCCATGAACATTTAAGTGATAAATGTTCAAAGAAGTGAGAAAAATTTATTTAAACATTATAGTCTATTTAAATTATTTTAAGAGAAACCGAAATTTTTAGAATTTTCGGTTTTACGGTAATCGTTCGGTTTAAGTCCGAATGTGGTTACGTAAATGTAGAATATTTCAAGATAATTATATTAGATCCTAAGAAGCAATATGTTTATTAAATTGAAGAAAAACTGTGAGTAAAGAATTTAAATTTTAGAATTTTCAGTTTTACGGTAAATGTTCGTTTTAAGTCCGAATTAAGTTCCGTAAATTGTATTATTCCCGGTTTATTAGCATGATCCAAGACCATATATGAGCATTAATTTTCAGTGAAAGAGTTTTAAAAATCAGCCATTTTGAAAGAAAATGCATAAGTAATAAAAAAAGATGATTTTTATTATTTTTTTATTTTGTTCCAAAGATTTTTATATGCTGAATGGTGACATTTTTTCAATAATATATGGAATCAATTACATCACATTAAGCACGAAATTTTGGTCATCAATTGGTGAGAATGAGATGAGAAAATCACAACAAAGTTTTGCTAAGTCTTTAAGTTAGCATTTTTTTCAACAATTGGTGAGAATTTTCTTTAAACTTGGTGGAATAAGTTTTATCTACCAAAACGATCATTCATGGCTATGAATAGAGACCATTTTTGATGATTAATTATGTTTGGATAAGAATACAAGTTAATCATAAAATATTTTATGATTAATTAAGTTTATAAGTTTAAATTGTTTATTTTGTTCATTTCTTCACTCCATTATGATGTCTTGCCAAATTGTGCCTATAAAAATAGAGGCCTAAAAATCAGAGTTCTCACACCAAAGAAAAGTACCAAACGGTATATATGAGTGTAAGAGAGATAAGTAATAGAAATTGTGAAGAAGTGAAGAATTTAGAAGTGAAGAATCAAGTTACG
This sequence comes from Striga asiatica, assembly GCA_008636005.1. Taxonomy (NCBI): domain Eukaryota; kingdom Viridiplantae; phylum Streptophyta; class Magnoliopsida; order Lamiales; family Orobanchaceae; genus Striga; species Striga asiatica. The sequence continues at coordinate 1,058,854 of BKCP01012070.1, read as the reverse complement.
ATTCTAGCAAGAAGGAGGTAATTTACTTATCTTAAAGTTTTATGCTTAAGTTCATGTTTTGATAATGAGTTTACATGTTTATAAGTAAGTATATCATGATTTAGAAGTTAAATTTATAATTGATTCTATGAATACAAAGAGTTAAAGTTGTTCAAGATCAATTATATGATATATGTGCTTGATTTGATGAGATGTTGATAAAGATATGAATAAGCTGAAAAAGTATGATTTAAATGAATGATTCTTATATAAAATAGGAGTACATGAGAACAAGAATTAAGTGATTTGACAAAGTATAGCTTGAGTTATGAATTTTTTAAGTTGAACATGCAAGATGAATTTTATGTTCACTATGACTTTAAATTCTAATAACTTGACATATATGCATGCTAAAATTATGAAATTTTTATTACATGTCTAATTATGAGTTGAGATTATGACTGTTAAATTTCATGATTTGAAGATGATAAATGAATGAGTTATGATAATTACAAGGCATATATGTAAAGATGAGTATATATGCAAGAATATTCATGATATGATCAAGTTATTAAAGTGAGATTATTATGATCAATTCTCATATAAGTGATGAGCAATTTGTCAAAGTTTTAGTTTAATATGTTGAGTATATAATCTCATAAAGATTGTATTAAGTATGACATATTAATATCATGATTAAATGTTATGATTAAAAGTTGAAGTATGACTTGAGTTTATTTTCACTTTTAAGTTAATTAAGTGAAAATTTAATATAAGCCAATATTTAAAATTTGGGAGATATGATGTATGATGAATTAAGTATTTGATTGAGTAAAAGATTAAGATGAATTTATAAATCATGTTGATGATGTTGGAAAAAGTTAAGATGTTTGATGACTTAATATTTATTTGAGACATATTAAGCTTATTGAATATCTTTAAGATTCAGATAAGTAAGAGTTAAATCTTATTGAGTATACGAGCATAGTACTTAGTATATTTGTTTATATTTTTATGTAGCTTGCAGATATAGCTACCCAAGAGCAACACTTACATTTTTCAAAAGTTTTCAAAAGAAGAAAGGTGGGGACCCAGACTGGGTATTACATTGAGTATAATATTGATATCATGTTCGAGGTATGTATACAGTTTAAGTTTATACGCTTGGGATGAGGAGGCATTCAGTTGTCTCAAAGTATATCCTAAGTTCTGATGGAGGCCGCTTGAGTTGCCTTGAGAAATATCCATCAGATTGTGCACAAGTATCCGATCAGATAGAGGTCAGATTCAGTTTAAGTTACTGGAAAAGATTTCCAGTCCAGATATATACCAAAGATCATGATATTGTATTATTATTGTTGTTTACTTTAGTATGGGTGTTTTCCGGGGTACAAGAGGATCAGTACTCACCCCCATTGTGTTTCTCAGATAACAGGGTCGGGATGGAGATGTGAGCTGAGCAGTGGTGGTGGTGGTGGTCGTGCACTTATTTCAAGTGGACATTTATTAAGTATTTGATCTGTCTGTATAATAAACCACGTTTTTAAGTATTTCTGCTATGCACATTAAGTATTGAACTTGCATTTCAGATTTCAATTTTTTACCATTTCGAGAAGTATGAATATGGTACAGTTAAATGCAAGTTTAAAGAAAATCTGTTTTCTTTATGTCTAAAGAAGTATTAGACAAAATTTTAAAGATAAATAGATTTTCAAGAAGATGAGTTTGAGTAGCATCCCGAGTTAGTCGCAAAAGATTTCGAAAGATTTATAGGTATTTTCAAAGTAAAAGTTGCGAAAAATTTACTCTGATGAGCGGGTGTTACAGGTGGTATCAGAGCTAGAGTTTTAAATGCTCTGTATACTAAAAGTTTAAGTTCTGAAAGAGAAAGTTTTCAGGGAAGCCAAAGTTTTTACAGAGAATTTCAAGAAAACCCGACCACACCACACTCACACCTCGCCGACTACCAGGTAAGTGTTGTTAAAAAGTTTTTATAAAAGTTTTTAAATATATTCAAATTTGCTAAGTCTATGCTCAATAAGAATTCAGATATCCGAACTCTAGAAATCAGTCTATATGTTCAGATTAGTATTAAAGTTTGAAATCTAGTTTATCAAGTTAACTAGATCAAGAAAGAGACTCGAACATTCTATGTTAAGCCATCAGATTAAGATTTGGGTTAAGATCTGACTATAAAGGTTGATTATGTATTTGAGGCAAGTATTAGAAGTAACGGTATTTCAGTATATAATAGCCAAAAAGAACGGGTAAATCATGGGGGTTTGAATAAGAACCAAAAGCCGGATAAGATCCTGTAGGCTTGAAACTGAACCGTAGAAATAAAGTTTCAGAAAATAGTCAATCTTTATAAGACAGAAGTTTTGATATCTTATCAGTTAGATATCATAAGCTAAAAATTAGCAAAGTTCGAGATTAAGTTATAAGTTATTTTGTATTAGTACTTGTTAGTAACAAGACAACTATACAAAGTACTTTTCAGAAATGAATGAGTATAAGTTTAAGGTATCGACATATAATAGTCACTTAGCCGGGAAAATTACGGAAACCTGAAATAAGGGTTATTAGTCCGAGTTTACCTGAAGACTTGAAAATCGAACCTTAAAAGATATCAGTTAATAAGTATTACATTCCAGATACCGAGATAATTATTTAAACTTCTCGGAAGAATTTTTGAAGTTAAGCAAGAGTAATCTGGACATGTGAAAGTTAAAGATAGTCTGTTTAATAAGTAAAGACGAATATGTTTTTTTATCTCTTTGGAGAAAGTATTTGTCCCCAAATATAAATGATGAGTTAAAAGCCATAAGTAAGAAATGGCGAGAAGAAACTAGAAAGATATTAACGGAACTCTAGCACAAGCTAGGTGTTTTCTGAAAATTAACAATTTCCTTAAAGTTTAGTATAGCTATTTATTAATGGTTATACTGTTCAAGTCATATAGTTAGTGGTTTTAGAATGCGCGAGGCAAAGTTTCAAAACCACAACTGAGTAAAGTTTAAGAAGCATAGAATCTTGACTAAATCAAGAAGTTATCTCAATCCAGAAACAAGTAGTATTGATGTGTGAATCAAGTATATAAGAGAAGAGTATATTGCACAATCAATCTACTTGATAGATGGAAATTCTAATATCATTGAAAGTCGAAAGCAAGACAAAGATTCGAGCACACTATTGAGAATTTCCTTATTTCTAAAAAACTAGTATAGAAATATCAGAAAAAGGAGATACAGATAAGCATAAAAGAATTCTCAACTAGTACAAAGTTATATTGCATAAAGGGAGGGTGCGTCTCTAGAGCACAAGAGTCCATAACTCTGCCACCCATCATGGCTGTAGTTTCACAAAGATAGATCTAAAGGATCAAATGCTCGCTTGCGTTTGAATCCTGGAGTTTCCACAGAATCTTGAACTGTTGAGATGCTGTTTTGAAGTTTCTTGATAAGTTCAGAGGAAGTGTCAGCAGACTTGAATATTTCACTTTGGAAAGGAGATATAAAAGTTTGATACACTCCTTCATCTAGAAATCCAAGCAAGTGGTGGAAAAAGTTATTGAAATTTAACAGACCAATAGGTTTGGTATGAAATTTCATTTCTGCCCAAGTAGCAAGGGTAAAAGTAGTCATTAAAGTTGCATATCCACCAGGAAGAACGATGAAAGCATCACAACCAGATATCATAGACATCAAACATTCATAAATTGAAAGAGTTATCATCAAAGTAGCAGAATCTTTGACAACCTTTGATGAAGTGAGATAAAAAGAAAGGATACTTCTCACCTGGATATCAAAGCATTTAGCAGCCATTAAGAGGTTGTTAAAGAAATAGACTAGTTCCTCCATAAAGTATGTTGATTTTATGTTTTCCCAACTCTTTCACCAGTTGGCTTACAACATAGATGTTGTGAGGAACGTTTACAAATTTAGAACCACCAAGAATACACACAGTTTTGATTGGTTGAAGAAGTTTGATACCTTGAGAAGGATCGGCAGTAGCCATTTATTTTGAGAGATACTTGGCTAAGAAGATAGATTTGCCTTTTAAAGAAGAAAAGTCCCGACAAGAAAGCAGTTGAGTTTTAAATGACTCTTATCTGTCAGAAGCAATAAGATCTATATACAGTACATCGGTACTATCAAGAACAGTGTTGACAAACATTATCAGTGAAAATAAAATTTTTCAAACTATAGAGTTTTTCTTCATGTTTGAGCAGAAGCCATAAAGACGTCAGTTCTCGATGCACATATCCACTAGAATGTGTATCAAGAATCTGCTGAATAGTTTGATCCAGAGATTCCTTACTCAAGCCATTCTTGATGAAAGTTATTTTATCTCTCGATTAATTGAGACAAAGCCCAAAGAAGTACAGCGAGTGTCACAGTTCCAGCGAGCACATTTATAGCAATCGTCTATTCTTTTTGCTCTACGTTTCTTGGCAAAAGTGCTTTTACCCATACCTGATAGATACTTGTACGCATTGGGATACTCGCCAGAGACATGAACTTTTGCTTCAATCAGCCATCTTATATCATTGGGGATATTATTGAGCATAAGTACTCTCAACCTTTCTATTCGAGATTGATAAATTCTCTTTATGATATTAAGAGAGAGAAAGGAATAGAATTTTCGGATTTTTAGCAGTGCTAAATCCATTTGTGATTCGGACCATTGCTGAAGAAGATTGAAGGATTACCAAGTTGGTTTATAAAAGAAAGATGAGTATGAGATAAGTTTTCGAGTATGATTAAATTATACCGAATGTCAGAAGATGCACAGCCAGTATGCATTTAATGCCGTTGAAATCAGATGTGAGATGTCTGCAATAAGTGAGATGTTGCGACATTATTATGATAGTTGAACCATTAAAGGTAAATAAAGTTTACCTTAATGGTTGGAATTGTGGTATGACCAGAGAATGGTCAAGTTATTCCACATCTGTATAGAAAGTTCAACGAAATTCTTGACTATAGTTAAGTCGGAGAAGTTGAAGTCAATAGTGATATTAAGTAAAAAGGTTTCTCGGAAGAGAAGCAAGTATAGAATGGAGATGTGACTTGTTAATGATTACAAGTGACATCGACATTAAGGTACAAGGCATATAGATGTTCCGCAACCGAAGGGCCCCGGGTAGTGGGTAAATCGTATGCAATGTATTGCATAGGCAGTCAGATAAGTATTTTATATCAATTCTTCTCTAAAGTTGTCCAGTGTGCATAAAGTTTTAAGTAACAAAGTTACTTAAGTATGTGTGCGATTCAGAGTATGTGCTTTTGCACAATGAGTTTCAGTAAGATTTAACCTACAAGGACCAGCCGATAGAAGTTTTGGACCAGAAAGTTCATTGGCTGAGGAATTGAGATATTTCCTCGTAAGTATAAAATGGAATCGTCACATTGAGTTAAATGCCCCTGGGAAGTGAGAAATTGAAATTAGCACTCGTTTTCCAGATTTCGAGTTCTGATATATATATATATATATATATATATATATATATATAATACACATAGTTGTATATATCTCAGTTTCAGTATTTCCGAGGACGGAAATAGTTTTAAGGGGGGTAGATTGTAATATCCCATTCAGTAATTAATAAAAGTAATTATTCTAAGTTGAACTAATTACTTTTATTAATAATGCTCGTTCCTAGTTCCGAGCCAGTTATTAAGTTATTCAGTTAAAAGTTCGACTTTAAGTCGAAAGTATTCTCGGTTAAATTTTATTCAGTAATCGAGCCAGTTCAGTAATTAATTAATTCCGGTCTGATTATTTTTATAAATGAATGTATAAGACGGAATTAATTAATATAAGATAACGAATAATTGAAATTGAGTATATTTTGATTAATCGTTTAAGATAAGTAGTGAACTGAACTCAAGTATGTTCGGTCATGAGTTGAACTTAATTAAGAAATACCCGAGCCTTAGTACTAAATACTTAGAATTTTTCTAAGTGTTCAAGTCATCAAGATAAGATCATAATATTGAGCTTTAGCATAAGTTGATAAAAGTTAAGTCTCGAAGTGCGGTTAAGTATCCATGAACATTTAAGTGATAAATGTTCAAAGAAGTGAGAAAATTTATTTAGACATTATAGTCTATTTAAATTATTTTAAAAGAAACCGAAATTTTTAGAATTTTTGATTTTACGGTAATCGTTCGGTTTAAGTCCGAATGTGGTTACGTAAATGTAGAATATTTCAAGATAATTATATTAGATCCTAAGAAGCAATATGTTTATTAAATTGAAGAAAAACTGTGAGTAAAGAATTTAAATTTTAGAATTTTCAGTTTTACGGAAAAATGTTCGTTTTAAGTCCGAATTAAGTTCCGTAAATTGTATTATTCTCGGTTTATTAGCATGGTCCAAGACCATATATGAGCATTACTTTTCAGTAAAAGAGTTTTAAAAATCAGCCATTTTGAAAGAAAATGCATAAGTAATAAAAAAGATGATTTTTAATATTTTTATTATTTTGTTCCAAAGATTTTTATATGATGAATGGTGACATTTTTTCAATAATATATGGAATCAATTACATCACATTAAGCACGAAATTTTGATCATCAATTGGTGAGAATGAGATGAGAAAACCACAACAAAGTTTTGCTAAGTCTTTAAGTTAGCATTTTTTTTCAACAATTGGTGAGAATTTTCTTAAACTTGGTGGAATAAGTTTTATCTACCAAAAAGATCATTCATGGCTATGAATAGAGGCCATTTTTTATGATTAATTATGTTTGGATAAGAATACAAGTTAATCAGAAAATAGTTTATGATTAATTAAGTTTATAAGTTTAAATTATTTATTTTGTTCATTTCTTCACTCCATTATGATGTCTTGCCAAATTGTACCTATAAATAGAGGCCTAAAAATCAGAGTTCTCACACCAAAGAAAAGTACCAAAAGATATATATGAGTGTAAGAGAGATAAATAATAGAAATTGTGAAGAAGTGAAGAATCAAGTTACGATTCTAGCAAGAAGGAGGTAATTTACTTATCTTAAAGTTTTATGTTTAAGTTCATGTTTTGATAATGAGTTTACATGTTTATAAATAAGTATATCATGATTTAGAAGTTAAATTTATAATTGATTCTATGAATACAAAGAGTTAAAGTTGTTCAAGATCAATTATATGATATATGTGCTTGATTTGATGAGATGTTGATAAAGATATGAATAAGCTGGAAAAGTGTGACTTAAATTAATGATTCTTATGTAAAAGAGGAGTACATGAGAACAAGAATTAAGTGATTTGGCCAAGTATAGCATGAGTTATGAATTTTTGAAGTTGAACATGCAAGATGAATTTTATGTTCACTATGACTTTAAATTCTAATAACTTGATGTATATGCATGCTAAAATTATGAAATTTTTATTACATGTCTAATTATGAGTTGAGATTATGATTGTTAAATTTCATGATTTGAAGATGAGAAATGAATGAGTTATGATAATAACAAGGCATAAATGTAAAGATGCGTATATATGCAAGAATATTCATGATATGATCAAGTTATTAAAGTGAGATTATTATGATCAATTCTCATATAAGTGATGAGCAATTTGGCAAAGTTTTAGTTTAATATGTTGAGTATATAATCTCATAAAGATTGTATTCAGTATGACATATTAATATCATGATTAAATGTTATGATTAAAAGTTGAAGTATGACTTGAGTTTATTTTCACTTTTAAGTTAATTAAGTGAAAATTTAATATAAGCCAATATTTAAAATTTGGGAGATATGATGTATGATGAATTAAGTATTTGATTGAGTAAAAGATTAAGATGAGTTTATAAATCATGTTGATGATGTTGGAAAAAGTTAAGATGTTTGATGACTTAATATTTATTTGAGACATATTAAGCTTATTGAATATCTTTAAGATTCGGATAAGTAAGAGTTAAATCTTATTGAGTATACGAGCATAGTACTTAGTATATTTGTTTATATTTTTATGTAGCTTGCTGATATAACTTCCCAATATTTATACGCTTGGGATGAGGAGACATTCAATTGTCTTAAAGTATATCCTAAGTTCTGATGGAGGTCGCTTGAGTTGCCTTGAGAAATATCCATCAGATTGTGCACAAGTATCCGATCAGATATCGGTCAGATTCAGTTTAAGTTACTGGAACAGATTTCCAGTCTAGATATATACCAAAGATCATGATATTGTATTATTATTGCTGTTTACTTTAGTATGGGTGTTTTTCGGGGTACAAGAGGATCAGTACTCACCCCCACTGTGTTTTTCAGATAACAGGGTCAAGACGGAGGTGTGAGCTGAGCAGTGGTGGTGGTGGTCGTGCACTTATTTTAAGTGGACATTTATTAAGTATTTGATCTGTCTGTATAATAAACCACGTTTTTAAGTATTTCCTTTATGCACATTAAGTATTGAACTTGCATTTCAAATTTCAAGTTTTTACCATTTCGAGAAGTATGAATATGGTACAGTTAAATGCAAGTTTAAAAGAAATCTGTTTTCTTTATGTCTAAAGAAGTATTAGACAGAAGTTTAAAGATAAATAGATTTTCAAGAAGATGATTTTGAGTAGCATCCCGAGTTAGTCGCAAAAGATTTCGAAAGATTTATAAGTATTTTCGAAGTGAAAGTTGTGAAAAATTTACTCTGATGAGCGGGGTGTTACACATAGTACCCCGTACACCATCCATCTGGGTAGCTCGAAGATGTACCAAGACCTTCGGAAGTCGTTTTGGTGGCAAGGTATGAAGAGGTAAGTAGCTCGCTTTGTGAACGGTTGTCTAGTGTGTTAGCAAGTGAAGGCTGAACACCAGAAGCCGAGAGGGCTATGGAAGCCACTAGAGATTCCCATGTGGAAATGGGAGCGACTCACCATGGCTTTCTTGGTGGGATTGCCGAGATCGAGATCCGGCCATGATTCCATTTGGGTGATTGTGGATCGACTCACGAAGTCCGCCCACTTTCTGCCTATCCGGATGACTATGAAGGCTAGTGCGTATGTCGAGCTGTTTGTTGACGAGATCGTCAAACTTCATAGGGTGCCCGTGGAGATTGTGTCTGATCGTGACCCAAAGTTCACGAGCCAGTTCTGGAGGACTCTGCACCGAGCCATGGGGGCGAGGTTGGAGTTCAGTACCGCTTTTCACCCCGAGACTGATGGTCAATCGGAGCGGACGATCCAGTACTTGGAGGATATCTTGAGGGCTGTGGTCTTGGACCGGAGCCTAACTTGGGAGACTGCTCTTCTACTGGTTGAGTTGACCTACAACAACAACTATCATTCTTCGATCAAGATGGCCCCGTATGAAGCTTTGTACGGACGAAAGGTCCGGACACCTTTGTATTGGGATGAGGTCGGAGAGAGGAAGATCATGGGTCCGGAGTTCATTCGTAGGACTTCGGAGGCTGTTGAGGAGATCCAGAAGAATATCCGGTCTACCCAGGAGAGGCAGAAAGTCTATGCCGATCGGAAGCGGCAAGAGCACAAGTATGCGGTGGGATTTCCTGAAGGTCTCGCCCATGAAGGGTGTGATCGGCTTCGGGAAGAAGGGGAAGCTTCGGCCTCGCTATATCGGACCCTTTGAGATCCTTGCTTTAGTCGGGAACTTGGCTTATCGGCTAGCTTTGCCAGGGGTGCATGATATGTTTCATGTCTCGATGCTGCGTAGTTATGTACATGACCCCGACCATGTGGTGGACTTCGGCGAGCTGCAGATCGAGCGAGACCTCACCTATGAGGAGGTGCCGGTTGCCGTACTGGACCAGAAGGTCCATCAGCTGAGGAACCGGGCAGTGAGTCTTGTGAAAGTGCAGAGGAGCCGGCATGCTGATTCTGAGGCAACTTGGGAGAAGGAGGTCGAGATTAGGAGAAGATATTCGAACTTCGCTTTTTGGTCCCCTTTGTACTCTTTTGTGATCTAGTTATCATTGTTTTCTTTTCGAATTCCGAGGTCGGAATCCTTTGTTAGGTGGGTAGACTGTAGCGCCCTATTTATTTATGGATTATTTGAGAGTTTTATTTATTATTGTCATTATTATTATTATAGTTATTAATATCATTATTATTATTTGAATGGTTAAATGTTATTAATTGTTTAAATGCTTAATATTAATATTATTATTAATAAATATTGTGTGTATTATTATTAATTAATTTATGTGTGTATTATATATATAAATAATATCCGATTTTATTTTGTTAAATTGTCGAGGGAACCGAGCCATTTTAATTTGGCTAAAACAAACCGAGAGATCGAGCCCGAGAACCTGAGCCATGTTAAGCCGCGCGATCCGACACATTGAACCCAGCAAACTGGCAGCCCTTGCCCGACCCGGTTCACCTATGAGAGTGCGTGTGTGCGTGAGTGAGCGTGTGTGAGTGTTTCTTGGAGATCAAGACTCCTTAAACCCTAAGCTCAGTCGTTTCTTTTTAAAACGACATGCTCGCTTCTCTCAACACAGATTTCGCTCAGCCTTAATCTTCTTCTCTCAAGATCGCATCTGCTCTCGTTTTCTCATCCAAATCCCTCGCTCATTTTTCTCTTGAGATCCCACCATCGCCGATCATCATCATCACCTCCCTCTCATCAGATTTCCCGTCACCATCCCCTTTTTCCACTTGTAACCCGATCACCCATCATCATCAACACCATCGTGTCGCCGTCACAGCCTGCTCGCGAGTCACCAGCCACTCTGACGCCATCTCCTCTCGTCGGAAGTGAACCAGCAACGACCCCGACGCCCCTCGCCGTGAACCTGCAACTCTGGTGAGCCATCACAAGTCCCTATTCACACGAGACATCATCACGTGGCCAGCGACTGAAGCCCCAACACCGCGAACCAGCACCTTCAACTGCTCCTCCACGCGCCACCGCGATTTGCAGCAACTCCGGTGACCTTCCCGATGGAGCAGCGACCTCTGGCCGTGACCTAGCAGCAGCGACAGACCCTCCTCCGCCGCTGTACCTCCTTCGCGAGTCGAGAGCAGCCGCCGAGCACCGCCGCTAGCCATTGCGAGCTCGCCCCTCACTTTTTTGTTCGGTTTTTCCGAGTTTTTCCCGAGAACGGTACCTAGTCGAACCCCGTCTCGTTAAATCGTATATATTATTTGCGTCATGTGTGTGATTGACGTGATGTGCTTTCTTTACGATTTAATGTACTCGATATGATATTATGTGAAATTGGAAATTAATGTGTTGTTTGTGTTTTTAGGGATCTCGTCGATTATAAGGAATCGAAAGAGAGCTTGAAACTCGTGTAAGGCTGTGGATTTTGGAACCATGTCAAAGTCCTTGGCCTTATGGGAAGGCCTCGGGCGAGAATTATATGTTATGTATCATGTGTGAACTTATCAAACTCGTTTACTCGCTGATTTAGTATTAGAATTATTAAAAATCACACATTCTCGGATTACCTTGAAATTCTTAGGGTCATGTCTTCTGCTGAGCATCAGGCTTGTGTAAAATTTTCATATTTTTTCAAGGCCTGTAGCTATTTTAAATAAATAAATTGATTTCTGGTCAGAAATTTGTTTAGTGCATAATAAATTGTTCCGTGCTTCAATTTTGGGGAAATTTGAGTATGTTATGCCTCTGTCATGTTTATATGCTGTGTAAACTTTTAAGAATTTTTTAATTAAGTTTGATAGGGTAAATAATTTATTTTCTGATTCTGCAGAAAGTTGTTTTAATTATGATAAATTGGTCAGCTGCTAGAAAATTCTGATATTTTCCCGAAGTACTTATTTTATATGAAGTTTCATGCTGTAAAAAGATTAGAATTTTTGGAGTTCAAATTAGTTCAGTTTTAGTTAAAATTCAAAAACTGCAGGAATTTATATGAATTTTTAAAATTCGTGCAGTTAATGTCCATGGCTGAAATTTTTATATGTTGTTACTCACATGTCCTAGTTTGTGGTGTTAAAATATCAGGTCATGATTCGTTCATTAGGTTTGGATTTAATTTATGTTTATTTTTGCTGTTATCTTGTATGAATTTTATAAAAATGTGTATAGTGAATTTGAGGCTGAAACTTGGTGGTTTTTCTAAGTACTGGGAGGTGTATTTGTGGTTAAAATTTCAGAGTTTAATTCATAGGGAAACCTGATCAACTTAATTTTGTGATTATTAACTAGTAACTTCAGAATATGGTTTTTTATATTAAAAACTGTAAATCGACTCGCTTTCCGATTCTTGTTTATTTGACTTGGTCAACCATTAGTTTGACTTATGTGAACTCCCATGTGTGATTTGGTTGAGTATAGTGCCGAGTCTAAGTGTTCCAACGTCCACAGGAATTCACGAACAACTTAGTCGAATCAAGTTCGACTAAGTCTGATTTGTGTTTTCCGTTTAAGTCAAGATATTGAGTGTAGAATCTTGACTTAATGTAGGTGTTGGAGGAGTCAATCCTCGACCTACGTCCTTTCTGATTTTTCTATCGTCAATCCGAACTACTAGGTGGGTTAGTTATTCTAAAATTTCTATGCATATGTGTGTTTTAATTGTGTTGAAAATTTGGTATGATCTATGTATGCATGTGAACATATAGCCAATCGATGTGAGTTGTTATGGCCGTCGGTACGGTTGTCCCTGTCGAATTACGGTACGGTGCCCTTGTGTGGCAATCTCCTTAAGTCCTGATATGGCCTTGCCCGTGTGAGGGACGTAAGCGCATATGGAAGGCCGTGTCCGTTACAATGGCACGTACTCCCACCTTCGGGTAATGAATCCCCGTTCTGCGGCTAGCGATAGATGTGCACAGGACTAAGGTTAAATGGTGTGATATTGAGTAGGAGATGAGACATGATGTGATTATTGTTTATGTTCATGCTGCGACCATACCAATAGTTTGTTATTCATATGCATAGTGTGAGTATGATATTTCCAACTGTACTCACTCCCACCTGCTCTTCACGGATGCAGGTTAAGCAGTTGACGGGTGACGAGGCAAGACGAGTGTGTGGTCTTGCTTTTTAAGACTATTACTTATTTCCGCGTTTATGAACTTATTATGGTTTATTTGATTATGTTGAACTGGTTTGATTTTGGAAAAGTGTTGGATGGATTTGAACCTTTGGGATCATCCTTTTATTTAATTGTTATTTTAGAACTTGATAAATGTGTAGGTTCTTTCAGATCTATTTTGTATGTTGGATAAATTGCACTTGGTAAAATAAGTAGCGCCCATTGAATTTTAAACTTAAATGAGATTTGCGAAAAATTTACTCTGATTTTTATTAAATAAATTCGATAAATCTTTTAAAATAAAGTGGGGCGTTACACTGGAAGCCCTGAATCAGATAAATTAGGAAATAATTGGGAGGCCTGGGAAACTACTATAAAAGATTTGGAAAAAGCTCATCTTCAGACGTTATATTGGCAGCAGAAGGCTAGATTAAGATGGATGAAGGAAGGGGATGGAAATGCCAAATTTTTTCATGCTTTTCCAATGCAAAGGAGAAGGCAAAATGCAATCAAAAGGATATTTCCCAACAAGGAAGAGAATTCATCAGTCACAGAGACATAGAAACTCACATCTCATAATTCTACTATAATCTCTTCTCTTCAGAAGGTTGTAGGGGAGGGGACTCCTTTATTCATCTCATTCCTCACACCATTACAACATAGATGAATCAAGACCTGCTCAAACCTGTGGAAGAGGATGAAGTAATGGCTGCTTTGTTCAGTCTTCACCCAGACAAGTCCCCTAGAGAGGATGGTATGAGTGCACTCTTTTATCAACACTTCTTGTCCTTAATTAAACATGATCTTTGGCTGCTATCGTGAGTTTCTTCTAGTCTGGACAAATTCTCATGTATTGGAACCACCCTATCCTATCTCTCATCTCCAAAACTGCTTGCCCTGAAACTCTAAGTCACTTCAAGCCAATAGGCCTATGTAGTGTGGATTATAAGATTTTTTCCAAAGTTCTTGCTCAAAGACTCATGCTCTGTTTGAAGTGTTGCATCAGTAGCTACCAATCTGCATTTGTAAAGGAGAGACAATTGGTTGATAATGTGATCATTACACCAGAAGATTTTCACTTTCTTAACAGGCACACCTCAAGGAAAAAATATTTCATGGCTCTTAAATTGAATTTAATAAAGGCTTTTGACAGAGTCGAGTGGCTTGGTTTGAAGAAAATAATGATCCAAATGGGTTTTCATCCTGATTTTGTCAAATTGATCATGGTGTGTGTCTCCTCTACATCCTTTTCTTTTAAGATCAACGGTGTAGTCAGTGGCTTTGTCACACCTTCTCGTGGTATTAGGCAAGAGGATCCTCTCTCCTCTTACCTATTTATTATTGTGGCTGAGTTACTCACTGCTCTGATTCTTGATGCCTTTGACAGAGGTCAGTTAACAGGCTTGAAGTTATCAAAAAATGGCCCTCCCCTCTCTCATCTGCTTTTTGCAGATAATTAACTTTTCTTATGCAAAGCTGGAGTGGATCAAGTTTCTGTTCTTATCCATCTGCTGGAGCAATACAGACTTATTTCAAGACAAAGGGCCAATATCCAAAAATCTGCTATATTTTTCAAAAGGAACATACCTCAACATCATTAATCAAATATTTGTAATGTTCTCTATGGTTTTGTCTCTCACAGGTCTACTCGGTATCTTGGACTTCCTCTTGGAATTGGTAGATCCAAGAATGAGGTTTTTGATTATTTATTGAATTCTATCAGAGGTAAAATGCAAGGTTGGAAGTCCAAACTCTTATCAAATGCTGGCAAGGACGTGCTTCTTTAAGCTGTCATCCAAGCTCTCCCAGTTTTCACAATGTCATGTTTTAAGCCCCCTTTAACCCTCTGCACTGAAATTTCCAGTGCTAACTTCTGGTGGAGTTCAGGGGAGAATCAAATTAAAGGCATTCACAGGAAAAGCTGGGATTTTGTTTCTCTTCCTAAACTGTATGGTGGACTTGGGTTTCATGATTTCAAGTTGTTCAATCATGCTCTCATTTGTAGGAAACATTGGAGGATTGCCTCACACCCTAACCTACTGGTAAGTAGGATTCTCAAATACATGTATTTTCCTAACAGCTCCATTTTTCATGCAGTGAAAACACAAAAAGGTTCATGGATGTGGAACAGTTGGCTTGATATGTTACCGGCTTTCTCTAAATGGCTGAAAATTGAAATTAAGAGTGGTGCTGAAACTAGAATATCATACTTTAATTGGGCTCCATATCTATCTAAACCTTCCCCAACCTTGCTGGACATTGCTAGAGACCACTTGATTTGGGTTAAAGATCTTTTGTTGACAAATGGCTTCGGATGGAATGAATGGGTAGTTAAGCAAGTCTTTAATGCTATTGACAGTACTGCTATCTTCAACATCAAAACACTAAAGCCTAATAAAGCTGATAGATTATACTGGGGACTTGAAAAAAAGGGTTGCTCCTCTGTCTCTAGCACCTACACCTTTTTGTCAACCTAGAAGCTCCTGAATCTTGACATCCCAGAGAGCAGTACACATTCTTCAATCAATAAATCAAAGCTCTTCAGAGGCTGGAATTTGAAAGTGTTGGGGAAAATCAAGCATTTTTTGTGGAAATGTATTATAGGACTCCCAGTTGCAGTGCATTTGAAAAAAAAAAAAAAAACAAAAGAGGCCTTGACATTAACACAACTTGCTTACTTTGTGGTGAAGCACCAGAAACAGTTGAGCATGTTTTTTTCTCCTGCCATAGAGCATGTAGACTTTGGGACTTGGCTCCAGTGCAATGGGATGTTATCAGCAGTTCAACTTACTCCCTCAGGATGTGGTGGCTTCAGATTTGCTCTCTAGATCACTCAGACGTGGCCAAAGCTAAGATATAACTCTCTACATACCTGCTTTGGTGGGTATGGAAGTCGAGGTACCTGTGGGTTTTTCAAAAGTCACTACNGGGGTTGGGGGGTTCCCCGTGTATTTGTTCTCGCTCGAGTTTTATCAACTGATATCTCTATCGTTTCGAAAAAAAATATCACCATGAACCAACAATAGTTGGCGCAGTCGTTGCACAAAAAAGATAAGTATATACATCTTTCATTTAGTATTATTATAACATTTATTAATTACCTAATCATCAAGTAAAAGAAACTAAATACATAATTATATTTTTTTTAATTAATAAACAACCTAATTGTCATGTAAACCGTTAGTTATAACAATTTTTTAATGTAATAAGCTGAAATTAATTAACAGATGAGCTATTGTGTGGTAAAATTGATTTAGAAAAATCTAGTAACTACAATAAAAATGGAATTTTCCACGATAAAAACTTCAGATAGAACATGGGTCTGTACGGTTTGGAAATTGAGATATCTCCAGAACCGTACCAAAATTCGGAGATCACTAAAGTCGATCTACAGAACCGTACCAAAAATTCAAGATAGTTCGGTTCGGAGATTTTTATTCGGTTCGGTTTGGTATTCAGGACTATCGGAACGGTTCGGTTCGGATCTTCGGAGATTTCTTATTTTTTTTTTTTAATTTTTTTGAATGACTACCTAATTATATTTTAATTATTCTATGCTTTAAAAAACAACATTCTGAAATTGTGTAAGGATGTACATGAACCACCAGAATAGTACAAAATGAATTAGTCAGTAAACTTAAATGAAAGTTCAATCAAATGCGGAAGTAAAGATTCTTAAAAGTTGAACCTTCAAGAGAGCATCCCGCTCTTTTCCTCCGGAACTCTTTCATTCGTGTAAGTGTTTCAGCCATTACATTAAAGTTTTACAATGCAGACTCCCTCTCCACTACCTTCAGTATAACCACCTATACAATTACTTTTCCGACCACAAATCCCTTGTGGATTTTTCAACTTGAATCCCTCAAGTTGTTCTAAGTGTTCCTCCCGAACACTTGTTCAAACACAATGAATATAGTTTTCACTCTTAGAGATCGAGAACAGACTCTCATCTCACCGCTCAATAAAATAAAAATAAAACTCACAAAAATGAATATAACACTCAAGAACAAACTCACGACACTCGACTTCTCTAAATAAAACAAAAGATCATAATCGGAGTCAAAACAAAAACCAATCGCGCGTGGAACATATTTTTTATATCCTCACGTTATGGTAAGTTCAAACTTAGGTGTCTCCTCCTTCACAAGTCAGCTCCACATGGTAAGATCTTCTCATATCTTGTGCCCGCTCTATTATGGTAAGTCCACCTCGCCTTATTTTTTCCTTAATTAGCCGCGTCCAGATTTTTGCACTTTTTTCACTTCTCTGCCAAGTTACTGCCCACAAGGTAAGTTCCTTGTAATGCCCCACTTTGATTTTAAAGAAATTCCGGACTTTCCAAAAATCAATAAAACATTTTCGAAATTTTTTTTCGAAATCATGGGCATTATTTACAACGTTTACATAGTCCAAGTCTTATCTGGACTCACGGGGATTCATAAACCCGGTTTTCACAAGGTTTTCATCAACCCGTTTCACAACATCTCACAAGATATTCAACATGAAGAACCAAAACAAGTTATTCAATAAAACACATACCATGAATATCCAAAATCAACAATCCCAAAACATACGTGCGAAAACAATTTATCACGTTTCATAATTCACGAGTTCATAAAAATTTTGGAAACAAAAATAAATAACTAGTGGCCACCCACTCGTCTTGCCTCGTCATCCGCCACCTTCTTAACCTGCATCCGTGAAGAGACATGTGGGAGTGAGCACAGTTGGAAACTGTAGTGCTCACCACTATGCACATAATATAATAAAATGTTAAGATAGTATGGTCGCAGTATGAATGTAAATCAATCATCATCATGTCTCATCTCTTATCAATAACACAACAATAACTCACTCATGTGCACATCTATCATTAGCCGCAGAAAGGGGATGCATAAACCCTAACGACAGGAGTGCGTGCCACACAAGAACACGGCCTTTCATTAGGTCTTAAGGTGATTTTGCCTCGCAAGGGCAACCGTACCGTAACTCAACCGGGACAACTGTCCCGACGACCGTAAGAGCTCACATCAGTAGGCCACATGGTTTATATAGATGCATTGATCATACTGACGAAACACTTAAACACATATGGCATAAAAATTTTAGAATAACAAACCCACTGGTATTTCGTAATGGCAAAAACACAACAAGTAGTGATGTTTGTCGAGGCTTGACTTCTCAAACACCTACAATAAGTCAAGATACTACAGTCAACACTTATCTTGACCTTAGAAGGAAAACACAAATCACACTTAGTCGAACTTGATTCAACTAAGTTGTTCGTGGAGTCCTGTGGACATTGGAACTCTTGGATCTAGCACTTAGACTCAACCAACACAATTATGGGAAAACACGAAATTTCAATTAAGGGTTGACCAAGACATGTAACAAGGAGCAACATATATGCCAATTTACAGACTTTAAAATAATAAACTACATGTTCGCAATAATTGACGAGAATATCACATTTTCGAGTTGGTCAGCCAAATGAACGAGTTAGGCTATGAAAGTTTAACACAAAATTCTCATCACTGGACATAGCAATATCACCAAGTTTCAGCCCTTAACTCAAAACACCCAATTTTATAAAATTAAAACAAGATTTCAGCAAAAACGAGCATGAATTTATAGTCTGATCTAATGAAATATGTAGGCCTAGAAATTATTACAGAAACAACTACAGCATGTGAGGATCACATATAAAATTTTCAGCTCTAAACATTAAACACACGATTTATAGGATTTATAGCAAGATTCAGCAGAATTCATATTTTCATAAAAAACACATCAAAATGAACTCAATTAAATCTGGAATTTTTACATCATAAAATACATCATAAAATGAGCACAAAAACCAAATTTCAGCCATCTCTAGTAAGGGGTCTATTTTTCATAATTCAAACAAGATTCAGCAGTAAATTCCAAATAAATATTTGCCCTATCAAATGGAGTCTAAAAATTCAAAAATTTTAAGACACTGATCACACATGACAGAGGAACAACATATTTAAATTTCAACATTTTTGGAGTACAACTCAATGTATTATGAATTTTCTAAGTTTCTTCTCAGAACTTATTTTCGAAATTTTACCATGAAAAACACCGAATTAAAATCCCATACTTTTACCACAAACCTATATACCATAGAGGAGAATTATATCCAAAAATCAGAATTTTTGACCAACAGCTCAAATTATCATGCATTTTACAAGTTCCAACAGCAACATAGATTTCAAAAATCCATAACTCTCAATCTAAAATTCAAATTGACACAAGGTCAAAACCATTGTGTCAAGGACATTCCTAAGTTCCAAATTCCACATTATTTCCACGTACCAATCACAGATCTCGCAGTTTTCAAAATTAACCCTAAAGATCCATCATAATGTCACATATACTCAAGCAAAAAATAATTAATATCAATTTAAACACTCATAGATAGCACATATCACAACATAAAGAGAGAGAGTTCAAGCCGTCGATACCGTTCTCGGGAAAGGACTCGAAAACAGAATGAGGGTGGGTTGACGGGGACGACGGCAACTCACGGCGGCACTCGGCGACTAACGCGCGGCTCGCGGTGGAGGGCAGCGGCTGAGGACGGCGCTACGCGGAGGTGTTGCGTATCTCAGCTGGGGTCATCTGCTGCGCACGGAGGAGGGATCGTCGGGGTTTGATCGCGACGAGAGCTCGCGGCCTGCTCGCGGTGGAGGAGTGGTGGCTGGTTTGCTGCGGCGGCGAGGATCACGCGAGGAACGAATGGCTAGGACTCCTTGCAATCGGAAAGCGGCCTGCCGGTGGTCTCGCGAGTGGGGAAGCAGCGACGTGCGTACGTCACGATGGCCAACGGCTGATGAGGGACAAGGGAGGGGGTCGTCGGCGATCGTTGATGGAGAGAGAGAGAGCTTGAGGGTGGTCGGAGTTTTGAACGAGAGGGATATAGAGAGCAGATTAGAGAGAGGAGAGTGGCTGTGGGCATGTGTTTGATCGAGAGAGAGTTGAGAGAACAGATATAATAGACTAGGTTTTATGTCTTGCTCCTCAAGACAACACACACACACGCGCGCGTGAGAGAGAGAGTGAGTCGAGGGTTCGGGTGGGGCGCGGGTTTAATAACTCGGGCCGGGTCTCTCGATTCTTACGCGCTCAACTAATGGCCCGATACTTATCGAACATTAACAGTTCGACTCGATCGCCCGATAATTAAAATAAAACCGGATAATTTTTTACATAATACACAACATTATTTAATTAATAATAATAAGCAATTAGGCAATTAATGGCAATTTGACATTTAATAATAATAATAATAATAATAATATTAATAATAATAATGAATAATAATAATAATAATAATAAATAATCCCAAATAGTTCATAAAGAAACAGGGTATTACAGTCTACCCACCTTAAAAAGAATTCCGTCCTCGGGATTCGAAAACAAAAGAAACTGACAACTAAAAGAAATATAAAGGACTCAAAACGAGAAGTTCAGATATCTCCTCTTAATCTCAACCTCCTTCGCCCAAGTCGCCTCGGACTCGTCATGTCGGCTCCACTGCACCTTCACAAGACTCACCGCCCGGTTCCTCAGCTGATGGACCTTCTGGTCCAAAATGGCTACCGGTACCTCGTCGTAAGTAAGGTCTCGCTCGACCTGCAGCTCGCTGAAGTCCACCACGTGGTCAAGATCATGTACATATCTACGCAACATCGAGACATGAAACACATCATGCACTCCCGACAAATTCGGTGGTAAAGCTAGCTGATACGCCAAGCCCCCGACTCAAACAAGGATCTCAAAGGGTCCTATATGGCGAAGTTGAAGCTTCCTTTTCTTTCCGAAGCGAATCACACCCTTCATGGGTGAGACCTTCAGAAAGACATGATCATCAACAACATACTCCTGCTCCTGCCTCTTCCGATTGGCATAGACCTTCTGCCTCTCTTGGGCTGACCGGATATTCTTCTGGATCTCCTCAACTGCTTCCGAAGTCCTACGAATGAACTCCGGACCCATGATCTTTCTCTCCCCCACCTCATCCCAATACAAGGGTGTCCGAACCTTCCGTCCGTACAAAGCCTCATACGGGCCATCTTGATCGAGGAGTGATAGCTATTGTTGTAGGTCAACTCGACCAACGGAAGGGCACTCTCCCAAGTTAGGCTCCGGTCCAAGATCACATCCCTCAAAATATCCTCCAAGTACTGGATCGTCCGCTCTGACTGACCCTCTGTCTCGGGGTGAAAGGCGGTGCTGAACTCCAACCTCGTCCCCATGGCTCGGTGCAAAGTCTTCTAGAACTGACTCGTGAACTTCGGGTCTCGATGAGACATAATCTCCCTGGGCACCCCGTGAAGTCGAACGATCTCATCAACAAACAAATTGACATAATCACTAGCCTTCATAGTCGTTCGGACGGGAAAAAAGTGGGCAGACTTCGTGAGTCGATCCACAATCACCTAAATAGAGTCGTGATCGGACCTCGATCTCGGCAATCCCATCAAGAAGTCCATGGTGAGTCACTCCCATTTCCACATAGGAATCTCAAGTGGCTTCAATAGTCCTCTCGGTTTCTGGTGCTCAGCCTTCACTTGCTGACACACTAGGCACCCGTTCACAAATCTGGCTACCTGCCTCTTCATACCTCACCACCAAAATGACTTCCTGAGGTCCTGGTACATTTTCGTGCTACCCGGATGGATGGCGTGCATGGCACTATGAGCTTCTCTCAGAATCTCCTTTCGCGGTTCCCACACCTTCGGAACACATAGTCTACCCTCGAAGACCAATGCCCCATCGGATGCAACTGCGAATCCACCAACTCTACCGGCTTCCATCAACTCCTTCATCCGACACAGAAAACGATCGTTCGGCTGCTCGGTGACTATCCTCTCATGAAGAGTTGGTCCCACAACCAAGGTGGTCAATGTTAGTGTTATATACTGAAATCTCAGCTTTGCATGATATTACACATTTACCCTTTATGAATGAGAATCATGTTAGATTAAACAAGTTCTACATTCTGTTGTTCTGCACTTAGATAGGGTGGGTCGTCATCGGGCGAACCTAAGATCACTCTGTCAGTTACTTGCGAACAAGAATAGTTGTTCACAACCTAGATGGACATGAACACCCCATTCGAACGGTTGTAGTCTCAACTGTACAGTTTGTCTTGACTGATTAGTTGCGCTAGTACATTTATGTATTGAACAGGATCTCAGAGAGGAGAAGTTCATTTTATACTGATCGTCGTAAATGAACTAGGCCTCGGTTAATTACTGCGTTCTCTTAACCCGTAAGATATTAAACAGGCAGATATATATAATATATATTACTTTGATTCACATGGGTGAGGTTCAGTTCGCTGGATTAATATTCCTACTGTTTTGGGTAATATTATTATATATAGGATGTGCTGTTAGGATATTTACGGTCACCATGTGCGTTAGTTTGATGATGTCCCCGGAGTGAGTTCATGAAGGATTGTTATGCTAAACCCTGCAGGTGGATTAAATTCCGGCATAATAAGAATGTGATGAACGAGCGCTAGCTTCGGTGAAATAATAATAAATTAATTAATTCTTGATTGTCAGTAATCGAATTAATTAATGGACATTATATCTTAAACGTGGGGAGGTAAATCGAGTAATTATTATTGGAGTCTCAAATGTAATTTGGGCTAGGGAAAGGGAGTGCAATAATATAATGTTGGTGGCCCATTAATATTATTTAATTAATTAGAGGAGTGGGTTTGGCCCACAGTTAGTCTAATTAATTAAGGAGCCCTTTTCCTAATCTCCTTAGGGTCCCTACTGTAGCTCTATATATACATCATTAAGCTCATGAGAAGAGAATAGAATTCATTCTCACGTGAAACACGCCTCTCTCTCTAGATCTCATTCGAGCTTTATCTTCTTCTTGTTGCTCCACTGGTACAAGTTGAAGAAGGGTGTATTGAGTAATACAGTAGAAGATCTGTAGGTAAACCGAGACGAAATTGATTTTGACCTACAGAACTAACCGGAAGTCCGATTGAGACGTACAGTATACCCAGACGACCGTCTCGACGAGAGCTTTCCATCGCCGCCGACGTCGCCGGAATCCGACGCCGCACGCGCCCTCACGCGCCGCCGGAAGGTGTCTGGCAGCAAAATTTCGTTTTGATCTGTTTGCATCCGTTTGATCCAGTTTTGATCTGATCTTGTTCGTGCAACCCAAGACGCGTGTTGCGGTCAATCAATTGCGGTCAACCGTTCGTGGTCAACCAGATCTACATAAATTTTAAGCCGTAAGTTCTCTACGTCAAACCTTTAGATCCGCTGCGCATAGGTTTACGTTTGCTATTGAATTCGTGATTTGTACATAACGAGATCCTCACAGATCCCAACAAGTGGTATCAGAGCACTTGGTTAATTCGTTTTGTACAAAGTTCGAATTTTTACGGCTTTATTTGACAAGATGTGTTCAAACGCAGCCATATATTGGATTATATTTGCATAACTCGGTTTTGCAGGAAAATAGTTAATCCACTATTATGGCCGATTATGTGTTTGATGAATGTTGTTGAATGTGATGTATGGTTTTAAATTTGTTTTTAAAGCCTCGGGCATGTCGAGGAATTTATGGATGAATGTTTGTAATAATTATTCGCCCGGGGGTTGACCGGATAGATTTAATTATTTGTTTAGAAAACATGTACATCCATTCGTTGGATCTAGGATCGAATTATGTAATTTTGTAAATTATATTTTTCGTGTTGTGATCGTGTGTTGATAACCGGGAGATCACAAGAGATCAACGAGCCTCGAAGAATTAAAATAAAAAAAGGGAAACGGCGCGTTTTTCCGACCACTGGCGGCGGCGGCCGGCGGCCGGGCGGCAGCCAGGCGGCAGTCGGCGGTTGGCTGCAGGAGGTGGAGAGGTTTTGCCTTCTTGTCCAAGCAGTACAAGATCAACCAGGATTCTACTGCTTAAAGGAGTTCCAGTTGAACAGGGAAAAGAACTGTCACAGTTTCCTTGTTTAAGGAGACTCAATATTTAATGGCCATAATAGTGGATTTATTTATTTATTTAATTAAATTTATTATGCCATTAAATTATTATTTATGCATGTTAATTAATTATGTTCTTGCATGGGATTAATTTAGTATTGCTAGATTAATTATGCATGTTAATTAATTATGTAATGCATAGAATTAATTTAGAATTGTGTCAATAAATTATGCATGTAATTAATTATTGCACTGGCATGGATTAATTTAGAATTGCATAAATTATTGAACATGTTAATTAATTATTGCATTGACATAGATTAATTTAGAATTGCATGAATTAATATGCATGTTAATTAATTATTGCATTAACATAGATTAATTTGGAATTGTATAAATAGTTAAAAATCCTCATTAAATTATACTAAGTTTGAGAAGGGATTTTAAATTAAAGTTAATTGTAAAATTCCTAAGGCCTCCATTTCTAATTTGTCGGTAAATCAATTAATTGCGGTTATGGGCTCCCCCTCGGGTGACATTGCTAAAATTAATTGTAGGAAATTACCAGGACAAATTTCTAAAAGTAGACGGTTAGAGGAAATCTTATGAGAGCGTACGGGCTTCCCCTCGGATGACGTATAATCAAATTTGACGACCTTAGGACCGAGAAATGGGATTCACTTAGAATGCGATTAAATTTATTAACCCCCCTCGGGGTCCCTGAATTCTATTGCATGGCCAAATGGAGACCGACTATTAATTTCGTTCGTCATGAATTTGGTTTTGACTTATGGAAATTAATGGGCCTTAGAAAAGCCCTTCTCTTACAAAATGCGAGTTTGTAGGGCGACCCTCGTAGCATGCATTCTCACAAGGTGTAATAGATGTCGGTGGATTTAAGTTAATGTTGTTTTGAGGATATCAATATTAACAGTTAAATTCAAAAGTGTTTAATCTGTAAAATTTATTTGCATGATTCTCAGGATATTCATCATGTCGTTCAATCTGTTGACTGTCATTCTAAAAGAAAATCAGCTTACTGGTCCTAATTACATTGATTGGAAGAGGAACTTAGACATAGTGTTGACTGCTGAGGGTTATAAGTTTGCTATCACTGATGCTTGCCCGGCTGTGCCGGCAGCTGATGCTCCTGAGCAGGAGAAAGAGGAGTATTCTCGGTGAAAGAAGGCTGATGAGATGGCGAAGTGTTACATTCTGGCTTCTATGTCGAATGTTCTTCAACATCAGCATCAGTCTAAGGACACTGCAGCAGATATACTTCTCAATCTCAGGGATCTGTTCGGACATCAGTCTAGGGCTGCTAGGCAAGAGGCTTTGAGTGCTCTGATGAGTACGCGCATGGCCGAGGGCACACCCGTAAGGGAGCACGCTCTCAGGGTTATGGCGCAGCTCAATGAGCTTGAGGTTATGGGAGGTTATATTGACGGGGAAACCCAGGTTGATATTATGCTCCAATCTCTGTCGAAGAGGTTTGATCAGTTCCGGTTGAATTACAACATGCACAAGATGCATATGGCTCTTCCAGAACTGCTTGTAGAGCTACAGTCGGCGGAGGCCTTATTCACTCAAGCACCTCAGGTGCTGGTCGCCGAGCAGGCTGGACCTTCCAGGCCTCACAAGGGCAGAAAGAGAAAGAAGTCTGCAGGAAAGGCGAAGGTACAAGAAGCTCCGGTTTGCCCACGACCGACTCCTCAGGCTGTGGCAAAGAAACCGAAAGGAAGATGCCACAAGTGCAATAAGTCAGGACACTGGAAGGTCGATTGCCCTCTCCTCAAGAAAGGTAACTCTCTCGTTAATGTCGTAGAAACATGTTTAGCGGTTGTATCTACTAGAACCTGGTGTGTAGATACTGGAGCCACTGATCATGTCTGCAATTCTTTGCAGGGGTTCCAGGAAACCCAGCGACTTAGGGAGGGAGAGATCACCGTCTACATGGGCAATGCTACGAAAGTGGCGGCTGTTGCAGTGGAGACGTTACTTTATCGTTTGATAGTAGTAGTTTGGTTTTGAGAAATTGCCTTTATGTTCCTAGCTTTAGAAAGAACCTTGTTTCAGTTTCTAAACTCGTTATGGATGGTTTTTCAGTTTCGTTTGATGACATGGTTATTATTCGTTTTGAAAATCGTTTCATATGTTGTGGTTCATTAGTTGGCAATTTATATGTTCTCAAACCGAACTCTCCCACAGTGCAACATAATGAATTGAATAATGTCATAACTACATTTAATAAGAGGAAGAAGTCTTCGCAGATGAATCAAGCATATCTGTGGCACCTTAGACTTGGGCACATCAACCTTAGGAGGATTCAAAAGTTAGTGGCCAGTGGACATCTCGGTCCATTGGAAGAGCACTATCCAACTTGCGAATGATGCCTGGAAGGTAAGATGGCCAAGAGGCCGTTTACGGCAAAGGGGTATAGGAGCCAAAAAGTGCTAGGATTGATTCATTCTGATTTGTGTGGTCCTATGTCGATCCAGGCTAGAGGAGGTTTCGAGTACTATGTGTCTTTCATAGATGATTACTCGAGATATGGGTACGTTTATCTGTTGCACCGCAAGTCCGAATGCTTTGAGAAATTCAAGGAGTATCGGGCAGTTGTGAAGAAGCTTCATGGTAAATGTATCAAGTCACTTTGTTCTGATCGAGGTGGCGAATACCTTTTTGGAGAGTTCAGGACATACTTATCGGAAGCTGGGATTGAATCCCAACTGACTGCACCCGGCACGCCCCAGCAGAATGTGGTTGCAGAGCGAAGAAATAGGACTCTTATGGAGATAGTTAGGTCTATGATGAGTTATTCGAGGTTACCAGATTCGTTCTGGGGTTTGGCATTGGAAACGACATCGTATATTCTGAACATGGTTCCGTCGAAGTCAGTTGACACTACCCCTTATGAGATGTGGAAAGGACGCAAGCCCAGTTTCTCACAGTTTCGAGTTTGGGGTAGTCCTGCACACGTGTTAGTGCAGGAACCTGGCAAGTTAGAGAAACGTTCGGAAGCACGAGTTTTCATAGGCTATCCCAAGGGAACGAAAGGTGGATTATTTTATACTCCTGAGGATCAGAAGGTGATCGTTTCGACGAACGCTAGATTCTTGGAAGAAGACTATATTATGAATCATAAGCCCGCGAGTAGACTAGTCTTAGAGGAGTTAAGGGGTGAAATCGATGGTTCCCCACCGAGTGCGCAAGTAGATACATCACATAATACTGCAACACAACACACTGAGAGTGTACCAGTGCAGACAGTGCCTCGTCGCAGTGGGAGGGTTTCTCATTTACCCGACCGATGGATAGGTCTTAGAGAGTTGTCAGACTCAGTTCCAGGAGGCCTAGAATCGGACCCAAGAACTTACGATGAGGCACTCCAAGATAAAGATGCAGATTCATGGAATGTTGCAATGAAAGCTGAAATGGGGTCAATGGACTCCAATCAGGTCTGGGATCTTGTAGAACCACCCGATGGGGTACGACCCATTGGATGTAAGTGATCTATAAGAGAAAGAGAGGATTGGATGGGAAGGTGCAAACCTTTAAAGCTAGGCTTGTTGCGAAAGGTTATACCCAGATCGAGGGTATTGATTATGATGAGACCTTTTCGCCAGTAGCTATGCTTAAGTCCATTCGGATTCTCTTGGCTGTAGCCGCTCATATGGACTATGAGGTCTGGCAGATGGATGTCAAGACAGCTTTCCTTAATGGGAACCTGAAGGAAGACATCTATATGCAGCAACCATAGGGATTCATTGCTGAAGGTCGTGAGCATCTAGTGTGTAAGCTTAATCGGTCTATTTATGGACTGAAGCAAGCTTCGAGATCTTGGAACATCCGTTTTGATGAGGTGATCCAGTCGTACGGGTTCACTCAATGTCCGGATGAGCATTGTGTTTACAAGAAAATCATTGGGAGCGTGGTGGTGTTTCTTGTGCTTTACGTAGATAACATACTGCTTATTGGAAACAGTAAGAAGAATTTATCAGACGTAAAGGTGTGGTTGTCTAAACAGTTTGATATGAAGGACTTAGGTGAAGCAGGACACATTCTTGGTATTAGGCTCATTAGAGACCGTAAGAAGAGAATGTTGTGCTTATCCCAGTCTTCATACATAGTTACTGTCTGGCCAGATTTAGCATGCAGGATTCCAAGAAAGGTATGTTACCTTTCAGACATGGAATACCTCTATCTAAGGAGATGTCTCCTAAGACGTCTAAAGAGATAGAGGAGATGAAGACAGTTCCTTATGCTTCGGCAGTAGGAAGTCTCATGTATGCAATGCTATGCACAAGGCCGGATATTAGCTACGCCGTTGGCATGGTAACTAGATATCAAAGTAATCCGGGACGGGAACATTGGTCTGCGGTGAAGCATATACTCAAGTACCTGAGAAGGACTAAGGAGTACATGTTGGTTTACCGTGCAGGCAGCTTGTTACCTCTGGGTTACAGTGATTCTGATTTCCAGTCAGATAGGGATGAAAGTAAGTCAACCTCAGGTTATGTGTTTACCTTGGGAAGTGGAGCCATTTCATGGAGGAGTGCTAAGTAGAAATGCGTGGCAGACTCCACCATGGAAGCCGAGTACATAGCAGCCTCAAAGGCAGCGAAAGAGGCAGTTTGGCTCAGGATCTTCTTAGTGGACTTAGAGGTTATACCGACTTTGCCACGTGGTATCACCGTGTACTGTGATAACAGTGGAGCAGTAGCGAACTCAAAAGAACCTCGAGCCCACAGGGCAAGCAAACACATAGAGCGCAAATACCATCTGATTCGGGATATCGTTGGTAGAGGAGACGTTGATGTTGCCAAGATTGCGTCAGAGGACAACCTAGCTGATCCTTTCACGAAGAGTTTGCCGGGGAAGGTCTTCGTCAAACACGTGGAAGGAATGAGAGTCATGAGCATGGCAATAGGATCGACATAGGTCTTTTAGAATAACGGATTGATAGGACTATACTGTAAAAGCGAAAGCTTTAAGTATAAGTGGGAGATTGTTAGTGTTATATACTGAAAGCTTGGCTTTGCATGATATTACACATTTACCCTTTATGAATGAGAATCATGTTAGATTAAACAAGTTCTACGTTCTGTTGTTCTGCACTTAGATAGGGTGGGCCGTCATCGGGCGAACCGAAGAACACTCAGTCAGTTACTTGCGAACAAGAATAGTTGTTCACAACCTAGATGGACATGAACACCTCCGAACGGTTGTAGTGTCAACTGTACAGTTTGTCTTGACTGATTAGTTGCGGTAGTACATTTATCTATTGAACAGGATCCCAGAGAGGAGAAGTTCATTTTATATTGATCGTCGTAAATGAACTAGGCCTCGGTTAATTACTGCGTTCTCTTAACCCGTAAGATATTAAACAGGCAGATATATATAATATATATTACTTTGATTCACATGGGTGAGGTTCAATTCGCTGGATTAATATTCCTATTGTTTTGGGTAATATTATTATATATAGGATGTGCTGTTAGGATATTTACGGTCACCATGTGCGTCAATTTGATGATGTCCCCGGAGTGAGTTCATGAATGATTGTTATGCTAAACCCTGCAGGTGGATTAAGTTCCGGCATAATAAGAATGTGATGAACGAGCGCTAGCTTCGGTGAAATAATAATAAATTAATTAATTCTTGATTGTCAGTAATCGAATTAATTAATGGACATTATATCTTAAACGTGGGGAGGTAAATGGAGTAATTATTATTGGAGTCTCAAATGTAATTTGAGCTAGGAAAAGGGAGTGCAATAATATAATGTTGGTGGCCCATTAATATTATTTAATTAATTAGAGGAGTGGGTTTGGCCCACAGTTAGTCTAATTAATTAAGGAGCCCTTTTTCTAATCTCCTTAGGATCCCTACTGTAGCTCTATATATACATCATTAAGCTCATGAGAAGAGAACAGAAGTCTCATCCACACGAGATACACGCCTCACACGCCTCTCTCTCTCTCTAGATCTCATTCGAGCTTTATCTTCTTCTTGTTGCTCCACTGGTACAAGTTGAAGAAGGGTGTATTGAGTAATACAGTAGAAGATCTGTAGGTAAACCGAGACAAAATATATTTTGACCTACAGAACTAACCGGAAGTCCGAGTCAGACGTACAGTATACCCAGACGACCGTCTCGACGAGAGCTTTCCATCGCAGCCAACGTCGCCGGATTCAGACTTTGCACGCGCCCTCACGCGCCGCCGGAAGGAGCCTGACTGCAAAAATTCGTTTTGATCTGTTTGCATCCGTTTGATCCGATTTTGATCTGATCTTGTTCGTGCAACCCAAGACGTGATTTGCGGTCAATCAATTGCGGTCAACCATTCGTGGTCAGCCAGATCTACATAAATTTTAAGCCGTAAGTTCTCTACGTCAAACCTTTAGATCTGCTGCGCATAGGTTTACGTTTGCTATTGAATTCGTGATTTGTACATAACGAGATCCTCACAGATCCCAACAGTCAACATACCACCGGCTGTCGAAGTTGAATCCACTGCCTCTAACTGTAGCCGCTCGAACTCCCGAACTAAGACATCTTGCCAGGTGAATAGGCAAGACAGCTGGCCATGACTCTTCCGACTCAAGGCGTCGGCAACTACATTAGCTTTCCCAGGATGGTAGCTAATAGTGCAATCATAGTCCTTGACCAGCTTCAACCACCTTCGCTGGTGCATATTGAGCTCCTTCTGGGTAAAGATATACTTCAAGCTCTTATGATCGGTGAAAATCTAACACTTGCCTCCATAGAGGTAGTTCAAACTCTTATGATCGGTGAAATGTCACACTTGCCTCCATAGAGGTAGTGCCGCCAAATCTTCAAGGCGTGGACAACTGCAGCTAACTCGAGATCATGAATGGGGTAGTTCTGCTCGTGAGGCTTCAGCGCCTCGAAGCATAGGCTACGACTTTCCCCTGCTGCATAAGGACACATCGCAAGCCCATCTTCGAAGCATCACTATAGATAGTGAACTCCAAAGTAGGATCGGGTATTGACAAGACGAGTGCGGTAGTAAGTCTTCCTTTCAGCTCCTAGAAACTATTCTCACACTCCTGACTCCATTCGAACCTCACGGCCTTCTTTGTAAGGTTGGCTAGTGGCTGGGCTATCTTCGAGAAGCCCCCGATAAACCTTCGGTAGTATCCCGCTAACCCCAAGAAACTACGAACATCACTAGCACTTCTTGGTGTATCCCACTTGCTCACCGCCTCGATCTTGCCGGGATCCACCTCAATGCCTCTAGCCGTCACAATGTGGCCAAGGAATGCCACACGATCTAGCCAGAACTCGCACTTCGAGAACTCGCACTCTCGTGGCGAAGAGTTTCCAGCACAATCCTCAGATGCTCCTTATGCTGGTCGATGTCTCGCGAAAAAACCAGAATGTCGTAGATGAACACGATAACTAACTGGTCCAGATAAGGATGGAAGACCCTCA
Source organism: Striga asiatica (assembly GCA_008636005.1). NCBI lineage: Eukaryota > Viridiplantae > Streptophyta > Magnoliopsida > Lamiales > Orobanchaceae > Striga > Striga asiatica. Next base: position 1,027,440 of record BKCP01012070.1, on the reverse strand, counting down.
TAAGATCCATAAACACCGCCGGGGTATCGCTAAGTCCGAACGGCATCACCACAAACTCATAGTGGCCATATCTAGTACGGAATGCGGTCTTAGAGATATCCGACTCCCGGATCTTCAACTGATGATAGCCAGACCTCAAACCGATCTTTCAAAATACGCTCACTCCCCTCAGCTGGTTGAATAGATCCTAGGCAATAGGGTAGTTGTTCTTAACCATAAGGTGATTAAGCTCATGGTAGTCGATACACATGCGCATGGTTCCATCCTTCTGCTTCACGAATAGAACGGGTGCACCCCAAGGAGAAATACTCGGCCGAATGAAATCGAGTTTGAGCAATTCCTGGATTTGGGCCTTGAGCACTTGAAGCTCCTTCGGCGCCATACGGTATGGGGCTCTCGAAACGGGACCAGCTCCTGGTACCAAGTCAATGGTGAACTCGACCTGGCGATTGGGCGGTCCTCCGGGTAACTCATTGGGAAAAACATCGAGGTATTCGCAAACAATAGAGACTCTCTCTGGAGTTCGCTCGGAACTATCATCGGACACCATGGTTACAAGATAGCCTTGACAGCTACCCTTGGAAAGGCTCTTCCTAGCTCGAAGGGAAGAGATGACTCGAGGCACAGTCCTCGACTTCACCCCAAAGAACACAACGGGTTGATCAGGATCGGGAAAGAGTGTGACTTCTTGCTCCTGGCACCGGATGTCGGCTCGATAACGAGTGAGCCAGTCCATGCCCAAGATCACGTCAAAGTCTCGCATTTCGATGACATAAGTGTTGGCCTCCAGAACTCGTCCACCGATATTGACATGAAGATCACGGACTAAAGAATCAAAGATAATAATTTTTCCAGAGGCTAGGCTAACCTTGAGAGGATCGACTTTACACACATTGCTAACAGATAGAGCCTCAAGGCATCGAGAAGAGATAAACGAATGGGTTTCTCCAGTGTCACATAATGCAAAAACAAGCACATTGGATATCAAAAGCATTCTAGACATGGTACCTGCGTTGTTTGCTGCCTCGTCGTGGGTAATAGTGTAGACGCGGGCCTGGCTTCCCGTCCTCTGCTGGTAAGATGGGGGCTGTCTGGGCTGTTGCTGCTGATGAGGTGGCGGTGGAAGCTGCTGCTGATGCTGGTGAGGGAAAGGTTGTTGCTGCTGCCTCTTAGGCTCGGGACAGACATTGGCGTAGTGTCCGGGACGATTGCAGTTGTAACAAGCTCGCTGGTTTGCTAAGCACTCACCGGCGTGGAGCCGGCCTCATTTTGGACATCTCGGAAGTTGACCTTGATTAGGTCGGTCATCACGCCTCCCAAAATTCCTCTTCTTTCCTTTCTTCTTGTTCTGGTGGTCACTTTTCCTCTTTCTAGAGCTAGAGGATGGGGGAACTGAAGCATAAGGAATAGGATACTGATAAGCTGTCTGAGGAATAATTGGCGGCTGATAGGATGACCGGGGAATGATTGGTGGTACGGCCTGGACAGGCTGAGCAGCATGGTAGTACGAGGGAACTAGCGCTATAGGAATGAGACAGCTCTCCACTTCCTGTGCCCGATGCAGTATCAGCATAGGGCATCAAACCGTGACTCCCAACCAGCTCAGGGATCCTCTGGTTCAGCCCCTTCAAAAATTTTTGGGCCTTCTTCTCGTCGGTGTTCACCATCTCACCGGCAAAGATGCTCATTCTGGTGAAGGTGCGCGTGTACTCATCCACGCTAGAGTTGCCCTGCTGCAGATGCCAGAAGTCATGCTCCATCCGGTCACAAAAGCTCTGCGGGAGGAACTTACCTTGGACAATCTCCTTCATCTGATCCCAGGTAAGAGCATTGCGCTCAGCCACTGGCCTCTCAGCCCAGTGATCAAGCCACCAGTCGGATGCATCCGCCTTCATTTGGAAAGCGGCGAGAGCTACGCGCTGTCCATCCTGGAAAGGGAGCACATCAAAGATCTTGTCAAGCTCCTTCATCCATTCAAGCACCACGGTGGGGGTTCTCGGTCCCCGAAAAGGTGGGTGCATGCATGCCCTGGAATTGGACCAAGAGTCGAAAATTCCAGATTCGGAGTGTAACGCCCCGTTATTTTTAAGTGAAAAATAATACTTTATTTTTTCCAAATATCCTAGTTAATTTTCGAAAAACCAAATTAAAAACTTAATTAACGGACGCTACTCAATTATCCACATAATAGCAGTTTAAGTCAATCCCTTAAACATCGGAGCAAAAACATCCCGAAACAAATATCTCATGTCAACAACATTTATTCCATCATGAGGTATATCCAAATCTAGGTCAACATAATAATAATATTCAAATCAGATCAGATTCCAAAAAATATTCAAGTACCATAAATCCCAAGCATGATAAAATCCTAGAAACAATTATTTCGTCTCCACATGATAATAATCTCGAATAAATTTCAACATAGGAATCCGATTCATAATAGCATACGAAATATCCGAATACATAATTTAGTCTCCAATCTCATTAATCTAACATGTCTGACAAATAAATCAATAATAATAAACATGCGGAAACAATAACATAACAAAACAGCAAATAAATTTGACCCCGCCTCGCTCGTCTTTTGCCACGGCCACCAGCTCAACCTGAAAAGATGGTTAATAGTGGGAGTGAGCAAACAACTAGCTCACCGTGGGAATACCATGCAGTATAATCAATATAAAGACTCAAAATCATGGTCGCAGTGTAACACCCCGCTTATCAGAGTAAATTTTTCGCAACTTTTACTTCGAATATACTTAATTCTTTTGAAATCTTTTGCGACTAACTCGGAATGCTACTCAAACTCATCATCTTGAAAATCCGTTTATCTTTAAACTTTTGTCTAATACTTCTTTAGACATAATTAAAACAGATTTCCTTTAAACTTGCATTTTAAAATACCATAATCATATTTCTCATAATGGTAAAAACTTGTATCTAAAATTCATTAAAATGCAAATTCAATACTCAATGTGCATAGCGGAAATACTTAAAAACGTGGTTAATTATACAGACTGTTTTAAATGTCCGTATCAAAGCTTGTCTTCATCTGAATCCACGATCCACACCAACACTGCTCCACTCACACCTCCTCTTCAACCTGTTACCTGAAATTAAAACTCATGGGGGTGAGTAACGAATATGGATAATCATAAACCGATATCTGATCGGTAACTTAAACTTAAACTTTCATTTCTCTGGCCGATGGTTAATCGGGTACGTGTGCACACTCTGATGGATATTTCTAAGGCCCGTTTCGCCTCCACCAGAACTTAGGATATAATCTTATGAGACAAATTAATGCCTCCTCATCCCAAGCGTAATAAACCTTAACTTCGGGATATAACTTTTGAGACAACTGATGGTCTCCTCATCCCAATCACATATCGTACTCAATGTGATACCCGTTCAGGGTCCCCACCTTTTTGTCGTTGAAATCATTTGAAAAACGATAAGTGCTGTACTGGTACTGTATCTGCAAGTTACATCAAATATAGACAAATATACTAAGTACTATGCTCATATACTCAATAAGATTTTTAGGATTATTAACTTATCCAAATCTTATAGAAATTCATTAAACTTGTTTTTTTTCTCAAGTTTATACTTAACTTCTCTTTTTACTTTTACTTAAGGTCAATTACTTAACCTTATATAAATCCTGTCTTCATAAACATCAATATGGTATTATACTTAGCACGTCATAACTCAAATGTGAAAATAACTATATTTCACATTATACTTGATTGTGTATTTAAACTTAAAACACGCTTACTTTTATCAACATTAAAGACATGATTTATCATGATTTTTAACATATCCATCTTGGCCTATTCATGAACATGTCTAAAAGTTCGAATTTTAACAATATTCAAAAATCTAAAATTTTTACTTAAACATGAGCATGACTTGATTTAATCACGTGATAAATCTCATAATATCATATAATAACTATAGAAATTAATAAGCACGAGCTAACCTTCACGGAAATAGGAAAACGAAACTAGGCCTCTTCTTGCTTACTCATTAACTCTCGGCTTCTCTTATTTTTATATGTGGCACAATTATACTAACTTGGCTGTTATCATATGAGGTAAAACCATCTAACATCTTATAGTTGCATATATAGACAAAGTTAGGAGATGTTGGGACTTCTCTTTTAATTTAATAATGATTAATATTATTATTATTATTATTATTTCTAATGAAACTATTCTTTGGTTGTATGCTTTTTCAAGAAACCTTTGATCACCTTGGAGATGTATATAAACACTCTCCATCCGATATAATTGTCACCCACTTGAATTTAACAATTATATAAAAATTAACTTGAATGAAAAGATAAATATGATCATCATTTTTCAACTTCCGTGGCTTATTCAAACTTTCACTATCTGACATCAACAACCATTAAAGAAAAATTATTTAAAAATCATATCTTGTGGGAGGAGAAAAAATAATGGAACATGATCATTAAATCTCCTACATATGGGACAAAACGTGAATAATGCTGAAGAAAGAAAACTCACTTGCTAATTGATAATGACCCCCTCAACATTTAAAATACTTAATAAAACATTGATACATATGATAAAAGTCACCATTATAACCTCTCGACATTTTTTTTTTTTATTTTTATGCTGAAAATTTTTTCTTATCTTGTAGTCTACTAAAAATATAGAGAGACAATAATTTAATGTATTTCTCGGAACTAAAATCGGACATAAATTCCAACTACAATCGAAAACCGAAAAAAC
>BKCP01012070.1:935021-1004165 GCA_008636005.1 Striga asiatica | reverse complement strand
ATATAAACCTCAAAACAGGACATTTAAACTCTTAAATGAACTGAAGAACCGCAGCATATATATATATAGCATATAATCCGCTGGCTCAGCACTCTCAACATATCAAGGCACGTCATGCTTATAAAACTCAATAAAAACTAAGCTTTAAGCATTTTGAACCACATAATCTCAGCACAATTTAAGGTAATAAGGTCTTAGCCCAATTTACCTCTTTCGGCACAGAAAAAAGAAACAAGGAAAAGGGCTCGGTTTGCTATAGCTCTCGACCGCTGCTCTCAACTCTCTGTCGGAACCGACGACTCGGCTCACCGTGAAGGCCTGGCCTCTTTCAGCCGCAGAAAAAGGGGTCTGCTCTCAGACGGTGAACTCCCAGGCTCGGGTCTGCCGCCGCCGAAAACTCGGGCTCCTCGGTCGTCGGTGGCTCGCTTCTGGTCACGGACTCCGGATCTCGGTCAGGGTTCTTCTTGGCTACGGGATGGCCTCGCCAAATTGCCGGAATCTGCTGCCCAATTTCGGCTTTGCGTCGCAGCAGTCGGCCGCGAATAAGGCTCGTCTGGGTGTGCTCGAAAACCAGCTCCAACCGCGGTCAATAGGGCTGCTCGACTAGCCGAAAAGTGGTGGTTCTCCAGTCGCTCGGTTCGAGGGCAGGGATCGAGGTACGTCCCCGAACAGTCTCCAAATGGAGCCCTCGACTCTGCCCAGTTGAGTGCTTCCGCCGGAAACGATTGTTTTCAGTCGCGATTAGAGGGCCTACTCTCACGTTCGAGGCTCGGTCTGTTGCTCTCACCGGGAAATCTGGTGGCTCGCGTTTCGATAACGAACGGCCTCGTGGTTGTTCCTCTGCCAAGTCGCCCGTCAGCCTCGCAAGAAATCGCCTCTCCGTGAATGGCTCGGTCCTCAGAAGTTGGTTCCCGCCGCGGCTACCTTCCCCTGTCGCGTGTTCATCTCGCCGTTGGGTGTCTGGACTTATCGTGACTGGAGATTAGGGCTCGAACTCACCGGAAATTGTTGAAACGCCGAGATTTCTCGTCATCGGGCCGGCTGTCAGCGGTGGATTGAGGGCAGGGCGGGAGGAGGGCCGGTTTGCGAGTGAAATGGAGAGGGGTTTGGGAATTTTTGCAGGAGAAGAAATTGAGGATGACAATGGGGCGTTTGCGCTGTTTAATGGGAGTATTGAGCATCTCCAACGCGGGAAAAAAATGAACGTCAGTGTCATCATTGCAGACAATGTCTTCATAATTTTATCTCCAATGAAAAATAAATGTCAGTATCATCATTGAAGACAATGTCTTCATAATTTTATCTCCAATGAAAAATAAATATCAGTATCATCATTGAAGACAATGTCTTCATAATTTTATCTCCAATGGACTCTGTTGTGATTGAATATTTTGTGATGTTGCATGACTACTGTGAAGCGCACACAAAACGTGTGCATTTATCTGATACATGAAAATAACACTATTTATGTTTTAAAAATTAAGCCATGTTGTATTTACTTGAAACATAAAAATATCAGAATTTTTATATTTTGAAAATTAAACTATTTTGTATTTAAATTGTTTACATGATACATGCACATAAAAATAACATTGAATGTAATTACAATTTTTATATTTTAAAAATTAAACTACGTGTAAAAATTTGTATTTATTTGATACAAGAAAATAACACGATTTTTATATTTTTAAAATTAAACTATTTTCTATTTACTTGATACATAAAAATAACACAATTTTTATATTTCAATAATTAAACCATCTTGTATGTACTCGATACATGTACATAAAAATAACATAGAATGTAATTATATTTTTTATATTCTGAAAATTAAACTACGTTAACGTAAAATTTTGTACTTACTTGATACACAAAAATAACATGATTTTTATATTTTAAAAATTAAACCATTTTGTATTTACTTGATATATAAAAACAACACAATTTTTATATTTCAAAAATTACACCATTTTGTATTTACTCACATGTACATAAAAATAACATTTAATGTAACTACAATTCTTATATTTTAAAAATTAAACTACGTTGTATTTACTTGATCATTTTTTTACGTAATTATTTTTTTCTTTCCAAAATTTATTCCTAATTAATACATGTACACATCCAAGGAAAGTAAAGCATTGGAGATAGTTTTACACAGTTATTTTATACGATGTCAACATTGATGTTATAAAAAATCACAATCTAATTAATTACTGCCATGTGCCATGGACATTATAACATTAACACCCATACACTTTAGGGTACGGAAGCCGGATTCCATGGAGATAGTTGGGTTAGGGCGTCGTGGTCTCCGATGGTGGCAGATGAGCTGTTGAAAGGAAGGAGTGAAAATCCGAGAGGAGGGGAAATTCGATTGAGTAGTGATCTGGTCTCACTCCTTGTTGGGCTTGAGTTATTGGGTCAAGGTACAAATGGGCCGACAAAAGTTTGATTTTTAAATTGGCCGGACTTACTAGATACTAGGCAAACACTTAGAAAAATAAAATAAACACAAGAACAAGCAAATACACTTAAGCCCAATAATGACTTAGGGAAAATAAAATAAAATAAAATAAATAACAAGTACACTTAGGCAAAACAATAACAATTTAAGCACTTAGGAACAATTCAAATAAGCAAGAGCACAAAATATTAATTAAGAAGACGAGGACATCCTCTTAAATATAAACTTTCGATTAGGTGATTTAATTTGAAAAATTAAATATGCGAGGACATCTATTTAATTCTAATAAGATTAAAAGGAAAAAATTGTCGAGCACGACAACTAAAATAAAAGTGAGGCGAACAAATAAATAATTATATAAAATCCATGAATTCTAATAAATGAATGGGGCGTTACACGGAGGGGCCTGCTGGTGAGGTGGAGATGGAGGCGGAGATGGCTTCCGGTTGTTGCGGTTGCGAGTGTTGCGATAAGCCATAGTTCCACATTGAATAGGCCGAAAAATTTAGCACAATAATAATAAAGGAAATCTAGAGTTCGTCTTGAAACACTAGAGCTCAAATTAATCAAAGGTGGATAGATTTCCTAAGCCCCAACATATTAACAAGCTATATCACAAGTAGTTTCATTGCTACTTATGTACAAATTCACAATTCACAGCATAAGCATTTTCATTGATACTTATATAAAGCATACCTTTAATCAGTGCGGCATGACGGAGACGAGTGGTCAATACACAAGGTCTAAATCACATAATCACATAATCACATAAACAAGTTATTCACATATAAACCAGTCTACAGAAACGCAAACAGACTCTGATACCAAAATGTAACACCCCACTTTGATTTTAAAGAAATTCCAGACTTTCCAAAAATCAATAAAACATTTTCAAAATCATGGGCATTATTTACAACATTTACATAGTCCAAGTCTTATCTGGACCCACGGGGATTCATAAACCCAGTTTTCACAAGGTTTTCATTAACCCATTTCACAACATCTCACAAGATATTCAGCATAAATAATCAAAACATGTTATTCAATAAAACACATACCATGAATATCCAAAATCAACAATCCCAAAACATACGTGCGAAAACAATTCATCATGTTTCATAATTCACGAGTTCATAAAAATTTTGGAAACAAAAACAAATAACTAGTGACCACCCACTCGTCTTGCCTCGTCATCCGCCACCTTCTTAACCTGCATCCGTGAAGAGACAGATGGGAGTGAGCACAGTTGGAAACCATAGTGCTCACCACTATGCACATAATATAATAAAATGTTAAGATAGTATGGTCGCAGTATGAATGTAAATCAATCATCATCATGTCTCTTCTCCTATCAATAACACAACAATAACTCACTCATGTGCACATCTATTATTAGCCGCGGAAAGGGGATGCATAAACCCTAACGACGGGAGTGCGTGCCACGCAAGGACGCGACCTTTCATTACATCTTAAGGAGATTTTGCCTCGCAAGGGCAACCGTACCATAACTCGACAAGGACAACCATACCGACGTTCGCAACAGCTCACGTCAGTAGGCCACATGATTTATGTAACACCCCGCTCAGCAGAGTAAATTTTTCGCAACTTTTACTTCGAAAATACTTATAAATCTTTCGAATCTTTTGCGACTAACTCGGGATGCTACTCAAGCTCATCTTCTTGAAAATCTATTTATCTTTAAACTTTTGTCTAATACTTCTTTAGACATAAAGAAAACAGATTTCCTTTAAACTTGCATTTAACTGTACCATATTCATACTTCTCGAAATGGTAAAAACTTGAAATCTGAAATGCAAGTTCAATACTTAATGTGCATAGCGGAAATACTTAAAAACGTGGTTTATTATACAGACAGATCAAATACTTAATAAATGTCCACTTGAAATAAGTGCACGACCACCACCACCACTGCTCGAGCTCACACCTCTGGCCCGACCCTGTTACCTGAAAAACACAATGGGGGTGAGTACTGATCCTCTTGTACCCCGAAATCACCCATACTAAAGTAAACAGCAATAATAATACAATATCATGATCTTTGGTATATATCTGGACTGGAAATCTGTTCCAGTAACTTAAACTGAATCTGGCCGATATCTGATCGGATACTTGTGCACAATCTGATGGATATTTCTCAAGGCAACTCAAACGGCCTCCATCCGAACTTAGGATATACTCTGAGACAACTGAATGCCTCCTAATCCCAAGCGTATAAACTTAAACTGTATACATACCTCGAATATGATATCAATATTATACTCAATGTAATACCCAGTCTGAGTCCCCACCTTTCTTCTTTTGAAAACTTTTGAAAAATGTAAGTGTTGCTCCTGGGTAGCTATATCTACAAGCTACATAAAAATATAAGCAAATATACTAAGTACTACGCTCGTATACTCAATAAGATTTAACTCTTACTTATCTGAATCTTAAAGATATTCAATAAGCTTAATATGTCTCAAATAAATATTAAGTCATCAAACATCTTAACTTTTTCTAACATCATCAACATGATTTATAAACTCATCTTAATCTTTTATTCAATCAATACTTAATTCATCATACATCATATCTCTCAAATTTTAAATATTGGCTTGTATTAAATTTTCACTTAATTAATTTGAAAGTGAAAATAAACTCTAGTCATACTTCCACTTTTAATCATAACATTTAATCATGATATTAATATGTCATACTTAATACAATCTTTATGAGATTATATACTCAACATATTAAACTAAAACTTTGTCAAATTGCTCATCACTTATATGAGAATTGATCATAATAATCACACTTTAATAACTTGATCATATCATGAATATTCTTGCATATATACTCATCTTTACATATATGCCTTGTAATTATCATAACTCATTCATTTCTCATCTTCAAATTATGAAATTTAACAGTCATAATCTCAACTCATAATTAGACATGTCATAAAAATTTCATAATTTTAGCATGCATATACATCAAGTTATTAGAATTTAAAGTCATAGTGAACATAAAATTCATCTTGCATGTTCAACTTCAAAAATTCATAACTCAAGCTATACTTAGCCAAATCACTTAATTCTTGTTCTCATTTACTCCTGTTTTACATAAGAATCATTTAATAAAATCATACTTTTTCAGCTTATTCATATCTTTATCAACATCTCATCAAATCAAGCACATATATCATATAATTGATCTTGAACAACTTTAACTCTTTGTATTCATAGAATCAATTATAAATTTAACTTCTAAATCATGATATACTTACTTATAAACATGTAAATTCATTATCAAAACATGAACTTAAGCATAAAACTTTAAGATAAGTAAATTACCTCCTTCTTGCTAGAATCGTAACTTGATTCTTCACTTCTTCACAATTTCTATTACTTATCTCTCTTACACTCATATATATCTTTTGGTACTTTTCTTTGGTGTGAGAACTCTGATTTTTAGGCCTCTATTTATAGGCACAATTTGGCAAGACATCATAATGGAGTGAAGAAATGAACAAAATAAACAATTTAAACTTCTAAACTTAATTAATCATAAACTATTTTATGATTAACTTGTATTCTTATCAAAACATAATTAATCATAAAAAATGGCCTCTATCTATAGCCATAAATGAGCTTTTTGGTAGATAAAACTTATTCCACCAAGTTTAATAAAATTCTCACCAATTGTTGAAAAAAAATGCTAACTTAAAGACTTAGCAAAACTTTGTTGTGATTTTCTCATCTCATTCTCACCAATTGACGAACAAAATTTCGTGCTCAATGTGATGTAATTGATTCCAAATATTATTGAAAAAATGTCACCATTCATCATATAAAAATCTTTGGAACAAAATAATAAAAATAATAAAAATCATCCTTTTTTTATTACTTATGCATTTTCTTTCAAAATGGCTGATTTTTAAAACTCTTTACTGAAAAGGAATGCTCATATATGGTTTTGGATCATGCTAATAAACCGAGAATAATACAATTTACGGAACTCAATTCGGACTTAAAATGAACGTTTACCGTAAAACTGAAAATTCTAAAATTTAAATCCTTTACTCACAGTTTTTCTTCAATTTAATAAACATATTGCTTCTTAGGATCTAATATAATTATCTTGAAATATTCTACATTTACGGAACCACATTCGAACTTAAACCGAACGATTACCGTAAAACCGAAAATTCTAAAAATTTCGGTTTCTCTTAAAATAATTTTTATAGACTATAATGTCTAAATAAATTTTCTCACTTCTTTGAACATTTATCACTTAAATGGTCATGGATACTTAACCGCACTTCGAGACTTAACTTCTATCAACTTATGCTAAAGCTCAATATTATGATCTTATCTTGATGACTTGAACACTTAGAAAAATTCTAAGTATTTAGTACTAAGGCTCGGCTATTTCTTAATTAAGTTCAACTCATGACCGAACATACTTGAGTTCAGTTCACTACTTATCTTAAACGATTAATTAAAATATACTCAATTTTGATTATTCGTTATCTTATATTAATTAATCCCGTCTTATACATCCATTTATAAAAATAAACAGACCGGAATTAATTAATTACTGAACTGGCTCGATTACTGAATAAAATTTAACCGAGAATACTTTCGACTTAAAGTCGAACTTTTAACTGAATAACTTAATAACTGGCTCAGAACTAGGAACGAGCATTATTAATAAAAGTAATTAGTTCAATTTAGAATAATTACTTTTATTAATTACTGAATGGGATATTACAATCTACCCCCCCTTAAAACTATTTCCGTCCTCGGAAATACTAAAACTGAGATATATACAACTATGTTTATATATATATATATATATATATATATATATATATATATATATATATATATATATATATATATATATATATATATATATATATATATATATATATATATATATATATATATATATATATATATATATATATATATATATATATATATATATATATATATATATATATATATATATATATATATATATATATATATATATATATATATATATATATATATATATATATATATATATATATATATATATATATATATATATATATATATATATATATATATATATATATATATATATATATATATATATATATATATATATATATATATATATATATATATATATATATATATATATATATATATATATATATATATATATATATATATATATATATATATATATATATATATATATATATATATCAGAACTCGAAATCTGGAAACGAGTGCTAATATCAATTTCTCACTTCCCAGGGGCATTTAACTCTATGTGGCGATCCCATTTTATACTTACGAGGAAATATCTCAATTCCTCAGCCAATGAACTTTCTGGTCCAAACTTCTATCGGCTGGTCCTCGTAGGTTAAATCTTACTGAAACTCATTGTGCAAAAGCACATACTCTGAATCGCACACATACTTAAGTAACTTTGTTACTTAAAACTTTATGCACACTGGACAACTTTAGGGAAGAATTGATATAAAATACTTATCTGACTGCCTATGCAATACATTGCATACGATTTACCCACTACCTGGGGCCCTTCGGTTGCGGAACATCTATATGCCTTGTACCTTAATGTCGATGTCACTTGTAATCACTAACAAGTCACATCTCCATTCTATACTTGCTTCTCTTCCGAGAAACCTTTTTAGTCAATATTACTATTAATATTTACTTCAACTTCTCCGACTTAACTATAGTCGAGAATTTCGTAGAACTTCTATTCTGATGTGGAATAACTTGACCATTCTCTGGTCATACCACAAGTCCAACCATTAAGGTAAACTTTATTTACCTTTAATGGTTCAACTGTCATAATAATGTCGCAACATCTCACTTATTGCCGACATCTCACATCTGATTTCAACTGCATTAAATGCATACTGGCTGTGCATCTTCTGACATTTAGTATAATATAATCATACCCGAAAACTTATCTCATACTCATCTTTCTTTTATAAACATACTTGGAAATCCTTCCATCTTCTTCAGCAATGGTCCAATTTCACCAATGGATTTAGCATTACTAAAAATCCAAAAATTCTATTCTTTTCTTCCTCTTAATATCATAAACAGAATTTATCGAGCTCGTGTAGAAAGGTTTAGAGTACTTATGCTCAATAATATCCCAAATGATATAAGATGGCTGATTGAAGCAAAAGTCCGTCTGTCTGGCGAATATCCCAATGCATACAAGTATCTATCAGGTATGGGTAAAAGCACTTTTGCCAAGAAACGTAGAGCAAAAAGAATAGACGGCTGCTATAAATGTGCTCGCTGGAACTGTGACACTCGCTGTACTTCTTTGGGCTTTGTCTCAATTAATCGAGAAGATAAAATAACTTTCATCAAGAATGGATTGAGTAAGGAATCTCTGGATCAAACTATTCAGCAGATTCTTGATACACATTCTAGTAGTGTGCATTGAGAACTGACGTCTTTATGGCTTCTGCTCAAACATGAAGAAAAACTCTATAGTTTGAAAAATATTATTTTCACTGATAATGTTTGTCAACACTGTTCTTGATAGTACCGATGTACTGTATATAGATCTTATTGCTTCTGACAGATAAGAGTCATTTAAAACTCAACTGCTTTCTTGTCGGGACTTTTCTTCTTTAAAAGGCAAATCTATCTTCTTAACCAAATATCTCTCATAATAAATGGCTACTATCGAGTCTTCTCAAGGTTCCAAACTTCTTCAACCAATCAAAACTGTGTGTATTCTTGGTGGTTCTAAATTTGTAAACGTTCCTCACAACATCTATGTTGTAAGCCAACTGGTGAAAGAGTTGGGAAAACATAAAATCAACATACTTTATGGAGGAACTAGTATCTATTTCTTTCACAACCTCTTAATGGCTGCTAAATGCTTTGATATCCAGGTGAGAAGTATCCTTCCATTTTATCTCACTTCATCAAAGGTTGTCAAAGATTCTGCTACTTTGATGATAACTCTTTCAATTTATGGATGTTTGATGTCTATGATATCTGGTTGTGATGCTTTCATCGTTCTTCCTGGTGGATATGCAACTTTAATGACTACTTTTACCCTTGCTACTTGGGCAGAAATGAAATTTCATACCAAACCTATTGGTCTGTTAAATTTCAATAACTTTTTCCACCACTTGCTTGGATTTCTAGATGAAGGAGTGTATCAAACTTTTATATCTCCTTCCAAAGGGAAATATTCAAGTCTGCTGACACTTCCTCTGAACTTATCAAGAAACTTCAAAACAGCATCTCAACAGTTCAAGATTCTGTGGAAAGTCCAGGATTCAAACGCAAGCGAGCATTTGATCCTTTAGATCTATCTTTGTGAAACTACAGCCATGATGGGTGGCAGAGTTATGGAGTCTTGTGCTCTAGAGACGCACCCTCCCTTTATGCAATATAACTTTGTACTAGTTGAGAATTCCTTTATGCTTATCTGTATCTCATTTTTCTGATATTTCTATACTAGCTTTTTAGAAATAAGGAAATTCTCAACAGTGTGCTCGAATCTTTGTCTTGCTTTCGACTTTCAATGATATTAGAATTTCCATCCATCAAGTAGATTGATTGTGCAAAATATACTCTTCTCTTATATACTTGATTCACACATCAATACTACTTGTTTCTGGACTGAGATAACTTCTTGATTTAGTCAAGATTCTATGCTTCTTAAACTTTACTCAGTTGTGGTTTTGAAACTTTGCCTCGCGCATTCTAAAACCACTAACTATATGACTTGAACAGTATAACCATTAAAAATAGCTATACTAAACTTTAAGGAAATTGTTAATTTTCCGAAAACACCTAGCTTGTGCTAGAGTTCCGGTTAATATCTTTCTAGCTTCTTCTCGCCATTTCTTACTTATGGCTTTTAACTCATCATTTATCTTTGGGGACAAATACTTTCTCCAAAGAGATAAAAAAAAACATATTAGTCTTTACTTATTAAACAGACTATCTTTAACTTTCACATGTCCAGATTACTCTTGCTTACTTCAAAAATTCTTCCGAGATGTTTAAATAATTATCTCGGTATCTGGAATGTAATACTTATTAACTGATATCTTTTAAGGTTCGATTTTCAAGTCTTCAGGTAAACTCGGACTAATAACCCTTATTTCAGGTTTTCATAATTTTCTCAGCTAAGTGACTATTATATGTCGATACCTTAAACTTATACTCATTGATTTCTGAAAAGTACTTTGTATAGTTGTATTGTTACTAACAAGTACTAATACAAAATAACTTATAACTTAATCTCGAACTTTGCCAATTTTTAGCTTATGATATCTAACTGATAATATATCAAAACTTTTGTCTTATAAAGATTGACTATTTTCTGAAACTTTATTTCTACGGTTCAGTTTCAAGCCTACAGGATCTTATCCGGCTTTTGGTACTTATTCAAACCCCCATGATTTACCCGTACTTTTTGGCTATTATATACTGAAATACCGTTACTTCTAATTCTTGGTTCAAATACTAATCAACCTTTATAGTCAGATCTTAACTCAAATCTTAATCTGATGGCTTAATTTAGAATGTTCGAGTCTCTTTCTTGATCTAGTTAATTTGATAAACTAGATTTCAAACTTTAATACTAATCTGAACATATAGACTGATTTCTAGAGTTCGGATATCTGAATTCTTATTGAGCATAGACTTAGTAAATTTGAATATATTTAAAAACTTTTATAAAAACTTTTTAACAACACTTACCTGGTAGTCGGCGAGGTGTGAGTGTGGTGTGGTCGGGTTTTCTTGAAATTCTCTGTAAAAACTTTGGCTTCTCTGAAAACTTTCTCTTTCAGAACTTAAACTTTTAGTATACAGAGCATTTAAAACTCTAGCTCTGATACCACCTGTAACACCCCGCTCAGCAGAGTAAATTTTTCGCAACTTTTACTTCGAAAATACTTATAAATCTTTCGAATCTTTTGCGACTAACTCGGAATGCTATTCAAACTCATCTTCTTGAAAATCTATTTATCTTTAAACTTTTGTCTAATACTTCTTTAGACATAAAGAAAACAGATTTCCTTTAAACTTGCATTTAACTGTACCATAATAGGACGTCGCAAATAAATGACTTCGATGCTGGCGTATATTAATAAGTGAGGCCCCAACATTGATAAGTGAAGTCAGCACCAGTGTCGATAAATGAATTCGACTTCGATTTAAAGAAACGAACTGGGGCTTGTGGTGAGTAAATAATAAACCGACCTGGTGGGACAGTTCGTCTGTGGGCATATAATAAATCAGCCCTATATGAATGAGCTTCGCCACGACTATCGTCGGTTGAAATAAATTCGTCCTCGACTATCGTCTTCATGAATAAATGAATTCGACCTCTTCCCTTTTTTTTATTGTTGTTGTTGGGCCAACTTAAAAGTAAGCCCAATTAAGTACAAAATGGATATCACCACCGCGTGCAATTTTTGATCTGTGCACACCCCCTTCTTTTTTATATTATCTCTCTCGCAAATGCACCGATGAAAATTCTGAGGCGCCGATGGGTGGAGAGTTCGACAGCAACATGGTGTAGTCGGTCGTCGAAAGCCCCAAAAATTGTGAAATCGGCAACAGTGGTCGAGTTTCGGAGTTCAAGTAATTGAGGGGTCGGCGCTGATACGATTTGGGAATTGGGGATGAAGAGATCGATCCCGATGGCGGATTGGAGACCCGGTGACGTTGATCCGACTGCGATTTTCGATGTCCGAATTGTGCTGGCCGGTAATCGAATTCGAGCTCGTTATTTATGTCGGGATCTCGGTCTGTTATGAAGTCTGTGGCCAGCTCATCAGTCAACGAGGTGATAGATCGGCCGACGGTGTGGTGTAATCGGACTCCAACGATTGAAGTCGGAGAGGCCAGAGCCGAGTTAGAGATAACGAGGTCGGAAGTCGGTCAGTTATTGCAATGTCGGATATACAGCAGTCGGTTTAAAGATGTTGAATTTGGTTTGAGGGCAATTTCTGATATCCGAACTCGTGCCGGCCGTTGATTGAGGTTGGCCGGTGCCGACGATTGAGGTCGGAAATGAATATGTCGGCCGGAATCTGTGAGGTCGGCCCATCTGCGTTTTCAGAGATCCAAGCTTTGCAAAGGCCGTTAGTTGAAGTCGGTTTCGACAGTGGAAAGTCGGGAACTGAAGATTTGAAGTCGGTCGTTCGATCTCGGAAATCGGTCGGCCATTGCAATTGAAGTAGGTCGTTGACTGAGGTTGGATCTCAATGAGGTCGGATCTCGGTGAGTTGCGACTTCGGTCGTCCGACAATGTCGAGATCGTTTTTTTCGAGGTTGGTCCCTCGGTTTGTGGCGATGTTGGCCGGCGACGATAATGTCGGGCCCGGCAGCTCGGTTTAGAGGTCGACGGGGGTCAGTCCTGATTCTGAGATCCGAACTTGGTCCCTGGCGCTGAAGTCGGTCGCGGCCATTTTCTTACCGAGTTCTGTTAGCCGATGCAGGTCGCCCAGGTCGGCGATGGTGTACGTTGTGGTCGGTATTTTGAAGTTTGAAGTCGGCCCATCTTCGAAGTCGGGCCCGGCCTTGAGTCTTGGTTGGGTAATCGAAGGTCCGCCATGAGAGGTCCGAGCTGTTTCGGAATTGACTTTCGAGATCGGTCCTCGAAGGTTAGGCCCGGTATTGAGGTACCGACAATCTGAGGTCGGTTTCTGAAATACCGATTTCGGCCCTGCTTGAAGTCGGGCTCGGTCTGTCGCGACTTCGGTTTTGACGGGTGGTTGATAAAGTTTGGTCCAACGGCTCGGTGGGAGGTCGGGCTCCAGTTGCAATGTCAACCCGACTTTGAGGTCGGTCGAGCCCAAGGATGGAGGTCGATCAATGCAGACTATTGAGGTGTTTCAAAATTGGCTACTTTCTGATTTAAGGTCGGCCGACTAAGTCATATGTTCGGCTTTCAGCGACCCTTTTCGGGATGTTACGAGTCGTTTCGAGGCGTTTCGAGCTATTTTTAGGTGTTCCGGGGCGTTTCGAGTTGAATCCGAATGGCAACGTTGGCCGTCCCACAATAGCGATGTCGGTTTGGAAATGATAAGCTTGGTCCTGTCAACCGAACTCGGTGTTTCGATAAAGATGAAGAAGGCTCCGCGATATCAAGCGACAACATCCACATGTATTGCTAAGGCAGAGACAACCTGTATTTTTATTGAAATTTTCCTGTCGGTGAGATCACCGACCATTCTCAAGCGGTGCCGTCAACTGTTTCTATCGAGTTTTTCTTTATATTTTTTATCGTCATCCGTAATGGTGGCGGCTGCAAATTTCACCATGAAAGTTCTCCGGCCGGCCAGTAGGAGTATTGGACGCTGCTACAAAAGCCCCGATTTTTCATGTTCGTCTACCATTCTTGTTTTTGGGTGACGGCGGGTGATGGCCATGAATTTTCTTGCCGCCAGAGCTTGATACCATATTTTTGTTACTGCTTTCCGAACTCCATCCTTACTACTCAAAGATGTTTAGGTTGAATTTCGATCAAGGATGAGGCGGTAGATTACCAAACCTCAGAATAAGGAATTTTTTTATTTTGTTTTCGTGTTTTGTTAAGAAACAGGGAATAATCAGGCTTCTCTGTTTTGCCTTTTTTTTTTGTTTGGAAAACACAGAGATATATACCTGTTTCAATAAGTTGAGGAAATCTGTTCTTCTGGTATGTTTGTGAGAAAGAACAGAGGGAAATATTTGAGGCGAAAATTGATGGCGTTTGTGGTGTTAAGCCGGAGAATTACCTCGAATCAATTACGAGGCCCTCCTTCTAGCGCCAAACTGTTGATGCTCGAAATTTGATCAACATGGGGGGTTCAGAGGAATTTATCGTGTATTTTTTTATATATATTTTTCGGTGATTTTTGATGAATTTTCTGATGGAAAAATAGAAGGAGAAGCAGGAGGAAGGAGATGATATTCCTCCAGGCACCGCCTCAATCCTTTTAAGATAAGGAAAATATGAAAACCCACCCCTCAGACCTCTCTCGATGATGTCCATCATCGGGGTATTTATATATATGTTTAATAGGCCCGATATTATCACAAGCGGTATTATTTAAGGCCCAAAAATAAAAATAATTGATATAATATATATCCACGTGTAATATTTTAATAGGCGAGGCCAAAATTTGGTATCAACAATCTCCTTCAAACAAAATAAACTAATTAATAGACTTAACAAAATACAATTAAGGGAATAAAATAAATTAAGATAATAAAAAAAACTTCCCCTTATATTTTCAGACAATTCCCGTAGCTAATGTAGGTTCAAAGCTCTCGTATCCAATGTAGGTTCCAAGCTTCACTGGAGTTTGTCGATTTAATGTCAAACTTCACAAAGACTTACACATTCATCAATACTTCATCATATTGAAGATTTTATTTTGAAATCAACTTTAAAAGTAACTCTAGATTTTAGTTATTTAATTTTTATATGCTTTTAAAAAATCAACATTCATCAATAGTTCATCATATTAAAGATATTATTTTGAAATCACTTTAGAAGTAATCCTAAATTTTAGTTTAGAATAAATTTCTGCAACTAATATAAAAAATTTAAAATGCAATCAAAATAAATATGGTTTTTTTCTTAAAAAATATATTCTTAACCTTTCATACCATTTTAATTTTTTTTTTTTTATAACAGGAAAAATTCAATTGTAGATTAAGTATTACTAAACATGAAATTTAAGTGAAACTTAAATGTTATTACTATATTTTATTTGCATTTTAAAAATTCTCAAATTATATATGATCAAAATTGACATAAAATATATTAATAACACACATCCAATGATAGCATTCGGTTATTAATTTCAGTTCTCCAGTTTAGTACGGCATGTGACGATTTGGTTCGATTCTCGGTTCGGATATTTTTAAAAGGGTCAAAATCTTTTTCACCCTGTTATATATCTATTCTTTCTTTTACACACCACCCCGTCAAATAACTTCTTTTACACCCCAAAATTCACGAAATGCTATGCGATATTACACTCGCATTCCAAATGAACAAGCGCATATCCAACCGACGCATAATTTGTGACTATGTGAAAACATTTCGCATATTTAGGGATCGCATATCCAAATCAAACGCATAATTTACTGATATGCAAACATCTTTCGCATATTTAAGAATCGCATAACCAAATCAAGAAAAGCATAATTTATTTGACGAGTATATGCCATTTTTTCGCATGGCCATATCGACCTTGCAATTTTACGACTATTCGGAATTTTTTCGCATATCTGTCGCATAAGTTAAGCACCTCATTAATTTGACTGCTTTTTCACAAGTGAGGATTTTTTCTCTGCATTTATCATGCAGGCAAAAAGACAGTGATCTCTAACAATTTAACGTCTGCACTCTACACCATTCATCTACTGCATTTTTCTGTTTCTTTCGCTTTAGTTGTTTTTGTTGTTCACTTATTTGAATGGCTAGCAACCGTGTTAAAGTATTCTTGCACTATGGTGGTTCGTTTTCCGGGGGTTCATATCTTGGTGGAGTGGCAGAGCTGATGAGAATAAATTACGGCCGACAAATGTATTCTGAAGTAGTTTTTCATGCTCAAGCATTATTAAAGGCCAATCCTTGTAATTTTGAGTACATATTGTGGGCAGTATTTGATGGAAGGGAACGAGTTGTGAAGATGAAAATCAAATCCAGTGATGATATCTTAGAGCTGATTGAAGAACAAGGAAATCCCAACATTTAACTGGAGTTGGAGAAGCGAGTAAATGTACGGATTCCGGGGACGGCGCAACAAAGCTTCACGCAATGATGGCGTCCCAAGGTGTATTTCCTAGTTCTTTTAGTGTTGGTAGTTCTACATTTTCCCACGAGGCCCCATATTCATATCAAGCAGACCGTAGTTAATTTACACATATTGGATATCCTCGGGGCGATGATGAAGGATCATCACGTCGAGTATGGCGTCAACAGATGTGCTCTCGGTGCGGGGTCACCGGGCATAACAGGGCGAAGTGCCCTCTAATGGATGGTGTTAATGACATTTTTTCAAATGAAGAAGGTCAAAACGAACCAACTCCTCATCCAAGAACAACATCGAGACGCCCAAGGAGATGTCGTACTTGTAAAGAAACAGGTCACAAAAATCGTCATTTTGTCCATCACGTCCATTCCATGACAATTTAGATGAAGATGGAGACGTTATGTAATGTTATGTACCTCATTGGAGTTTTAATTGGTAAAGCAATTTAACAGAAAAAATACTTTTAACAGGAAAAATACTGTGTTGGTACCCTAAGTTGTGACCTACACACACACGATTGACTAACAGAAAGTAGTGAAACTGGGTTGATTGCGCGATTCGCATAACATGTCCCATAATAATCACACAATTGGGTTGATTGTGCAACTGGGTTGATTCGCAGGTTCATTCGCCTAGTCTTCAACCGCATAGTTTTTGAATCGTATATCCAAATCGAAAGCCGCATAATTTGCGACTATCCGCCATTTTTTTGCATATCAATATGGACCGCATTGATTGATTGTCTGCACTGCATATCCAAATCGAAAGTTCTTAGCATATTATTCGCATAAGTTACGCACCGCATTGATTGATTGTCTGCTCTTACACATAAAAAACTGTGACGATTTGCATGCTTCCTCCTTTAGTTGTCGAGTTGATGTACATCTACCTAGCTTTAAATGCTATATGTAAATATTAAACTTTCATTCTCTTTGTTGAATAAATAACCTTTCACTTCTCAAAACCCTATCTTTCGATCGCAGCAAAAAAAAAAACCAAGGAGGCGCACGTTTGCATAAAAAAAATGGAAACGATTTCACCCTATGAAAAGATTGCGATCTGCTTCCGTGGCGTGGACTGGACAGAGGATGAGGAAGATATTTTCTACCGATTGTTTTCAAAAAGTGTCGTCAAAAGGCAGACATTCACCAAGGCCCTGTGTTCAATTCCTTGTGGGCAGAAATTTCAAGTTTACTGAACCAAACGCTGAGTTATGCATTGAAGAGGGAGTATACTATTGCCCAAATCCGGCGAAAGATTCAGCGGCTCAGAAATTATTTCGATGAATTTTCTGCTTTCCTGAGGATTCCTGGCGTCCTCTTGCATCCTGGTTCAGGCTTTGTAGAGGTTAACCACATGTACTGGGTGCATGTGCGGGATGAGGTAAATTTCATTTGATTTATTATTTTAGTTTGTTCAAGCATGCATTTTCGTGACGCGACCATAATAACCTAAAAAGATTCAAATTTATTACACAGGAGACCGACACTCAGGCATTTTTTCGTTCGGAAGGATTCCCTTGGTATCGTGAGTGTTACAAGGTTTTTACCAAGCACAACACAGCGGCGATCGACTTGAAGGTCGGGCCTAGTGCTTCGGTTGACGACCCAATCTAGGGGGGAAGACATAGACGTTGACGGTGATTATCAGATCCATCAGCCACCGCCAAAGGTAGAAGTCATCGATCTCGACCCTTAGAATCCACTGGACATGTAATCAAAAGTTGTTTGGCTTATTTTGTTGGACTGACTGCAACAATAATAAATATTCTTTTCTTCTGTCAAGTATGTGTTTAATCATG
Organism: Striga asiatica; assembly: GCA_008636005.1. Classification (NCBI taxonomy): domain Eukaryota; kingdom Viridiplantae; phylum Streptophyta; class Magnoliopsida; order Lamiales; family Orobanchaceae; genus Striga; species Striga asiatica. The sequence continues at coordinate 986,060 of BKCP01012070.1, read as the reverse complement.
ATTCATATGTCAAAACAAAAAAATATGTTGCATGAACAATGAAACCATTAATGTCCGTCAACAGAGTTTTCCCAGCAAAATCAGCGACAATATTCGAAGCGAAATTATTATTGAAAGGAATTTCGCAGAACTGGGAACAAAGTGCAATAAATCGCATTGTGTTCGCATAACTTAATGAAAAAAAAAAGTAAAAGTAATTTATATTATATTTTGTAATCGCATATCCAAGCCAGATCAACCGCATCATTTAGGATATGTGAAAAATTGTCGCGTAATTAGATTGTCGCATATCCAAATCGAACGCTCCATTATTTATGAGTAATGAACATAATTTACGATTCGCATATCCAAATCTATAAGGCTAGGTAACTATCGATTATGCGTATTGTTTTCGCATATTTACGAATTGCATATATAAACCTCAAATAATGTATCAATATGCGAACACATTTCGAATAGTGTTACGCACCGCATTGATTGACTGTTTTTTTTTTCACCTAATAGTTATTTTCAATTTAGTACAAGAACAAGAATTTTCCAAAAGTTATTATTTACCAACTCTGCAAATAATATGCGACGTTTGTATATCGCAATTTTGTACGTTGCAGAATAGAAAATTTACAAAACTAAACTTAAAAAAATATATGTTATCCGTCATAGTACGAGTGTTATGCGCGGTTTTTATGAAAAATTGTTTTGAGTAATAATCGCAGGTTCATTCGCCTATTAGTAATTTAGTCACAAACCAAGAACTTTCCAAAAATAAAATTAATTATTACTAACTGTGGGACTAATATGCGACGTTTGTATGTCGCAATTTCGTATGTCGCAGAATAGAAAATTTATAAAAACGAACTTAAAAAAATATATGTTATTCGTTATATTACGAGTGTTATGCAGGGTTTTTATGCGGAATTGTTTCGAGTAATAATCGCAGGTTCATTCGTCTATTAGTAATTTAGTCACAGACTAAGAACTTTCCAAAAATTAAATTTTATAAAATTAATTATTTACCAACTTGAGGGACTAATATGCGAAGTTTGTATGTCGCAATTTCGTATGTCGCAGAATAGAATATTTACAAAAACAAACTTAAAAAAATATATGTTATTCGTTATAGTACGAGTGTTATGCACAGTTTTTATGCAGAATTGTTTCGAGTAATAATCGCAGGTTCATTCGACTATTAGTAATTTAGTCACAGACCAAGAACTTTCCAAAAATTAAATTCTATAAAATTAATTATTTAGCAACTGGGGGACTAATATGCGACGTTTGTATGTCGCAATTTCATATGTCGGATAATAGAAAATTTACAAAAACAAACTTAAAAAAATATATGTTATTCGTTATAGTACGAGTGTCATGCGGTTTTTGTGCGGAATTGTTTCGAGTAATAATCGCATGTTGATTCGCCTAACAGTAGTCTTCAATTTATTAGTAATTTAGTCACAGACCAAGAACTTTCCAGAAATTAAATTTTATAAAATTAATTATGCACCAATTCGGCGAATAATATGCGACGTATGTATGTCGCAATTTTATATCGACTCAACTACTTTACATCGATTGAAATAGTTTACAAGTAACCTTACATCGGAACAAATGAATTACTTGATAGAGGCGGCTACGACAACGAGTTGAAACAGCAGTTTGAAAGATCAGAAGCAATTGGATGCATGTGCCGAAGGTTTCGAAATCGGGAGGCTAGGTAAGTTGATGGGATCGGTCCATCAAGTTAGCTTCGGAAAAGAACCATCCCTTGTTTGACTTTCAATCTCCATTTTCACATATGTCTACGAGTGGAATGTATATAGAGGTTGAGGGAAATGGAGGATGGGATTTATTACTTTCGATCAACATTTTAAAGTCTCCGTACTAAGATTTCATAAAGAGATTGAATGGTTAATCACCTTTGTCTTTCAAGACGTGCTCGCTTTCGCCGTCGTAATCGCCTCAATCTAGTACACCCAGGAAGACCAAGCAGTTCGCCGGAGATTCCACGCCTTCCCAAACACATGGTCGCTTCCAAATTGTTTAACCTACAATTTTGCATAGCTCCATGGGAAGTGACCATGTGCCTGGGCAGACGTGGGATCTCCAGGGCGAGTGCATAGACTTCCTGGGGATACTAGATTGGGGAACCTACGACGGTGAAAGAGAGCAAGCCCCCAAAGACAACAGGATGATCAGGACCATTCTCTCAATTTTTCAACTCTTCGATTTTCCTCAACTTCTCTCAACTCATCGATTTTCCTCAACTTCTCTCAATTCTTCAACTCTTTGATTTTCCTGAGGTTGTCTCATCTCAGCTACCTTTATAGAATAATCAAGAAGATATCTATCCTCCTTGATACGCGCGCCGTTATTAATGCGCCAAAGACTGAGGGGACGTTTCGGAGCGACTCTTTCAAATTCGCAGAACTGCGAACAAAATGCGATGAATTGCACTTCATTCGCATAACGTAATGACAATAAATGATTTCGCATATCTGGTTAAAGAAGAGATACTCAAGAAGATATTATCCTCCTTGATACGCGCGCCGTTAATAATTTGTCGAAGAGGCCAGTCTGATGGGATGTTTCGGAACGACTCTTCAAATTCGCAGAACTGCGAACAAAATGCGATGAATCGCACTTCATTCGCATAACGTAATGACAATAAATGATTTCGCTTATCTGGTTAAAGAAGAGATACTCAAGAAGATATTATCTTCCTTGATACGCGCGCCGTTATTAATTTGCCGAAAATTGAGGGGATATTTCGGAGCGACTTCTCAAATTCGCAGAACTGTGAACAAAATACGATGAATCACACTTCATTCGCATAACGTAATGACAATAAATGATTTCGCATATCTGGTTAAAGAAGATATACTCAAGAAGATATCTATCCTCCTTGATACGCCCGCCATTATTATGCGCCGAAGAATGAGGGGACGTTTTGGAGAAGAGGCGACTCTTCAAATTCGCAGAACTGCGAACAAAAGGCGATGAATCGAACTTCATTCGCATAACGTAATGACAATAAATTGCATTCTATTTCGCATATCTGGTTAAAAAAATATACGTAAAATATAAATAATTATTTTTAATGCACCGACCTTTTCAGTAAAACAGTTGTCATTTAAATTGAGAGTCGAAAAGACGCAACCTTTAATTGTAGAACGACGAACAATGTGCGATAAATCGCATATCATTCGCATATCTGAAATTATGGAGGGAAAAAATCCCGCCCACTGAATTAAACATTTTAGAGCAGTGCCACAAGGTCGAAGAAGAATGAAAAAGTTGCAAGTGAAGGATAAACAATAATGAAATGAAAGTGATAATAGAAAAAAGCCAATTATTAAAAAATATAACAATGTTCAAGCTCAATCTTAGATAAAATGTTGATTAGAAGTTAAGGTATATAGATAGATAGATAGATAGATATTGTTTAATGTGATTATGTTTGAAAGTGATAATAGAAGAAAGCCACTTATTAAAAAATAGAACAATGTCCAAGCTCAATCTTAGATAAAATGTTGACTAGGAGTTAAGGTCTTCTATATAGATAGATAGATATTGTTTAATGTGATTATTTTTGAAATTGATAATAGAAGAAAGCCACTTATTAAAAAATATAACACTGTTCAAGCTCCATCTTAGATAAATTCTTGATTAGGAGTTAAGGTCTTCTATATAGATAGATAGATATTGTTTAATATGATTATGTTTGAAAGTGATAATAGGAGAAAGCCACTTATTAAAAAATATAACAATGTTCAAGCTCAATCTTAGATAAAATGTTGATTAGGAGTTAAGGTCTTCTATATAGATAGATAGATAGATATTGTTTAATGTGATTATGTTTGAAAGTGATAATAGAAGGAAGCCACTTATTAAAAAATATAACAATGTTCAAGCTCAATCTTAGATAAAATGTTGATTAGGAGTTAAGGTCTTCTACATAGATAGATAGATATTGTTTAATGTGATTATGTTTGAAACTGATAATAGAAGAAAGCCACTTATTAAAAAATATAATAATGTTCAAACTCAATATTAGATAAAATGTTGATTAGGAGTTAAGGTCTTCTATATAGATAGAGAGATATTGTTTAATGTGATTATGTTTGGAAGTGATAATAGAAGAAAACCACTTATTAAAAAATATAACAATGGCCATTTTATACATTATGAACGGTAATTTAAAGAATAGACTATTATATCATAAGATATAAAATCAAGTATCAGTTTAGGATTTAGGGATTAGGGACTTTTTAGGGGTATGCGAAGGGGGTATGCAATTTCGCATACCCCCTTCGCATTTCTACAAGAAAGTTTATTTTTTTTTATTTCTTTCATCTTTCAGTTATGCGAATTGCCGCATATTGCTCGCATACCCCCTTCGCACTTCTACTCGAAAGTTTATTTTTTATTTCTTTCATCTTTCAGTTATGCGAGGGGATATGCGAATTGCCGCATATTGCTCGCATACCCTCTTCACACTTCTACTCGATTTTTTTTTTTAAATTCTCTATTCTGCGACATGCAAAATTGCGACATACAAATGTCGCATATTATTCGCTGAGTTGGTGCATAATAAATTTTTTGAAATTTTGAAACCGCTGACAGTTGGAACGTTACGGCCGATTTCGAGGCGTCTTTTCCGCTTTTTGAAACGTCGTTTCCTCCGTCTACATAAGCGTGTAATCTTCGATCCTTATCATGCCCCTTTTCTTTCTTCCCCTCCGGCCCCCAGAACTCTTTGGTAATGGCCCTCCGTTTTTTCCTTCTCTTGTATATGAGAAGCAGTTCGCCGGAGGTAAACCAGAATTACGAAAATTCTTTCCTTCGACCCATGAGGCAATTCTTTAAGATTACTGTGTTCGAATTGAGAACTCCTAACCTTCCGAATTCGTCGGAGGAAAAAAATCAACAAGCGGAAATTCCGCTATCCAACTTTATTAACGTAGCCCCTGGAAGAAACATATATGTCGAGACAGCGGCGATGAAGATCAAACCTCTGGGCCCGGGTACTGCTGGATCAACTGTTGGAAGGTTGAAGGTCGGGACAGCGCATGTCGGCGGCCGGGGTGTAACAGCCCGACCCTCTATCACAGGCAATGCTGGCCTCAATACTCTCAAGGTTGTGGTCGGCCAGGTCTTCCTAACAGAGGAAGGTTGTTGGTCGGCGGGGATCTCTTCCCGGAACCCGTCTGAGCCTAACGGTTAAGAGCGGGTCGTCGCACTTCTGGTGTTCGGGGTCGAGCTCATGCTGGAGTTCTACTTGGAACTCCACAAACAAGCTCGGCCTACGGCTCCTCTTTCTGGAGTTTGGCTGCTGTGGTAGCTCGTTGACTCCCTTGTCCTAGCTTTTGTTAGCCTCGTCCTTCGAATTTTTTTTTTTTTTTTACCTTTGTAACCTGTTGGGGTTGAAGCGACTGTAAAAGCAGTAGTGTAGGGATTTCTGTTCAATCTTTTACACTGCGAAATACAAACGGCGCATATTATTCGCCTAGTTAGTGCATAATATTTTTTGTAGAATTTAATTTCTTGAAAATTCTAAACAGTTTTTAGGCTAATGAACCTGCGACAATTAGTCGAAACATTTTCGCATACCAACCGCACAACATTTGTAGTATAATCGAAGAAATTGTTTAAATAAAATTGGTTTTTTGAAATTTTCTATTCTGCGACACACATAATTGTGATAAACAAACGTCGCATATTATTCGCCGAGTTGGTGCATAAGTTTTTTTTGTAGAATTTAATTTTTGTAAAATTCTAAACAGTTTAGGCTAATGAACCTGCGACAATTAGACGAAAAAATTTCGCATACCAACCGCACAACATTCGTAGTTTAATCGATTTTTTTTTTTTTTTTGGTTTTTTTTTTTTTTTTGTAAATAAAAAATGTTTTTAGAAATTTTCTATACTGCGCCACACAAAATTGCGACATACAAACATCGCATATTCTTAGCCAATTTGGTGCGTAATAAGTTTTTTTTGTAGAATTTAATTTTTTGAAAATTCTTGTTTAGCTGAATGAACCTGAGACTAATAGTCGAAAATATTCCGCACAACAAACGCATAACACTCATAGTATAATCAAAGAATAATTTTTTTTAGAATTTGTTTTTGAAAATTTTCTATTCTGCGACATACAAACGTCACATATTATTCGCCTAGTTGGTACATAATAAGTTTCTTTTGTAGAATTTAATTATTGAAAATTCTAAATAGTTTAAGCTAATCCATCGTTCCGGAAAAAAAAAATAAACAGTTTAGGCTAATGAACCTGCGACAATTAGTCGAAACAATTTCGCATACAAACCGCACAACATTCGTAGTATAATCGAAGAATTTATTTAAACAAAAATTATTTTTGGAAATTTTCTGTTCTGCGACACACATAATTGCACAAACAAACGTCGTATAATTCACTCGCAGGTCAACCGCAGGATATTCGCAGGCCCCTTTCTGTGTAAAAAAATTATTATTAAACAATTATTAAAATATTTTGTGTTCGAAATGGTTTGATAAATGCGATTCTTTATGTGACCGTCTCACGACGGATATGCGTTTGATCGCAGGTCTACATCAGGGTATTAAACTGCGAAAGAGATACGGAAACTAAACCATTATATTTATTTGTTTATTAAAAATGCATCGGAATTGCGAAAGTATGACACTTGTTACGCGAATATTACTCGATTGCTGTTTTTTCGCATATTTTGTCGTATATTTTATTATTTAAAAAAAAAAAGAAAAAAAGAAAGGAAACGTCTCATATACGCTAATTTCACAGTTGCACATCTCCAGAGAAGAAATCAAAAGAGAAAGAGGGAAGAAAAATTGGGATTCCATCTTGCAACATTAATTCGCATATTTGGAAGCAAAAGAACTGCTAGAAATTTAAAAAGAAAAAAAGAAACAAAAATAATGAACAACGTCGACATCATGGACTTCTTAGAAGATGATGAAGAATTGACGAATCTAACTATTCAAGTGGCGGCAGACCAAGCGGGTGGCTTAACGGCTGTTGCAACCGACGACTCAACGGCTGCCGTACCGGGTATGGCGGGCGGCAACTCAGCGACTGAAGGCACGGGTTCGGAGACCATCTCTTCTGGAGAGGTAACTTTCATTTGTTGCAGTTATTTAATTTAAGTTATTTAATTTCATCTGCTTTAATAGTTAAGAAATAGTTGTTTTTATTTGATAATGCATAAGTAATTTGATTTGAATAATTAATAACAAGAACAACAACAATAATGCGATTGTTTAGGATTGGTCGTAAAAGAGAAAGGAACTGATCGGTAAATATAAAGGGCTGAAGATCAACGTTTACAGCCGGCAGTTGATATGTTCTGATATCAATAACGAGTTGGCCAACGTTGAAGGGGCCTTGACTGCTTTCCAGGGCTCAGTCTTTGGTCCGTTCCTCCAGTTTGATGATAATGCTAATGTCTCTGCAAAGGCAATGCATGAGTTCTTTCGCGCGAGGTGACTCGTGTCGTTCAGAACCCGAACGAGATGTGGTTCCATATTTGTAACCATTTTACCCAATTCTCCGCCCATGAGTAGGTTGTGGTGACCGAGCTTGCTTTTGTATCGCCTGCGTTTGACCCGAACTCAGCGCCTCCTCCTCCCCTATCGTCGATTTTCATTGAGAAATATAAAGGCAAGGCGATCACTATGCAGAAGTTGCATGGTGACTTCAAGGCGGGGCAGTTCCGTACCTCTCGGGATGTGATAGTGAGAGTGGCGAAGATGCTAATGCTGATGTACTTTATCATTCCTCATGACCACAAGAAGCCTCGGTATATTGATAACTGCTGGTGGGCTTTGCTTGAGGAAGACCAGATGTGGGAGAATTTCCCATGGGGGAGTTACTCGTTTCAATACCTGTTCGACTACTTGCAGAAGACCCAGTACAGTAAAATGAAATAACATATCTACGGATTTCACTGGGCGTTTCTAGTATGGTGCTACGAGGCAATCCCTGAATTAGGTCGTACATGTGGAACATGTACCTCGGTGAGACATCCACCACAGCTGGTTCACTGGGAACTGAGGAAGGTCACCCTTGCAGATACATTTTTTGACCAACAGGTATTATATGATGCTAAACATTTTTTATTGGAATTGTGAGCAAGTGATATCCGAAATTCTTTTTTAAGTCTTTACGATTTTTGATGATTTCTTTATCTTTATTTTTATGTTCTATTTTTTAAAATTTAGTTGGAAGTGCATGAGACGATAGAGCGGTATGAGGAGGAGATTGGCGTGTTGGACCTCTCGACTTTGAATGTTGAGGGGCCTCGATTTTTGCGACGGGATAACCTGGCCAGTCGCCGTATGCAAGTCTCGGCACTGCCATCCACGTCGGCTCTGTAATCTCAAAATGCGGCCGACACTGTGCACCCGAGGAAGCGGGCCCGGACTGAGGGTGAAGATAGTCCGATTCATCGGGAGGAGGTGAGGCCAACAGATGGGTCGGCCTTTATTGAGGATATTTGGGCGTGCGTACGGGCTGAAATGGATAATGTTAATGCCAGAATATCCTCTGAGGTGTCGGCAATCATTCCACGGGAGGTGCCGACTATTATTCGACAGGAGTTGGCCAATCTGTCGCACCCCCATCTGAGACAGCCTCCTCCCCAGTCTGAGCCAGTCGTCACCTCGATCAGACAGCGTTCCCCCACCCCCTCCCATGAGAGACAGCGTTCCCCCACCCGCTCTCATGAGAAACAGCGTTCCCGCACCCCCTCCTCGACGAGACAGCGTTCCCGCACCCCCTATAATATCCCATTCAGTTATTAATAAAAGTAATTATTTTTTTAGTTCTAAGTTTGAACTAATTTACTTTTATTAATAATGCTCGTTTCTAGTTTCGAGCTCAGTTATTAAGTTATTCAGTTATAAGTTTGACTTTAAGTATAAAGTATTCTCGGTTAAATTTTATTCAGAAATCGAGCCCTTCATTAATTAATTCTGGTCCATTTATTTTAGAAATAGATTTTATCAGTAGTCGGAATTAGTTATATCAAGTCGATGAGTTGATCGAAGTTGAGAATATTTTGAGAAATCGTCGAAGTCGAGTCGCGATCGAAACGAACAAGTTCGGTTCGAGTAATGGCGAGTATAGTCAAAACTAAAGTCGAGTTTGTACTATTTTTTTTAAGATTTTTCCTAATTAAATTTTGTTAAAATAAATCAATCCATTAGTTTAACTTATTATTAAAATATATTTGTCCTTGGAATAATGTTTCTTTTGGCACAAGCTTAAGAGAATATCTAAACAACTTGCGCAAATGCTAAATGTCGTGACCAACTTTTGTACCGAGTCCAAATTCCATAGATTGATTAAATTGGATATTTTGAGTAGGTTGGTGGTCAAATTATTAATATCGCTGGATAAGCTTGCTAGGGACACCTAAGGACCAAGTCAATTTCTTAATTTGGCACTTAAGACATATTAAAGGACAAGTGTCCTTAATAGACTTTAAAGAAATCCACACCATGTTGGTATTAGATTATTAACCTGAATAGCTCTTTGCACCTCGTCATTCCACCACCAAGTATCTTTCGCTTCCTGCTTGCCTCCTCTACTCACACCGAGTATATTAATGTAGTGAGTTTTCATTTCATTATTATTCAACATTTCATAATCTATCAAGTCCCACTTGTATTAAATTAATTTGAGAGAATAGTCGAGTGAGTTGATAGGAGGTCCTACGCATTTAATTGAGAGGATAGTTCAAATTTTTTTAGTCGGAGGCAATCGGAGTTAAGCCGAAGCTCGAGCAAACCGGGAAAACGCGAGACGAGAGTAGTGTTTTAGTCTTATTGCAGAGCTCGGTGAAGGTAAATGAGTTATAGTAATTTTTTTTTCAGTTAGTACATGATGTTTTTGTAATAATATTTTATATATTCTATTATTGTGGACTATATAATTAGTTGGACCTAATTGAATTAATAGTCAAACTTATTTAAGGTGAATATGTATTTAATGCATTATTAATGTTCTAATATTAAAGAGCCTAATTTGTGATGTTTGACTTGGACAGTAAGTTAGGTTAGAACATGGGGAATGTTAGTAGGAATAGGTTTGTAGGACTCCTCCTATATATATACTACATGCCCCTCTCTCCCATCTCATACAAAAAGTTCTGAACATCAAGGGCTTTATGGAAAGACGGAGACGCGGGAGAGAGAAACAATTCATAGCAGAAGAACATCATAGATCAAGAAAACAGGGAAGGACTATAAGTTGGATTCTTGTAAGTTCTATGTGCAATTTAATTTATGAAAAAGATCCATATTCTATGAATTGATAGAATTACATGTTTAGGGTTTATTCAATTCCGCCTAATAGTTGTGAATATACCCGTTAAATTTCTTACATGTGGTATCAGAGCATGTGTATATGCATATGATTAAATTGTCGATCACTTTTTATTACGTCCTGTGCCGAATTAAGATTGCAAATTTCTGTTGGGAATTATTTGTTTATGCCGAATTGAGATTGCGAATTGGTGTTGGGAATTACTTGATATGAATTGTTGGATTGTGATCAAATAATTTGTTGGAAACCTTGTACTGCACCACGAATTATGGTCTTATTACTCTGACCATCCCAATTTTTGAACAATTCATGATTGTCTGTTAAATTGATGTATCATGTATTCGTGTTGTTGGGACTCTTTTGGGACACTGAATAATGTGTTTGATTGGTAAATTGGTTTTTTTATTCCCACGAGAATTTGTCTGTGGCTTTGCCATGATTTAACAATCATAATTGAATGGAATTATTGCGTATAATATGTATTTTGGCCGTAAGTCGTGTTGATGGAGATATGTTATTGTTTGATAATCTCATAAAATTCCCATCAAATAAAATATTTTCTAATTATATTATCTATATAAAGAAACTAGTTAGTCACCAAAGTGGCCTAGTTTAATTTATGGAATAGATAATTAAATTAGATGAAATATCAATATAATAAAATATTTTCTAATTATATTATCTATGTAAAAAAACTAGTTAGTCACCAAAGTGACCTAGTTTAATTTATGGTATAGATAATTAAAATTAGATAAAAGCATCAATTATTCAAATATAATAGGATGCCTTATTAATGTCTCTCAAATTATATATTTGAATATTGATGTCATGGATTATAAACCAGGAGGACACCCAAAGGTGGGCCATGTGTTTATAGTTATGACAATAAAAGAGAAATTATAATTATAGTTAGGTGAATTAGCGTGTTTGTCCAAAGATAACATCTAATTGATCAAAATTATATAATTTCTATTAAGGATTAATATTTAAAAGAGAAGTTATACTTAAAGGGATGCTAATTAGCGTGTTTGTCCAAAGATAGCCGCTAGTTGACTCAAGTTTGTATAATCTCTATCAAGGATTAATATATAAAAGAGAAGTTATAATTAAAGTTAGGTTAATTAGTGTGTTTGTCCAAAGATAACCACTAATTAATCACAATACCTATAATTTCTATTAAAGATCTTTCCTCGTAGGCATCAATCAAGTATATTATATATTTATGTATTTGCCCAAAGGTATATTTAAATATATAATTTAAAAGATTTCTGAATCCATTAATTGTCTCTCAAAGCTTAAATAGCATGTATTAAAGTTTGCAGTGTTTAAATTTGTTTTTTTTGTCAATTATTATTATTGAAAAAATTCAATGGGCTGAACTTCAATGAATGGTATGAGCATATCCATTTTTAATTAGGTGCACTGAATTTGGATATACTCTAATTACTGATGAAGTTCCCACAACCATTACTGATGAGAGCTCCGAAGTAGAGGTAACTCTTCGTAGGGCATGTGAGCGATCAAATAAGTTGTGTTTGAATTTTATGAAGTTAATCATGGCGGATAACATTAAGGATAATAATGCAAAAAAATTCTCAAATAAAAAATCAAGGAATTATCTCCATTTAAATTGTGGGAAAAGTATATAATGGGAAGTTTCATGAACGTACTCTCCACTATAAAAGTTCGACTGATTTTGTTCCATCCATAATCTTGTGACCCACATGTCCAACATATCATCTAAACTTACAAACATGAGAATGAATGTGATAGACGCATTTATGGTTCTATTCATCATGAACTACCTACCTGTCAAGTTTGACCAATCCTAGGTGAACTATAACACCATTAAAGATAAACGAGATTGTAAGCAAATTAAGGCTATATTGCTGCAGGAACATGTGAGAATAAATTAGATGAAAGGAGAGTCGATTCACTTTATATCTCATGTGGGAGCCAATAATAGTAAGATAAAATGGGAAAAGGCAAATAAAATGAGATTGGCTTACTTAAATTTTGCAGGTCCAATCATTAAAGAAATGAGGTGATATTTCTGTAAAGAGTTAGGCCACCTCATGAGAGATTGCCCGAAATAAAATCTTGATTCGAAAAGAAAACATATATTAAACATTCGTATGTTGTAAATCAAATTTATTAAATATTCCCAATAATACTTGGTGGCTTGATTCTGTGCAACTACTTATGTATCTCATATTTATTTTTGGGTTAAACGTAGTGCACATAATGAATACTATACTCTCTTATGGCATTAAAGATTATGATCACATATCTGAAGAAAAGTTTTGAGAATGGTGAATAATAAAACCATTTCTCATTTGGATTTTAGTGATCAAGATGTATGTATAAAAAGAATTAAAGAAAAGCAAACAAGCATACATTAAAGAGATCTGCCATGAGAAGCACTAAAATTTTATAACTTATTCACACTAATTTTTGTGGTCTATTCAACGTCCCTTTGTGGGGTGATGTAAAGTATTTAATCACCATTATAAATGATTTCTCACGTTATGGTTATATTTATCTACTACATGAAATGACTCAATCATTGGACTATCCAAAAATATACAATGATGAGATGGAAAGGTAGTTAGATAAATAAGTAAAAGTTGTGAGATTTCCTTAGATTGGTGAATATTATTGTAAGTTCAATGATATCTAGTCCATTTGCAAAGTTTCTTGAGATTTGAAATATTTGTGTGCAATACACTATAATTGAAACTCTTCAACATAATGGTGTTACTGAGAGGATAAACCGTACTTAAAGAATATGGTTAGAGGTAGATTGAGTAATTCAACATTAACGTTTTCTATGTGGATGCATGTATTAAAGATTACTGCATATTGGATAAACAGAGTTCCTAGTAAGGCAGTTCCTAAGACACCTTATGAACTGTGGACGGGTAGGAAACCTAGTTTGAGGCACCTTCATATTTGGGGTGTCAAGCAGAAATAAAAGTATATAATCCATATAAAAAGAAACTTATTCCTAGGACAGTCAGTGGTTATTCATTGGCTATCCGAAATGTTCTAAAGGATATAAGTTTTACAGGTCTAACCATAGTACGAGAATAGTTGATTCCAACAATGCTCGATTCATTGAAAATGTTCAAATCAGTGGGAGTTTGAAACTGCAAAGTTTAGATGTTAAAGAAACTCAGGTTGAACAGTCCAGACCCGAGTGTCCATCAATGGTTGTTATTATTTTAGTTACAGTATCGTCATGTAAATTAGATGAATAACAAAATGATCCAAACTCACTTGATAATGAATCATCACAAGCAATCAAGAAATTATAGAACAACCTATGGTTGATGAATCACAAGCCATGAAAAGTGTAAATTCTGAAAAGTTTATCAATGCCATAAAAGAATAATGGATGACAATAAAGTTTGGGATTAAGTAGAATTACCTGAATGGTCTAAAAGAGTTGGGTGTAAATGGCTTTTTCGAAACCAAACACGACTCTAAAGGTAATATCGAAATATATAAAGTTAGACTTGTTGCTAAAGGTTACACCAAAAAAGGAAGGCATTGACTACAAGGAAACATTCTCTCTGGTTTCAAGAAAAGATTCCTTGAGAATTGCAATGGTAATGGTGGCTCTGAACTGAAAGGAGATCTACATGAACTAATTAAAAGTTTTTTAGATCACAAAAAATGAAACATTAGTGTGTAAGTTGAATAGATCGATATATGGACTAAACTAAGTCTCTCGTCAATGGTATCTTAAGTTTAATGATACCATCACTGCTTATGGTTTTGTAGTGAATACTGTAAATTGGTGTATCTACATTAAGGTCAGTGGGAGTAGATCTGTTATTTTAGTTCTGTATGTCAATGACATATTTATAGTTGCTAATAATGTGGACATGTTGCACGAAGTAAAGAATTATCTCTACGAAAATTATGAAATAAAGGATATGGATGAAACGTCCTTGGTAATTGGAATAAAAATATTCTAGAATAAATCACAAGGACTAAAAGTTTATCCTACAAAAGTTTTATTCGAGATTTTGGAGATATTTACAATGGATGGTTGTTCCATATAATTCCAATTCATAAAAGGGACACATTTAGTCTAAAATAAATTTTCGAACGGTGAAATGGAATGAAAAGTGATAGAGAAAATTCCTTAGATATAAATGATTAGGAGTCTTAAGCGAGACGAACCTGTACTAGGTTTGATAATATATTTGTTGTTGGTACGTTAAACAACTATAAAAATGATTTTAAATGATTATGCTGCAAAGAAATTTTTAAAGTACTTACAAGGCATTAAAGAACACATGCTAACTTAAAGAAGATCCAAATTATTTGTTATAATTGGATAATCGGATTCAGACTTTTGCTCATAATTTCTAAAGGAGCAAGATTATGGAAAAGTGGAACAAAGTCCATCATCGTGACTTCCACGATTAAGTTTGAGTTTGTGGTGTGCTTTGAGGCCACAAGTCAAATTTAGGGCTACGGTGCTTTATCTTAGGACTTGAAAATGTCGACATCTTGTCCAAGCCGCTAAGAAATTATCGCAGTATCGTAGCAATAATATTTCAAGGAATGACAAGTATCAAAGGGTGTGAATCACATAAAATTGAAATACTTGGTCGTAAAATATAAGTGAAGAAATAAAGTGTCATTTGAGTATTTTAGTACTAATTGCATGAAAGTGGATCCATTAAAGGGTTATTCCATATAGCCGTTGCAAGACATATAAAGAAAATTGGGAATAACGAATGGGGCCTTGTTGGACTGACCGATACTGAATGAAATTCCTCAATTAATGATTTTGACACTTGTTGAATTCAATTAAAGATGTTTGGTTCTTCACATACAATATCATCATTATGGATATTTATTTTATAGTATATACATAAAAGTTGGATGACTTATGGTTATGGTACGAACTGTTTGTTCCACATTAAAGTAAAATTGAATTAGAAATGATTTGTGGTACATGGAAGGGATCATGTCGCTCGAAGACTTGTGACCGCCATGACTCGGTTAATTTCTATTTTAATTTTAAATTTAAGATATATGTATTCAATTATAAGTTTGATGAAAAGTGCGCGCTTAAAGTAGTTCTTTGAGTTTCGACACTATATGGTCCAAGTGGGAGAATGTAATAATATTTTATATTATTCTATTATTGTGGACCATATAATTAGTTGGACCTAATTGAATTAATAGTCAAACTTATTTAAGGTGAATATGTATTTAATGGATTATTAATGTTCTAATATTAAAGAGTCCAATTTGTGATGTTTGACTTGGACAGTAAGTTAGGTTAGAACATGGGGAATGTTAGTAGGAATAGGTTTGTAGGACTCCTCCTATATATATACTGCATGCCCCTCTCTCCCATCTCATACAAAACTAAAGTTCTCAACATCAAGGGCTTTATGGAAAGACGAGAGACGCGGAAGAGAGAAACAATTCATAGCAGAAGAACATCATAGATCAAGAAAACAGGGAAGGACTATAAGTTGGATTCTTGTAAGTTCTATGTGCAATTTAATTTATGCAAAAGATCCATATTCTATGAATTGATAGAATTACATGTTTAGGGTTTATTCAATTCCGCCTAATAGTTGTGAATATAGCCGTTAAATTTCTTACAATTTTAAAAATTTATCATGTAAGGAAATCGAGCTAAGTATGCTTAAAAGAGAAGTTATAAAATTTTTAAGTTTAAGTCCTTAAATTCGAATTTGTTATAGCTAGTATGTTCAAGTCAAGTTTAGTAGCTTGCAAACCATTATAAATTATGTCTTTGATACTGGTAAAAGATTAGCTAGTTTAGAGTTATTGTACTCGATCCATTAGCATGTGCAACAAGTTTATATTCATGCGGCGACTTCGGGAACCCCGTCGGCCCTCGTTAGGCGGGCCGAGAATTAATGAGAGTGTTTTAGTGAAAGCTTGAGATGAGGAGATGACGGTAGATGCTTTTATTTTGCATTTCGAGGTCTCGAGAATTTATTTTGAGAAGCTCGAGTTCGAGTGTGCATATTAGTAAAATAAATAAAAAAAGCCGATTTCATGGGCCTCGCAAGGTAGCGTGTGATTTCGATTTACAGAGAAATGAGTCGGGACGTGTAGAACTTTTTGGCACGATTCCATTTGAGCCATTTATCGAGTATTTTGGAGTTCTGAGCATTTAATTAGAGAAGTTTAAATTTCACGGATGAATAGTATAAAAATGAGCTAAAAGTTCGAGGCTTCGTTTATCCCGATTCTTTCAGTCTCGTATATTCGAAAGGAGATATAAAGTTTGACTATTTTTTTAATTAATTTCGAGTATTTCGGTCCGAGTCTTATTCCGAAATTTTAGTATTTTTTCGAGTCAAAACAATTCAATTAAGTATATCAGTTTTATTTCCGGACTTAGTATGATTTTAGAGAACCGTTAGTGTTCCCTTATATCCGGATAAGTTATCTGATAGAGTCGAACATCCTAGCATCTTATTGAGTATTACGAGCATAGTACTTAGTATATTTGTTTATATTTTTATGTAGCCTGCAGATACCGCTACCCAGCACAACACTTACAGTTTTCAAAAGTTTTTAAAAGAAGAACAGGTGGGAACCCTGCACTGGGTATTACATTGCTTATAATCTTTTGCCATTTATGAGGTATGTATGAGTTTATTTACCCGAACGGTTGAGTTATCCCGTTTGTGGTCCAGTTATGATGAGATTATTTACCCGAACGATAAAGTTATTCCGTTCGTGGTCCAGTTTAAGATGATTCTGTTGTATGGAAGTTTTTTCCATCCTGAGTCACTCGCCCAGTCAAGACTGGGTTCTGTGAGAGGCGACCCCCAGAATGTGATCACATGAGAACCGGCCAGTTACCGATAGTTGCATCAGTAAAGTTTACAGCAGTTTTATTTATGTATATGCTGAGTTCATGATATTGGATTATATGTGCTGTTTATTCAGTGTTGGTTTTTGCGGAGTATAGTGGATTAGTACTCACGCCCCACTATGATCATTTTTAGGTAACAGGGTCGGTGCAGAGGTGTGAGCTGAGTAGTGGTGGTGGGTCGTGGACTCAGACTGTTATTATTTTACGAGGACATTTATTCATACATTCTGTATAATAAGAGATGTTTTTCATATTTCCGCTACGCATTTCAAGTTTCTAACCTGCATGTTAATTATTTTCAGACTTTCAGATTTTAACCAGTTCAACAGTATGAACATGGTTCAGTTTATATGCATGTTTGATTAAATCTATTTTTCTTTATGTCTAAACTAGTAGTTAAACCGAGTTTAAAGGAAAACGGATTTTCAGAAAAGATAAGTTTAGTAGCATCCCGAGTTAAGTGCAAAAGATTTCGAAAAATTTATAAGTATTTTCGAAGTAAAAGTTACTAAAAATTTACTCTGATAAGCGGAGTGTTACACCCCCTCCCATGATCGACAGCGTTCCCCCATCCGCTCCCATGAGAAACAGCGTTTTCGCACCCCGTCCTCGACGAGACAGCGTTCCCGCACTCCCTCCCCATCGAGACAGCGTTCTCGCACCCCCTCCTCGACGAGACAGCGTTCCCGCACCCCCTCCCCATCAAGACAGTGTTCCCGCACCCCGTCTCCATCGAGACAGCGTCCCCGCACCCCCTCCCCATCGAGACAGCGTTCCCACACCCCTCCGAGACAACCGTCACCCCCTCCCGTAAGAGACAGCGTTCCCTCACTCCCACCTCCGAGATAGCCGTCCCCAATCCCCTCACCGAGACAGTCGCCGATCCCACCTCCACCTCCGTGACAGCCGTCCCCAATCCCCTCCTCGAGACAGTCGTCGATCCCACCTCCACCTCCGAGACACCGGTGCTGCAGTCCACTTCTTCTCCGCAGTCCTCGTCTTCGGGGATTAAAGTTTATCGACAAAGACGACCAGGACGTGCTGTTGTAAGTCCATATCATCCCGATGAGAACAGACGGTATGCCAAAGATGAACGCGCATTTGAATGGTTCCTCAAATCCACGAATAAAGAAATGTAAGTACATCCAAAAGATCTTTTATTGTTTATATTAAAAAAAAAATAACTTTCGATTATATTATTTAATAAGAGGAATGTCGGCGTTTCATAGAGGTGGCCCAGGACTGGTTTAAGGAGTTGATTGATCCGCCTACAATGATGTTGGAGGAGGTATGTATATGTTTGTCTTGTAATATCTTAACGTATAAAAATGAATTGATGGATGATGTTTGGTTTGATTTTATAAAACAACACGTGAATGCATACTTGGGGATTATGCAAAGCAATCCACAATTTTTGGGGTTTCAGCCACGGGACAACATGTTGGGCACTTATACCATCGTGCCGACTACGTTTTTTGTGAGATTATTTTAATCCTTTCTCTTTTCCTTGTCATTCCATTTTTATTAATAATTCTATTAATAACGTTATTATTTATTATTTTGTTGTATTTTATATAGTGGATTCTGGGGGTATTGGAAAAGGATGTTGAAAAGGGGTTAGAGGACCCGAACTTGGACAACCTCAAATCTTTGATTCGCTGTGCGACTGAGGGGGTCAGCGATTGGGGGAATCCGTGTCCTTGGGGGACGATTCAATCTGTAAGTTTTCAATGATTCCGAATCAATTAATATTGCAATTTTTCCTAAAAAAAATAGTGAATTTCTCACAACTCAATGCAACAGATTATTGGAGTAGCAAATTTGTCGGAGCACTACGTAACTGTCCAGATCCTTTTACGTAAGGGGTCGATACATGTGTTTGACCCCGTACGGCATACGTATCTAGAAAAGGAGGACAAGCACATTCTCGATTCCCGCGTCAAAGCACTCCAAAAAATCAAAAATCTAATTCCATTTATTAAGACGCATGCAGGAGTAGAGGTGAGCGAAAAGTTCGAATTGAAATTCATGGACCCGAAAAATACTATCTTGCAAGATGATAGAATTTCTTGTGGTGTATGCGTTGTGTAGATGGTACGAATATTGCTAACGGGGAAGAAGCCCTTAAACGAGTCTAACAAGCAGTGGGCTAGCCAAAGGAGGCTCAAAATTTCTCGAGAAATTTTTCGGTTTAGTACAGATCCAGAAACAGTTACCGCCTTAGTTCTTCAATGACTCGTGTAATACATTTTTTTTTTTTTTGCATTTTATTATATTTTTGTTGTTTGTTGTATGTATGTGGCTATTCTCATACCTGAAAGAAAAAAATTAAACTAAATTAAACGATGAAAGATGAAAGAAATAAAAAATAAACTTTGGAGTAGAAGTGCGAAGGGGGGATGCGAGAAATATGCGGCAATTTGCATAACTGAAAGGTGAAAGAAATAAAAAATAAACTTTCGAGTAGAAGTGCGAAGGGAGTATGCGAGCAATATGCGAAAATTCGCATACCCCCTCGCCTAACTGAAATAACTGAAAGAAATAAAAATATATTTTTGAGTAGAAATGCGAAGGGGTATGCGAGCAATATGCGGCAATTCGCATACCCCTCGCGTAACTGAAATAACTGAAAGATATAAAAAAGAAATAAAAAATAAACTTTCGAGTAGAAGTGCGAAGGGGTATGCGAGTAATATGCGGCAATTCATCCCCTCGCATAACTGAAATAACTGAAAGAAATAAAAAATTAAAATTTCGAGTAGAAGTGCGAAGGGGATATGCGAGCAATATGCGGCAATTTGCATACCCCATCTCATAATTGAAAGATGAAAGAAATAAAAAATATTCTACGAAAAAAAACTTATTATGCACCAACTCTGCGAATAATATGCGATGTTTGTATGTCGCAGAATAATTTTTTCGACTAATAGTCGCAGATTCATTCGCCTAACAAGAATAATTATTTAATGGGCGACGGATCGCGATTGACCGAATCGTACATCGAATCTCCGCATATTCGTCGTTGAACAGTCGCATACTTTAACTCATAATTTTCTCGCCCATGCTCATACCGGTCGTCTATCTATCGCATAATTCATCGCATACGTCTTCGTTCTTTCTGGGGGAAAAACTTAGTTTTTTATTGGGCGGTGTGAAAACTTAACAGGACTTCAATAGAGGGTGAAAATAGCTATTTTTAGTTTTTAAAATCTCCAAAACCGTACCAATTATTTTTTTGATTTGGTTTGATTCGAAAAAAGTCAAACAATCAACGGTTATTTTTCGATTCGAATTGATTTCAGTTCGGTTTTCAAAACTATGGTCAGCTCTATTCACGCAATAAACTCGCACAGAATGGCTGTCAACACTGATTGCAGAATGAGCCGTCAGCCGTGCACATAGCCATGGAAGCAGGTTGAAACGGTGCCATGTCCTCTCTCTCATTGAATATCAGCAAGAATATCCCTAGTATCCTCCGATGCTTAATGTTGCCAATCTGCAATAATAGCTGAATTCAACTTCAATAATGTCCGGGTTCGACATTCGGTCCGAAAATTCGCAAATGGGTTTAACCGGTAGATTGAAAAACCCAGTCTTCTGCTCCGGTGGGTTGTTCCTGGACAGCAGCACGATTCCTTCGTCAATTGTCAGTACAACATCTGGTGAAGGTGGCTTCAGTGGTTGCTCGGTGAGAGCGAGGCGAAAGCGGTGGGAATTTTTGTGTTTGAGCTTGTCAATTAAGGGGAAAGATGGAGCGGCGAACAATAATTCATCCGAACGTACGGCAGCGAGTGGTGAAACTGAGATGGTAAAGGTAGGAAATGGAATGCGAGTTAGGTTAAGGGGACGTGGGGCGGTGAATACCACAAAGCATTTGTGGGCCGGAGCTGTGGCTGCCATGGTTTCGAGGTAATCCTATTTTCTTCTCTCTCTCTCTCTCTCTTACTCTTTCTCGTTGATGTGTCTGTTTGTTTATAGTGATAGGACTTGGTACTAACTGACTTGTTCCGGATGTTTTGAGTTTCTTCGGAGTTTCAGGGGATTCAAGAGTTGGATTGTTTAATTTAATTATGTAATGTGAATAAGCAAAAGAATTGTTAAATGATTTTGTCCATTTTAGTTCTTGTTTCTTATGAATTGAAGAGATATATTTTTCAATTAGTTATGCTGGTCGGGTGCTTATGCAGTTGAATATTATAAATATCTGGAAGTTCATGTTAATTCCAACAATGAGAAGCTACACTTTTTGAGAACTAATTGTTTTTCTTGGGATGATTTAATCATGAACTTACTAATGCAGTTCTCATTTTACCATGAGAATATACAGAGGAAAAATGTGCTAATATTTTATTGTCCTACAGGACATGTTTAGCTCCACTTGAGAGGCTAAAGTTGGAGTATATAGTCCGTGGTGAGAAGAGGAACCTCGTTGAACTTGTTCATAAAATAGCAAAAACTCAAGGCGTAAGAGGCTTTTGGAAGGGAAATTTTGTTAATATACTCCGTACAGCTCCTTTCAAGGCGATCAATTTCTGTGCTTATGATACATATCGAAAGCAGCTACTCATTTTATTCGGAAATGAAGAAACCACTAATTCCGAGAGATTGGTTGCTGGTGCTGCCGCTGGTATTACAGCTACGGTGCTTTGCCTGCCGCTTGATACCGTGCGTAACAACTTATAACTTGTTCCTTATTGATGTTGCTATTATTTTGAGTCACTTTTTAGGTGAATGTTGAGAAAACTTCTATAGCTCTATTAAATGTAAAGATAAGTATGATTCTAAAATTTATGGCCAACCGCTAATTTGGGTGTCATTGATTCAAAATGTATCAGAAAAACATGTTTATCGTCGATGAATATCGGCATTATTGTTGTTTCAGTTGAGGAATAAATTGAAATGAGTTGTAAAATGGTTTCCTGCTGCCAAGTCCAGGCACTTTAAGAAATCAAGAACGTCTACTGAGCTTGAAGCTAATTTTGACCTTTCACTCGTGCATGTTTTGGAGGAAAATTTTATTGAAAGAACAGGCGAGGAGAGAATGGGAGATGACAATGGTTTTTCTAAATTTGAATGAAGGTGTAGAGAGGTATGGAAATGAATTGGAATTTAATTTTAACATTTTTCCCCTTTATCCTCTCTCGTTATGTTCTTTCCACCAAAGAAAAAAATAAAGAGCGAAAATAGTAGCAAGTGTCAATCAATTGTCAACTGAATTTATTCAATTATGTAAATTCTCTCTCGTTACGCCTAGTAAGAGTAGGAAAGTTAATGGGGTAATTTGGTGGAAGGTGGTTCTAAATGATTATCCCTTTTGTTTCATTTATCCCCGCATCTACTCTTGCTTTTACCATTTTCCAAAGGCAAAATTGCATATTAATACACCACCTTTCATGCTTTTGCAAAAATTTTACAAATTAATGCACCACCTTTACCATTTTTGCAAATCGATGCATGAACGACGGTTCCGTTAACATAAATCTGACATGGCATTGACGTGGTTTAATGCCATGTCATGTCAGATTTCCGTTACATTTTCGTTAACCGGAATCGTTACTCATGTATCGATTTGCAAAAACAGTAAAGGTGGTGTATTAATTTGCAAAATTTCAATTGCGGTGATTAAATTACAAAATCATGAAAGGTGGTGTAATGATACGCAATTCTGCCTTTGGAAAATAAAAGTCCTCTTATGATCACTACTCATCACTATACACGCATTCCAGATCCGAACTAGGCTGGTAGCACCTGGTGGAGAAGCCCTTGGTGGTGTTATCGGAGCTTTCCGGCATGTAATCCGACACGAGGGTTTTTTTTCTCTTTACAAAGGATTATTACCCTCGATTCTAAGCATGGCCCCTTCTGGGGCCGTATTTTACGGCGTTTACGACGCGCTTAAATCGGCTTACTTGCATTCACCTGAAGGCAGGAAAAGGATTCAGAACATGAAGCAGCATGAGATGAATGCTTTTGAGCAGCTGGAGCTTGGACCTGTAAGAACCCTATTGCACGGTGCTATTGCAGGGGCTTGCGCGGAGGCAGCTACTTACCCGTTTGAGGTCCTGAGGAGGCAACTCCAGCTTCAGAGCCGTGGGGCTAAATTGAGTACGCTCGCCACTTTTGTGAAGATAATTGAGAGTGGTGGGGTCCCTGCACTTTACGCGGGTCTTATCCCAAGCTTGTTACAGGTACGAATGTTTGTATATGAAAATTTTCATTCAAATTGGATTTTTTTGGTTAACTTTGGAAAAAAAATGGTATGGTTAGTTGTTAGTGGGATTTTGGGTTTATATTAGAATAATATTTAAAATGAAATGGTTAAAGTTGATTTGATGTAAAAGTAGGAGAGAGATGATAAGAAGTGATGGTTAGTTAAAATTATGTGATTGGATGAATAGTTAGTTAAAGTAGATGTCATGTATAAGAATGAGTGGATGATATTATTTAATTATATTGATGATATTGAGAATATTGGAGTTGAATTAGAGTTGAGTTAGATTTTGAGTTGAATGAAATTTTGAGTGAATTTTTTTGTATACAAATGATTATGAACTTTTTGGTTATAGTTGCTGTATTTATTGTACTCAGTCAGGTTAGAGCATTATATGGTAGTATGTAAAATGGGAAGTCGGCTTAGGACAAGTTTTATGCGTCTGTTTGCATGCTTCGTGGCGGTGAATGGTTTTCACAATTAACTTCTGGAGGTTGGTAAGGATTAGTTCTTTTAGTGCTCTGTTCGGATGTCAGATTTGATTGAGGAATGTCAAATTGTCAATGTCCTTTCACCTTTGTTTAGTTGACAGGAAATATGAATAGAGATTGTTACTATTCTAACTGTTCTTATGGAAGATTGAAACTTATTATTGAAGAAAGAAAAAGAAAAATTGGCATCACAACTAGAATTCCATGAAATCTGAACAAGGCTTTGGATTTGCATCCTATACGTCAAACAGAATCTCTAAATTCAATTATCATTCTACTATGAAGATTCTGGGTTTTTTTTTTTTTTTTTTTNTGAAAATTATGCTAAGGTTACTAATAAATGAACGAGGTTAATGTAACAAAGACTATGATGACTTTAAATAATGGACCTTATCATAAATTGCAGAAAACGTGCAACTTGTGAATGGATGATATGCATATTAGCGAATTAACCTTATCGTATTAGCTTTAGAGGTTCAAGTTAATATCACTTTTAGGCATTTGTTTGTTCTTATAAGAATGCCTTGCTAGTTGCTACTGTAACGCTGTTTAACATAAAGAGGCTATAAAAAAACATTTTTGCTAGGAGACTGATGTTTTTTATAGATGAAGAGGACAAAGGTGAAAAAAACAAATCTACACAAATTTCATAATTAGAAATTCCTAACAGACTCGAGGCTACACTATCCTGCTTCATTTGGCTCCTTCTGAGTAGCTGTCAAAACAAAACATGTCAATCACATGGACCGACACAGGCACCTTTCCTACCATTAAATGAAGTTAATAGTCCACATATGTGAACCCAAGCAAGCTAAAATATAACCTTGATCCTTATGCCATCAAAATGTTTTGTTTATAGTTTTTAGTAAGAAACTCAGAATTTTGGGTTTTCGTTTTGAACTTATTAACTGAATATTTCATCCACAGTTACCAAATACACGAGTGCTTGTATGATGGGTTTACCCAACTGCAACCAATCAATGCTCTGAAACAATTAATCTCTTTCCCTTATACTTTATTTTTACTTAGGTTTTAATTTTTACAGATCACCAGACCAAGATCAGTGAGATGTTCTGATGTGTAGCATTCTAGTAATTTGGTGAATGTTAGGATATTGATCATATAGAGATATTTGTTTGGATCCTTGATGGTGACAAATGAGCAACTGATTTATAAGAAATAAAGTAATTCACTTGTGGTTCTTCTCAGTAAAATCTGTTACTCCCACGCTTTATTAAAGTTTTATTCTTTTTTTTTCAAGCACCTTGTCTCTGAACCTTCACCCTTTCACATCATTTGTGGTTTGTTTATCTTATTGAGTTTCTACAGTCTTGATGATTAACAGACAAGAATGAGTGCTTTAAATGTGATTATCAATCATATCTGTAAATTTTAATGTTATTGGTTGTCGTGGTTGATTATGAATTATAGTTATGGTTTCTTGTTAACTCTTGCTCTTTATCAATGTCTCAAACCCTGTTTATTATGATCCGTCAGGTACTACCTTCGGCATCAATAAGCTTCTTTGTCTACGAGTTCATGAAGATAGTTCTTAAAGTGGAATGAAATCAGAGGAAATTACAGCAAAATTGGCACAAACTCCTTGAATTTTCTGATGATGCAATTGGTGATGAAGAGTAGGAAATTACATCTGTTACCTACTACCGTATCTCCTTGCGCCAAGATGATTTTTACCATCTTAGTGATTTTCTTGCTCATTTGATACATATTCTATGTAATACATTCTTTGATTCAGTTAAATATGTATCATCTTATCATATTAAAGTTTCATTTATTATAAAAGAACTCTTATTCCTTTACACTAGCTTATTGAGAAAATCACCTCATTATATCATCACCACATAGGATAGTTTCGATCCTACCTCTACTGGTAGTGCCCTCACATGGGTGCTACCAGCAATTATATTTTTGATATTCATATTTTTGCTATTCGACATATCGGCTAGAGAAAGTGTTTCTGAAAGATTGTCTACTAGGTTATCTCATGATTGAAGATATTTCTTTAATTTGCATAGAATTTTTATTTTATATTGGAGTTTGTCTTGTTTACTAGCCTTGTAAATCTCCAATATCTGCCTAGTTCAGTCTGTGGATGATAGGCGGAGCTAAATTTCAGCTTCGTCCCCATGGACTCGTTCAGACTCTCCCAGAAATGGCCAGTAAATCAAGGATCTCTATCTGATACAATCTCGGCTGGAACGCCGTGGAGTCGAACGATTCCCTGGAGGTACATGTCTGCTAGCTGCTCCATGGACATGTCCATTCTGACGGGCATAAAGTGGGCCGACTTCGTCAGTCGATCCACTACTACCCATACCGCGTCGTGGCGCTTGGCCGACATTGGTAATCCCGTGACATAGTCCATGGTCAGCTTCTCCCACTTCCACTGCGAAATCTCTAAAGGCTGTAAGGGACCCGGTGGAACCTTGTGCTCAGCCTTCACTTGCTGGCAAATCAGACACTTCTCAACAAACTCGGCGACATCTCGCTTCATCCCCTTCCACCAAAATGACCTTTTCAGGGCGTGATACATCTTGGTGCTACCGGAGTGCGCCAAGTATGGAGCACTATGCGCCTCAGTCAAGATCTCCTTCTTCAGGGCCTCGACATTCGGCACAACGATCCTTCCCTTGTATTCCAAGGCACCATCAGTGCCTCGGTAGAAACCCTCAACTCTTCCAGCATGAATCTTCACCTCCATCGAGCGAATGAACTCGTCAAAGGCTTGATCCCGCCGGATCTTGTCTCTAAGCATAGGCCACATCCTCATCGCTCGAATACTTCCCACAACTGGCAATGTAGGAGGTGATTCGACGACCTCTAACTGCATCTGGGCGAACTCTCTGATCAGCTGACGCTGCTGGGTGATCATACAGGTTAGCTCGCCCTTTTCTTTTCGACTGAGGGCGTCGGCAACTACGTTCGCCTTACTCGGATGATAGTTGATGGTACAGTCATAATCTTTCACGAGCTCTAACATCGCCTCTAGCGCATGTTGAGCTCCTTTTGCGTGAAGATATACTGTAAGCTCTTGTGGTCTGTATAAATCTCGCAGTGGCCTCCGTACAGATAGTGCCTCCAAATCTTCAGGGCGTGAACCACTGCTGCCAACACAAGATCGTGAGTCGGGTAGTTCACCTGTGCGGCTTTAGCTGACGAGAAGCATAAGCCACAACCCTGCCGTCTTGCATCAAAACACAGCCTAGACCCTGCTTCGAGGCATCATTATAGATAGTGAAACCCTGTGTGGGGTCCGGAATAGTCAACACTGGGGTCGTCGTAAGCCTCGCTTTGAGCTTCTGGAAGCTCGACTCACAACGACTATCCCACTCAAACTTCACCGATGGTCTACTTCTATCCCTCTGGAAGTGACAATGTGGCCCAGAAAAGCCACTCGATCGAGCCAAAATTCGCACTTAGAGAACTTGGTGTACAACTTCTCACGCCTAAGAGTCTCCAAAACGGTCCTCAAATGCTCCTCATGCTGCTCCGGGCTACTGGAATAGACCAGAATATCATCAATGAAGACGATGACAAACTAATCCAGGAATGGATGAAAGACATGGTTCATGAGATCCATGAATACCACTGGCGCATTGCTCAAGCCAAACGCCATCACAACGAACTCATAATGACCGTATCTAGTTCTGAAAGCGGTCTTGGCCACATCAGCCTCTCTGATCTTCAGCTGATGGTAACCAGAGCGGAGATCGATCTTGAAAAATACACTGGCTCCCCTCAGCTGATCGAATAAGTCCTCAATTCTGGGAAGCGGATACTTGTTCTTCACCGTCAACCGGTTCAAATCCCGGTAGTCGATGCACATACGCATAGACCCATCCTTTTTCTTGACAAAGAGGCCAGATGCTCCACAAGGTGATACGCTCGGTCGGATGAAACCGAAACTCAAAAGCTCCTGAATCTGAGCCTTCAACTCCTGAAGCTCTTTTGGCGCCATGCGATACGGCGCTTTCGACACTGGTCCCGCTCCTGGGACTAAGTCGATAGTGAACTCCACCTGGCGGTTAGGTGGTCCTCCCGGGAGCTGATCGGGAAAAACGTCCACAAACTCTCGAACAATAGGTATATCTCCGGGAGACAGCTTCTCCGAAGACTCCCTAACGATATTGACAAGAAATCCCTGACAATCCTTTCGCTGCATGTACTTTGTCGCTTTTGCCATGGAAATAACGCGCGGTAAAGTTCGAGACTTCGTCCTGAAGAACGTAATGCGGTCTCCCTCAGATAAGTGTAGTGTCACCTCCCGGTCGCGACAACGGATGTCTGCTCGGTATCTCGTCAACCAATCCATGCCGAGAATCAAGTCGAAGTCATTCATATCAATCACAAACGCGTCTACGACTAGAGTTCAGCCTCCGATATCGATGCTAAGGTTCTTGGCCAGGGAACTCGTAACTATCTTCCTCCCCGATGCGAGACTGATCTCGAGAGGGTCAACAGTACTCACTCCCTGGGCCCCTAAGACAGATAAGCACTTGGCCGAGACGAACGAATGTGTCGCCCCGGTATCGAATAAAGCGAAGACTAGAGTATGGAACAATGATAACATGCCAGACATGGTACCTGGCTGCTCTGCGGCCTGCTCCTGGTCGAGTGGGTAAATATGAGCGGGTGCTCCACGCTGCTGCTGCTGTCCTTGCGGCCTCTGGCCCTGCTGTCTAGGTGCTGGCTGTCTCTGTGCGGGCTGTCTCTGAGCTAGTGGTCTTTGGCCCTGCGTGGCTGAGGGCGGTCTGGGCAGTCTCTGATCCGGTGTCCTGGGCGGCGACAATGGTAGCATATGTCCTGCCCGGCAAGACACTCCCCGCGGTGCTAACGTCCGCAGCTAGCGCATGCCGGCAGGTCCTGTCGGGCTGGCTAGCTCGCCTGAGCTGGGCCCCTCTGTCTACGGTTCCTCTTATCCTTGCGATCCTCCCACTTCCTCTTGTTCGTCTGCTGAGCTGCCTGGGGTGGCAGAATGGCGGCTGGCTGTCTGGCTAGTGGCTGGGCGCAGGCGTCCCTCTGAATGCACGCCTCAATCTGCTGAGCACGCTCAACAGTCTCGGCATAGTCAAGGAAGCCATTGTTGGTGATCAAGAGTCGGATGTTGCTCCTCAAACCATCGAGGAACTGTGTCGCTTTCTTCTCCTCCGTATCAACAAGATGCGAAGCAAAGGCACTCTTACAAGCGAACTCGCGCTCATACTCGTCCACTGAACGCTCAGCCTGTTGGAGAGCGGCAAACTCCCGTGCCATCCTCTGCTTGAAATGGCGAGGATAGAACTTGTCCTCTAATATTGTCTTAAACTGAGTCCATCTCATAGCGTCACGCTCATCCTCAGTGCGTAGACGCCAGTAATTCTCCCACCAGTCTCCGGCGGCTCCCTCTATCTGCAGTTCGGCGCACGCCATCTTGTGTGCCTCCGAAATCCCCATAATACGGAAGATCTCTCCATCTTCCAAATCCACTCGGCCACGGCTAACGGGCTTCTCCCCAGTGAAACTGGGCGGATCATAGGTACAGAATCGGCTTACCACAACAGCCTGGTCCTGCTCAACTGGTGCCTGGGGATCTGTACGCGACGGCATTCCGAAGATCCAATTATACTTGAACTGATTAGTATAGCCAATTAAGAAATAGCCATACTAGACTTGAAATAATAAAATAAATAACAAATGTCCGAAAACACCTAGCTTGGATAGAGTTCCGGTATACTTAAACTTTCTATGTTCTGGCTCGTAATGGAGTTCTGACTTAGTCTAGAGTCCTTGGACTTAGCTGTTCTAGAGTTCTGTCTAGAGTTCTGTCTCTAGAGTTATCTGTCTTATAGGAGGATAGTTATGTAGGCCCCATACTTGAACTGAATTTAGCACTTGCAAAACTTAAACTGAGTCAGGTGACTTACCTCGGAGTCGGTGCAGATGAGCGTGGCGTGGTCATGCTTTTCTAAACTTTGAAAGTATACAGAAACGCATTTTGCGCTCTGATACCAGCTTTTGTGGCACCCCGCCTTACTAGCTTTGAAAAATCAGAGTAAAATTTTTTGTTTTTATTTTCGAAAGGTCGTGCGAGCTTGGTTTTCGAAAATACTGACTCATTGTGAGATGTCACAGATAAAAACTTAACTTTCTCACAGACACAAATGAAACATGCAACCAAGCTATCCGCTGCGGATAATGGAATTAAACATGCAATGTCTGAACTGTCTCGCACGGTCTAGTCTGCTAGCGGAAGCATCCGAAATACAGAATACATGCATACATAACTGAATCAAATACATGATCATAAATTAGGACATAAAAATGTGCGTAAAATATGTCCAACTCTCATGACCACGCTTCGCCACATCTGTGCTCATCCGGCACGCTCGACTCCGTCTCCTGAAAAACACAATGGGGGCGTGAGCAAACCACTATGCTCCGCAAAGACCAGTTCTGAATAAAACATCATCTATAATAACGTGTCATGAACATAAATATATAAGAGCTGAAACTGTAAACTTTTCTTTTCTTTCTTTTCTGTGGTCAAAAGACCCTCGGCCCTTAGGTCGGCCGCTCGTGTGCACACGCCGATGGGGTATAAAGGCCCTTAGGTCGGTCCCCCACCGGTCATGAGATGGGATATTTAAGCTCTTAGGTCGGCCCCCACCCGTAACTAACTGTCTCAATACATACCTCTGTCATGGTACAGATATTATCTATGATGTGGAATCCAGTACATGACCCCCACCTGAAAACTTGGAATCTGATGCAAGTGCTGATACTGGGTAGCGGTCGGAGGCTCGACTCTCCTTAGGCTACATAAATATTTAAGCAAAATAATGTTAAGTATAATGCACGGAATAATTAATTATATGCTAAAATGCTCGGACTTATCTACGCGATTAAACTGGACTGGACTGGCTCGGAAAAATACTAAAATTCTGGAAAGAGACTTGGACCGGAAATCACGAATCAAAACGGACTCGAGCCGCCGGTCGAACCGGCCTCGTCCCAGTGCCCGGGCACGGNNNAGGCCCCTCGGGCGCTGCCGGGCGTCCCCGAGGTCGCTGGGCACTCGGGCGGGCTGCTGGCCACGCACCGAGGCCGACTGGAGCGCGAGGTCGTGTGGCTGACACGACGCGGGCACTGCCGGACCCGACAGACACTGCTCGGGTCGGCACTGGCCGTGGCACGAGGCTCAAGCGCGAGACCTCGTGCATTGGGACTATGATGAAGATCGCGTGTCCCGATTGCCGATAAGCCACAAACCCGTGCCTTGAACCGACGTTAGGTGTCTCTCGAGCCACGTGAGCGCCTCTTGAAACGAATAAAATTGCGAAAGAAATCAAGAAGAAATCTAAGGCAAAGTGTTTGAACAAAAGTTCGGTTTTTCTATTAATTTCTGAATCATAAAAAATAACAAGAGGAAGGGCCTTTATATAGGCATCAAATAGATCTATTCCTAATCTAGCTATAACTCTAATAAAGCAATAAAATATTAAGTATCCTAAACAATCTAGAAATCATAATGGAATAAGGAAACCAAATAACTAAGGGATCTTGGAAAGCCTTGACTTGCACTCTAAGTAGGGAAGAATAATCTAGAGAAGTTCCAACTCAAAAGACTCCTAGAAGCCTCGGTTTCTTGCCGGCCAAGTCGTCCCCGCGCGCTGTCCCTGGCAGGCCTGCGTGATGCAGATGTGGTCATTGACCTCGGCGAACCCGAGGACAAGAACCACGATGGCCTCGAGAGATGGTGAGAGGTCAGGGGAGAAAGGGCTCGGGCACGGACTAGGAGGGTGTACGCACGCACTAAGGCGCGTATACCGGCGGGACGCGGCAACCGAGCCGCGAGGCGTGCGAGTCTAGGCCGGGTGAAGATGAGGTGCGTGACGGGAAGTGCGCGAGAACACGAGGCTTGGGCCGACGACGAGAGTGAGAGGATTGTGCCCGGGAAGTTGGGAGATTGGTGCAAGGCGTGCGCGAGGGATAGACGTGCACGGCGTATGCGGGCTAAGGCAGAAGGTGCACGAGGGGAGGATGTAGGGTGGTCAGCGTGCATGGAGCGTAGCTGCGATGGAACGGACGCGCGAGTTGATTGGGTCAAGGCGATGGGCCCGATAGGCGGGTGCGAGTGGGGCGCGAGGACGGAAGCCACGCGCGAGGCGTTGGTCGAGTGGGACGATGAGGTCGACACGGCGAGTGTGCGCGACACATGCGCACTTGACGAGGACGAGCAAGAAGATGAACGATAGCGAGGACGAGGCTGGGAGTGCTGGCGTGCGAAGCACTCGCGCGGTTGGTGACGACGCGCGAACGGGGGCACGCGGTCGAGTAGCGCTGGCAAGGGGCGACGCGTGGGACTAGTTGAAAATTCTAAATCAGGAGGAACTAGTTTTAATTTTCTAAAATTCGGATATTTGATGTTAATTGCTGAAAATTTTATATGTTGTTGTCCTAATGTTGTTACTGCTTGTGTAAAATTTTCATGACTAAATTCATTCATTTGATCTGGTTGCGGTTATATGCTCGTTTCTTCCATAAACTTGCTCGATTTTTATAAAATAACATGCTTTGAGTTTGGGGCTAAAAATTGGTGATTTTGCTTAAATCTGGGAGGTTAAATTTTGGTTAAAATTTCAGAGTTAAATTCGTTTGATAATCTGATCAACTCATTTTTGTTATTTAAAAATTTGTCTATGCAATAAATTGTTTCTTTACTTGTGTATGATCAATGTATGCATGTGAACCATGTAGCCTTCGATGTGAGCTGTGTCGGCCGTCGAACGGTTATCCCCGTAACTATAGAACGTACCCGTTGGGTGATCTCCATTTACTCCTTCTGGCTAGGGGATCGATAGAAGCCCGAGGGGCATTCGATATTTTACCCAGCAGTAGTCTATGCGTAGGTGTGCACACGAGTCTTGATTTTATGACGATCTTATGACGATATTATGACGATATTATGACGATCTTATGACGATATTATGATGATAAGAGATTGGGATATTAGATTGATTCTTATTCATGCTGAGATCATACTTTTATTTTATTTGAATAATGTTTACTGCATAGTGGTGAGCACTACTTTTTCCTCTTGTGCTCATCCCCACCTGAAATTCACGTTTCAGGTTAAGCGAGGCAGGCACGACGGCGGAGTAGAGCGAGTGGTGGTCGGTCTATAAGACCGGTTTATTATTTGTGATGCTTCCGTATTTATGAATTCTGGATTTTATGACTATGAACTTAGAGTATTTTGGATTTTATGACTTGAATAATGATGGAACCCGGTTTGGGTGATTTATGGATTTTTGGAAAGACTCGTGTGGGAGTTAGCATTATTGAATGATGATTGAGTTTGATAATTGATTGAATATTGGAAAGTTGGATAAGTATTGATGTTCGAAAATGAGTAGCGCCTTAAATGAGTATTTTGAAATAAATTTTGAAAAATTTATTCTGATTTTCGGTAAATAAAAGTGGGGCGTTATAGTTTGGTATCAGAGCCAGTCTGCGTTTCTGTAGACTGGTATGTACGAATTATGAGAACTCTGAGAAATAATTGAATGTTATGATATAGTAATGACCACTCGCTCTCGTCGTGCCGCGCCAGCTCAGGTATGAGTACCTGAATGATTTAAGATTATTGTGCATTGATTGGTTATTGATTACTGAAATGAAACCGGGGCTTAGGAATTTATCCTCCTACTTTTAGACGTTCTGGAACTCTAGATGAGTGGTGAACCTTAGTTGTATAAATTTGAACTCTAGCGATATAGAGTTAAGTTCTAACTTGAGGTTTGTTTGTTTAGAAATTTGATATGGTGTTATTGAGCTGAGTTTTGTGTATAACAGTCCTCTCGATATATTTTGATGTCTTCGGAAGGGGACCATTCGCGAGCCATCTCGAAAGAAGAAGGTTTAAACGAAGGGAGCAGACAACCGAAGAAGTCTCAAGTGTGAGATATTCGGAGGTCTGTAACCATGGTTATTAAGACCATCAGATGTGGATATGCCTCTTGTAATTTTGTATTCATGAGTTTGAAATTGGTTTAAATATATGTTGTATATATGTAGACGATCTCTTCGATTTTGAGAAATCGAACGAGACCTCGTCGAATCGTGATAGAGTCGCTGTGGGTTGGAACTCGTATTTTCCTTAGTCTCATAGCGAAGACTTCGGACGGATTCGTAGTAAAATGAGTCGGTTATGAATTAATGAAATTGTCTAGTCGCTGTTTTAGTATATAAATTATGATAAATTTTATGATGCTCGTATTGCTGTGAAATTTTGTGTGCTTGTCCCTCTGTTGGAGATTCATGTTGTGTAAAAATTTTGGATTAAAATGATAAGTATAGCTATTTTTAATAATTGTATGAAATTCGGAGCAGAATGTTGTTAAATGCCTATTAAATTGATTTGTACTCCAACAATTATGAAATTTGAGTATGTTGTCTTCCTCTATGTTTTATATCTTGTGTAAAATGTTTAGAATTTTTGGACATCATTTGATATATCTAAAAAATTATTTGATGAATTCTGCAGATTCGTAATTTAATTTTAGTAAATTGATCTATTGTGCTAAAATGTTGAAAAATTATGGCTAGGTCCATTTTGTGATGAGTTTCATCATACCAAAAAGATGGGATTTATTTGGACTCATTTGGTTCGGTCTTATTGAAAATTCTAAATCAGCAGGAACTAGTTTTAATTTTCTAAAATTCGGATATTTGATGTTAATTGCTGAAAATTTTATATGTTGTTGTCCTAATGTTGTTACTGCTTGTGTAGAATTTTCATGACTAAATTCATTCATTTGATCTGGTTGCGGTTATATGCTCGTTTCTTCCATAAACTTGCTCGATTTTTATAAAATAACATGCTTTGAGTTTGGGGCTAAAAACTGGTGATTTTGCTTAAATCTGGGAGGTTAAATTTTGGTTAAAATTTCAGAGTTAAATTTGTTTGATAATCTGATCAACTCATTTTTGTGATTTAAATCTAGTATTTTAAATATATGGCTTTTGCAATTAAAACAACGAATTGACTGGTTTTCTGTTTCTTTAAGGGGTTGACTTGGTCAATGTTTGTTTTGGATTATGTGAACTCCCATGTGTATTTGGTTGAGTCTTAATGTCGAGTTTAAGGGTTCCAACGTCCACAGGACTTCACGAACAACTTAGTCGAATTAAGTTCGGCTGTGTATAATTGTGAATTCCGTTTAAGTCAAAGTAGATGTTGATTATAGCATCTGGACTTAATGAGTGTGTTTGATGAGCTCGCCGCCTATTTGTGCTTTTGTGTTATCTCATGCTGTTATCGAGATGGAGTGTTTTTCCACCTTAAAGGATTATGTAGAAATCTTTTAAGGAGGATAGACGAGTCTGGAGCAGGCACATCGCGTAGTGCGGACCCGTCCTTATTTTGAATTTTCTTCATCGTGAAAATTTGTTGTTCTTTTCCTCCTTTCGAAATTCCGAGAGGAACTTCGCGTTCAAATTCCAAAGTGTGAAGATTGCGAAGTGAGTTGCGCTCGTTTAGGGCTGCTGACCCGATTAGCTACCCTTGGAAGAGCTGACGTGTCGGCCGACGCTGTTAGTCGGAAGAGCTGAAGCAAGCTATCTATTTAATGACTCGGCAGAAGCCACTGACTTAGAGAAAATCGCCATGAGAGTTCTTTTGAGATTTCGCGTATCGTTAGATCTGTGACATATTGCGTTTTGTTGTTTTAGGAAGTTGGTGGACTTGGAACTCGAGCTTTCACCTTGTTATTTTTGAGACCTTTTGAAACTTTGAAATTTGTGAAATGCCTGATACATAAATTGTTTTGTTGATCCCAAAATTTTCGAAATTCGGTAAAACCATTCCTTTTTGGTAGCCTTGAATTGTAATTTCTTGTGGAAACCTGGGCCAAACCCCGACCCTGGCTGGGTGTAGCCACGCGAAGTGGTGGCCGAGCACGCACGACCGTGCTGAGAGACGTGAGGCTTGCGCGCGGCCGACCGTTGACTCGCATGCGAATTGCAGCCGCCATCACCGTACGCACGAACTCCCCAGGCCAGCGTATACGACCAACCATCGATGTTCTCACTGAACTGTTGAAACCGTTTCATGCTGGAATACTTGGCTATCCATTTGAACCCCTTTTGTTCGAACCTTGAACCGAGAGCTCCAAGTCCCACTAAATGTGTGTAAATCCTTAATCGATGGTTTCGGATTAAGGATAGTAGTCGATGAGTCCCTATGCTTCACTTGAGAGGTTCTCGAGTCGGCAAATCGGGAATGTCATGTTGCTTTGGGTAAAGCCTTATGTTTGTACATAAGGGTTGCGATCGACTCGTGAAGTCGATATCATGAGAATGTGAGCTTGATAGTGTCATGTTTTATGTATGTGGTACCGTGTTGTGGTCTCGGATTGAGACGCACGGTCGGTGAAGGAATCGTGAGCAAGTTATTAGTGTGACTCGGATACGAGACCGAAACTTGACGTCACGTGTCCACCTTGATGGTGAGATAGTCGGAGTACGCTGACAATACACCGATCGACCTGTTGAGGTCTTGTGTGCTGTTAGGTACGAATCAAGTCGTTGATACTCATGAGTACAGGCTAAACCAAACTGGGTCCCTTGCAAGAAGATGTACGCCTGAGCTCGGGTAGGACTGATCACCCTCCCAAGCAAGAAGGTAAACATATGAGCATAGGGCGAGTCGAATTGGTTCCTGTATGTGAGTACATGCCTTTCGAACAGAAGGCGATTGGACTCATGGGAACAGAATCGAGTTCCGGAGAATGATGCCGGACCTCGTGATTGGGAATTCCTGTGCGAGTCTATAGTTTCCTTTTTGATGTGTGTTCTTTCGCATTTCCGAGGACGGAAATATTTTAAGGAGGACAGATTGTAATGCCCCGTTGGATTATTGAATAATTGAGAATTAATTATTATTATTATTATTATTATTTGCTTTTATTTGTTAATGTTATTGATTAAAATGTTAAATATTAAATGTCTATATGATTTATCTGTTAAATCGCGAATTAAATGTCTAATTGTCCAAATATGATTAATTGACAAATTGTCCAAGTGTTACTATTTAATTAAAATGTGTATTTGTATTTTTACTATTATTATTATTATTATTATTATTATTATTATTATTATTATTATTATTATCTTAAAATGTAATTGTGTGTATTATAAAAATATATTATATCCGATTTTATTTTAAATAAATCTCGCCCGAGAAATCAGTAGTCGAAACCGGTCCAGTTGGATATAATTGTTGGCCCAAAATCAGCCCATTTTGTGGCCCTTATGTCAATTTAAATTGCAGCCCACTGGTAGTTAAATTCCAGCCCAAGTGACTAAGTCATTTGGCCCATGTAATAAATATTTTCTTGGCCCAATTGAAGTGACCTGCCGTTTGGAATTAATCAGCCCATATTTCTCTACCCGTTCAAATTCTTTGAACTCGTCTTCACCGAATCTTTCCATCGTCAAAGTTGTTGCGATATTTCTGTGAGATCTCAACTCACGTCTCTCGTCTACCGCATTCATATATCAAGGAGAATACTCGGCCTGAATCAGATCGAAAGTTCAGCCTTCTCACCAATTCACTCTCTCTGACCCACCTCGCGCGGCAGAAATTTCCCAAATCATTTCTCTATCTCCCCGACATTGACACCGAACAGCAGCGGCTACAAGAGAGCCCACCTCGCTGCAAGCAGCCCTGAATCTTCCGTCGACCAGACCACCTTGTCTGGCAGCAAATTCTGAGAGCCACCCGATTTCTAACGGATGAAGGCTGGCCTTAGTTGCGGCCAATCAAACCGGAGCCACCGACGATTAGAACTCCAATTTAGCGGCAACCACGTCGTCCGACCATGAGCAGCGAACCACGACCTTGAGCCCCAAATTTCGGCGAATTCCCTTCTTCCCCGTGCAGTACCGGCGAGAATTCTCGCGTTTCAGCAATTTCCGACGAGTTCGAGCTTTACCTCAAGTCGCGACGAGTCTCGACCCCCGACGAGTTTCATCACCGTCCGGTGACCATCGTCCGGTCACGTTGAACTTCCGGCGCGACCATGTCTGGCCCTCCGACTGAAACGACCTTCGTGAGCGGCTTCTATCTGATTCCATCACCGGCGACCCTGTCATTTTCCAAGCAGCCTATCTCAGCCACGAGCCGTCGACCGTGAGTCCCCAGAGGTATCACAGAGGCAGCCCAATAGCCGTGGAACCCCGCCTCAGCAACGACGTGAACTTCCGCGAGCGACCACCACGCGCCACCGCGAGCCCGACGAGTTCCGACCTCCATCGCTGCAAGTCGTCGACCATTCCCTCCGGCGAGTTCGGCGGCCATCTCCGGTGAACTGGGAGCACGCAGCAGCCACCCCCTTTGGTCGACCCGCTGTCCTCTCGTGAGACGTGTTGCGTGTTCGAGCCCGTCAACCTTTCGTTCTGTTTTCGTTCGATTCCTGAGAACGGTACAAGGCTTGACCCGACTCGTGTATTTTTGCGTGATATTATGTGCTCGATTATGTGAATATGTTCGTTTGACGTGATATCTCGAATCATATGTGCTAGTATATGATGATGTGTTGCTATTGAATGAGAATTGTGAAAATTGTGTTATATATTTGCGAATTGGATATCAAAGTGATTGCCGTCAATTTAAAAAATTGTCGAACTGAATATGTGTTGTTCGTTTCGTGGAAATCCTGGAGTTATGGGTACTTGGAGTTGTCCTTGATCTTTTAGTTTTGGTTTGAGGTCATTTCGAGTTGTATTTTGAGAGTTATGATTTTTCTAAACCGAGCATGCTGCTGAACCGTAATAAATTCACCATAAATCGAGTTGTTATCCGTTTAAGCTGAAATTTTGATATGTTGTGCCTCTGAGTATGTTCAATGTGTGTGCCAAGCCCCTGAATTTATTTCTGAATTTTTCGAGTTCAAATGCTTAAAACGGTTTCTGAGCAGAAACTTGTAAAATTCATTAAAAATTGTACACTTGGAGTTTTGAGCTGAAACTTTCAGGAACCTGTTATTTTATGATGTTTTAGGTTGTGTAAAAATTCCAGACTGAAACTCGAAGTGTAGCTATGCGAACTACTAAATGTCAGTTTTGACGCTGTTTTGCTTAAAAATTATTTAAAAATGCTCCCGGATGAATTTAGGGCTGAAAATTAGTGAGTTTATGTGTTTCTATATGCCTTATAATGTGGTAAAGTTTTAGGTTGAATGGCTGAGCCTAACTCCTGATTCTGAATTTTGTTTATTTTGGAGTCTTAATGTTCGGTTATCGGTTGGTTAGGTTCGGATATGATTTATTTAATGTTGGCATGTTTTATGTGAAATATTTGAGGTATATGAGTTGTGTCCAGGTCTATTAGTTACTCCAAAGTACTTAACTCGGTCAAGGAATCCACGAGTCGCTTAGTCGATATGATTTCAACTAAGTATATGTGCCTTGTGTGGTATTGTATATTGGATAGTCAGTGATAGGCTATTATAATTGTTGTAGGTTCGTCGAGCTGAACTTGTGCCATAACTCCTTCAACTATGTGTTGGGCTATACCTCTTGCTATATCCAGGTGGGTCTTATTTAAAAATTTGTCTATGCAATAAATTGTTTCTTTACTTGTGTATGATCAATGTATGCATGTGAACCATGTAGCCTTCGATGTGAGCTGTGTCGGCCGTCGAACGGTTATCTCCGTAGCTATAGAACGTACCCGTTGGGTGATCTCTATTTACTCCTTCTGGCTAGGGGATCGATAGAAGCCCGAGGGGCATTCGATATTTTACCCAGCAGTAGTCTATGCGTAGGTGTGCACACGAGTCTTGATTTTATGACGATCTTATGACGATATTATGACGATATTATGACGATCTTATGACGATATTATGATGACAAGAGATTGGGATATTAGATTGATTCTTATTCATGCTGAGATCATACTTTTATTTTATTTGAATAATGTTTACTGCATAGTGGTGAGCACTACTTTTTCCTCCTGTGCTCATCCCCACCTGAAATTCATGTTTCAGGTTAAGCGAGGCAGGCACGACGACGGAGTAGAGCGAGTGGTGGTCGGTCTATAAGACCGGTTTATTATTTGTGATGCTTCCGTATTTATGAATTCTGGATTTTATGACTATGAACTTAGAGTATTTTTGATTTTATGACTTGAATAATGATGGAACCCGGTTTGGGTGATTTATGGATTTTTGGAAAGACTCGTTTGGGAGTTAGCATTATTGAATGATGATTGAGTTTGATAATTGATTGAATATTGGAAAGTTGGATAAGTATTGATGTTCGAAAATGAGTAGCGCCTTAAATGAGTATTTTGAAATAAATTTTGAAAAATTTATTCTGATTTTCGGTAAATAAAAGTGGGGCGTTACACTTAGTTTGGTTAGGAATCCAAATAAAAGGCATGTGCCTATTAGTTTCCTATTTGTCTTTTAATTGTTTGGAAAGTCCATATTCCCTAGATGTTTAGTTGCATTACGATTTATTTACTTGCATAGATTAGGAGTTCTATTTAGACTAGGATTAGATCTATTTGGTATCTATAAATACCCACCTATGTACCATTCGAAATATGGCTGATGAGTGAATAGAAAAGAGTCGAACATTGTGTTCGAAGTTCTCGTGTGTTTTCTCCTATGAGTTTACATAGTGTTCGTGAATGGAATAGGATCAACATCCGAGTTTCTTCACAGTGATAGAAATAGGACCAACATCTGAGTTTCGTCACACCTATCGCGAAGTACGAAGGCGTCGGTGCGCGTATTAGCAACTTATTGCAAAGGGACCAAGGCGTCGGCGCGGGTTTCGAGCAAGTCGAGCTAGACGTAACACACGATCCTTCATCATTGGTGCTTTCATTGAGAGTGATTGATCGTGTGTTGGGTTGAACTTTTTCTTCCCCATTCTATTTTTCCTTTTTCAAAATTTTTCTTTTGTTTCGAGAGTATCAAAAAAAAAAAAAAGAGAGTCGAGTCATGATGACACATAAGGAGAGGATCGAAGCCTTGGAGGAGAGTGTGAAGTCCATCGGCAATGGCCAACACCTTGTCAATGAGAATTTCGCTAAACTTGAGCTCATGGTGCATGATCTAGCCGGGCAACTCACGCGCATGACACGCCGACCGCGAAGGAGCCACACCTCGCGATCGACCGCGACATCGAGCAGCCCCGGGACCGACCACGACGACGATGACGGACGATCATGGAGGACCCGCGCATCACGCGCGATGCACCACCACGACGACCGAGGCTATGCACGACAAAAGCTCACGATGCCTACGTTCACGGGGACCGACCCGGACGCTTGGTTGAATCGAGCCATGCAATTTTTCGAGATCAACGAGGTGCACAAGTCCGAGAGAGTCAAGATCGCCGCTTATCATCTCAATTGTGAAGCGAACACATGGTGGCAATGGATGTCACATGTGTACAAGACCAAGGGCGAGGAAATTCGGTGGAGAGATTTCGAGAAAGAGTTGGTCACGCGATTTGGCACGAGTGACTACTATGACTATGACGAGGCACTCTCCTGAATTCGTCAAAACGGTAGCCTCCGAGACTACCAGAAGGAGTTCGAACGCATTGCAAGTCGGGTGCGAGATTGGCCCGAGAGTGCATTAGTAGGCGCATTCGTTGGCGGACTTAAATCCGAGCTAGCGGCTGAGGTGCGACTGGATAGGCCACGAACAACACGGGCGGCAATAGAGTCGGCACGGCTACGCGACGACCATTTGGTCGCGATGCGCAAGGCCAACAAAGGTGAGGGACGTACGGACCAGCGGCGCACAAGTACCGCGACCGATGAGACGCCCACACGGGTCGAATCCAAACCGACCAAGGATGGCACGCGAACCACGAGCCATATGCGACGGCTCACGACCGAGGAGATCCAACGAAGACGCGAGAGAGGCTTATGCTTCACTTGCAATGAGAAGTTCACACCGGGCCATAGATGTGCTGGAAAGCAAGTGTTGTTGCTTGAGTTTGATGAGGATGAACCGAAACGTGAAGAGTACGAGCACAAGAAGACCTTCCTACATGTGATCAAAAGCAAGAAAAGAGGTGCTGAGAGAGGTCCAAGGATGATCCGATTCACGGCAACCGTACAAGGCGAACAGCTCGAAGTACTAGTGGACAGTGGGTCGACATTAAATTTTATAGACAAAGAGCTGTCCAAAGGCTTGGAAACGCCGATGACAAAAGTGAAACAGTTCGGGGTGAAGGTTGCCAACGGAGATGAACTCAGGAGTTCCGAGCTATACAAAGGGGTTCCCATATTTGCAAAAGGCTATGACTTGATGGCTGATCTTTATGCCTTACCTTTGACGGGACCAGACATAGTACTTGGAGTTCAATGGCTTGAGACATTGGGACCTGTCACGACAAACTACAAGAGGGGCACTATGACGTTTGGACGAGCCCAGAAGCGAATCAAGCTGCTAACTGAAGACCCAGGAGAAGAGCCCGAAGAACATGACGAGATCAATTATTTTATCCTTGAGGACAAGGAAATTCTCGAAGAGGGCGAGAATGATGTGGATGTGGTCATTGACCCCGGCGAACCCGAGGACAAGAACCACGATGGCCTCGAGAGATGGCGAGAGGTTAGGCGAGAAAGGGCTCGGGCACTGGCTAGGAGGGTGTGCGCACGCACTAAGGCGCGTATACCGGCGGGACGTGGCAACCGAGCCGCGAGGCGTGCGAGTCTAGGCCGGGTGAAGATGAGGTGCGCGACGGGAAGTGCGCGAGAACACGGCTTGGGCCGACGACGAGAGTGAGAGGATTGTGCCCGGGAAATTGGGAGATTGGTGCAAGGCGTGCGCGAGGGATAGACGTGCACGGCGTATGCGGGCTAAGGCAGAAGGTGCACGAGGGGAGGATGTA
This sequence comes from Striga asiatica, assembly GCA_008636005.1. NCBI lineage: Eukaryota > Viridiplantae > Streptophyta > Magnoliopsida > Lamiales > Orobanchaceae > Striga > Striga asiatica. The sequence continues at coordinate 943,206 of BKCP01012070.1, read as the reverse complement.
GGGTGGTCAGCATGCACGGAGCGTGGCTGCGATGGAGCGAACGTGCGAGTGGATTGGGTCGAGGCGATGGGCCCGATAGGCGGGTGCGAGTGCGGCGCGAGGACGGAAGCCACGTGCGAGGCGGTGGTCGAGTGGGACGATGAGGTCGACACGGCGAGCGTGCGCGACACATGCGCACATGACGAGGACGCGCGAGAGGAGATGAACGATAGCAAGGACGAGGCAGGGAGTGCTGGCGTGCGAAGCACTCGCGCGGTTGGTGACGACGCGCGAACGGGGGCACGCGGTCGAGTAGCGCTGGCAAGGGGCGACGCGTGGGGATGGCGCGCGCGCATTACCGCGCGCGACAAGGACTAGGAATGGCAAGGCGGCGCGCGACGCGTAGGGCGGCTAGGGTTTTGGTGCGCGCAACGACTTGGTGGGCAAGCAAGGGATATGGGCGTGATTTACTTAGCTTAGTTAGGAGTCTTAGTTTGGTTAGAAATCCAAATAAAAGGCATGTGCCTATTAGTTTCCTATTTGTCTTTTAATTGTTTGGGAAGTCCATATTCCCTAGATGTTTAGTTGCATTAGGATTTATTTACTTGCATAGATTAGGAGTTCTATTTAGACTAGGATTAGATCTATTTGGTATCTATAAATACCCACCTATGTACCATTCGAAATATGGCTGATGAGTGAATAGAAAAGAGTCGAACATTGTGTTCGAAGTTCTCGTGTGTTTTCTCATGTGAGTTTACATAGAGTTCGTGAATGGAATAGGACCAACATCCGAGTTTCTTCACAGTGATAGAAATAGGACCAACATCCGAGTTTCGTCACACCTATCGCGAAGTACGAAGGCGTCGGCGCGCGTAGTAGCAACTTATTGCGAAGGGACCAAGGCGTCGGCGCGGGTTTCGAGCAAGTCGAGCTAGACGTAACACACGATCCTTCATCATTGGTGCTTTCATTGAGAGTGATTGATCGTGTGTTGGGTTGAACTTTTTCTTCCCCATTCTATTTTTCCTTTTTCGAAATTTTTCTTTTGTTTCGAGAGTATCAAAAAAAAAAAAAAGAGAGTCGAGTCATGATGACACATAAGGAGAGGATCGAAACCTTGGAGGAGAGTGTGAAGTCCATCGGCAATGGCCAACACCTTGTCAATGAGAATTTCGCTAAACTTGAGCTCATGGTGCATGATCTAGTCGGGCAACTCACGCGCATGACACGCCGACCGCGAAGGAGCCACACCTCGCGATCGACCGCGGCATCGAGCAGCCCCGGGACCGACCACGACGACGATGACGGACGATCACGGAGGACCCGCGCATCACGCGCGATGCACCACCACGACGACCGAGGCTATACACGACCAAAGCTCACGATGCCTACGTTTACGGGGACCGACCTGGATGCTTGGTTGAATCGAGCCATGCAATTTTTCGAGATCAACGAGGTGCACAAGTCCGAGAGAGTCAAGATCGCCGCTTATCATCTCGATGGTGAAGCGAACACATGGTGGCAATGGATGTCACATGTGTACAAGACCAAGGGCGAGGAAATTCGGTGGAGAGATTTCGAGAAAGAGTTGGTCACGCGATTTGGCACGAGTGACTACTACGACCATGACGAGGCGCTCTCCCGAATTCCTCAAAACGGTAGCCTCCGAGACTACCAAAAAGAGTTTGAACGCATTACAAGTCGGGTGCGAGATTGGCCCGAGAGCGCATTGGTAGGCGCATTCATTGGAGGACTTAAAGCCGAGCTAGCGGCTGAGGTGCGACTGGATAGGCCGCGAACAACACGGGCAGCAATAGAGTCGAACATATGGTTGATGAGTGAATAGAAAAGAGTCGAACATTGTGTTCAAAGTTCTCGTGTGTTTTCTCATGTGAGTTTACATAGAGTTCGTGAATGGAATAGGACCAACATCCGAGTTTCTTCACAGTGATAGAAATAGGACCAACATCCGAGTTTCGTCACACCTATCGCGAAGTATGAAGGCGTGGGCGCGCGTATTAGCAACTTATTGCGAAGGGACCAAGGCGTCGGCGCGGGTTTCGAGCAAGTCGAGCTAGATGTAACAGACGATCCTTCATCACTGCGCCCGTGCGCGCTGATGCGGATGTGGTCATCGACCCATCCGAGCCCGAGGACGAGTCGCGCGAAAGCCGTGAGAAGAAGCGCGCGAGGGCCCGGGATGAGTACCGAGACCATGTTAAGAAGGCCCGGAGAGGCTACGCGATGGGAGATGCGCCCACAGTCGCGTATTGGGCCGATGATGAGAGCGAGAAGATTGAGCCCGGGAAAGTGGGCGAGTGGTGCAAGGCATGCGCGAGAGATCGTCGCAAGCAACATTCGATGGCTAAGGCAAATGGTGCACGAGGGGAGAATGTAGGGTGGCTAGCGTGCACACGGGATGATGGCAAAGAAATAGGTGCGCGAGCGGGAACAAGCGCGAAATGGCGCAAAGGCGAGTGGGGCTCGACGCGCGGAGCGATAGTGAAAGGGGTCGACAAGGTCGACAAGGCAAGCGAGCGCAGCTCACGCGCGGGTCGCAGGGACGCGCGAAGGAATAGGCGCGCGCGTAGCGCGAAGGGGTTCACGCGAGGTGCGGGCGATGTCACGCGAGGCACTCGGGAGTTGGATGGCGCGAGTCCTCGAGGGATTAGGCATAGCGCGCCGACTGAAGAGAATCCGCGCGACTTGAGGCACAAGGCAATAGACACGTGCGACGCGTGGAACGCGGGAGAAGGCCAAGACCTCGGAGGACAAGGATTAGCTGCGACGGCTAGGGTTCGGGTGAAGTGCCGCGCAAGCAAGAACCCGCGATCCTTCTAGAAGGCCTAAAGGCCGATTTTCCTTAGTAGCTTAGGAATCATAGTTTGGTTAGGATATAGAATAAAAAGGCATGTGCCTAAGTAGTTTAGGTAAGTCTATATTTACTAGGTATTTACTTTCCTTAGGACTTTATTTGTTTACTTGCATTAGGAGTTCTTCTTAGACTAGGATTAGATCTAATTGGTATCTATAAATACCACCCATATGTCATTCGAAAGATATGATGAAGATGATTGAGAAGTAATGGAAAATCGTTCGTGAGAACAAAACCGTGTGTTTAGAATTCGTGAGAGTTTTATCATACAAATCGAGTTGGCTAGGCTAAGACCCGAACCATCTCAAAATCGTGAGAAGATAAGGCTAATAACCAAGTCGTCCACACCTATCGTCGAAGGACAAGCCGTGGCAAAGCTTGGTTCGAGACAATCGAGTTGGGAAAACACACGATACTTCATCACGCTGCCAGCGCGCCCATGTGCACGGGCTGCATCCGTTGGGCACCCGACTCGCGCGCCTTCCATTTCTTCGAGCCACCTGGTGCTTTAGCCATTCCCACCATGTTTCACTCCTTCTATAAGCATCCTGGAACCTCCAATGGAATGTCCGTTTGAGGCGTGGTCTCATCCGTGCACGTCTACGCCAATGTGCGTATCTGCGCCCTTGTCGTTGGATCATCTCGCGCACCCGCTCATGTTGATGGATGCGCATCTTCACGTGTACCCTCGCGCCCCTTGCTACGCGGCTCACGCGTATCGCGTGTCTACGCATTGCGCGTTTTCCTCGCGCGCGCCCATCACGAACCTCCTTTGCACAGCCCTGATGGTTCGACTCGTGCCGTTCTTTTTGTATTCGTGCGCCTCGTATACGGGCTCGTACCCGTCTCTTAGGCCATGCATACGTGAATTTGGCCCTTTCCTCGGCCTTCTCGGGTCGTCTCGGCCATCGGCTCTCGGCGTCCTCGGGCATCGATGTTAGAGTAGGGTACCCGGCGTTCCAATCTAATTGGACGTATTCTACTTGTAAATACAGTCTATTGGAATTATATTATGAATAAGGCATTTCTTTATCTTAAGAGAAAGCATTTATCTTATAATTGCACTTAAGATAAAATCCCTAGATCACTTATGGTTATAAGGTATGGTTGCGCATAGAGATGGTGATCATGGAATATATCTTGAAAGCCGTGATCTTAAATACAGTCCAAGTCGATGGATGTTTCGAGATGGGATATCGAATAATCCATAAAAGATTTGTACATAGTTTGTACGCTTGTTGGACAAGAATGTTGCATTCCATCAACATTAGCGTAAGACGTAAGTACATTTATGTGGGTGCTTGTTAGAGAACAAGTTCACTGAACATGACCGTATGAAAATTCTTAATGAAGAATTTATTCAGTCGAATAAGAATTTTCATGTTACAATAGTACATGAGTAATCCTAAGACTTGAGGCACAATGGTAACTTTGTGCATATTACATTCTACTTTGATTTATCTTTTTGGTAGCTAGCACTATCGTTTAAAGGGATAAGTTGGGTATTATGTTATTATGCATGGAAGTTTGTTAGTGGCCAATAAAGGATTCGACACTTATGAAGATAAGTGAATTTCCTATGTGTTTCATAGTTATTAATCCAAAGTCCTTGGCCAAGGCAGAGATGAATAGTGATTCATAATAGGGTTAATAAACTTGAAATAGAATCATAGTTATTAAGTCAATTTGGGTTTCGACAAAATCATACCCAAGGCTTAATCGGGAAATTAGATGTCGAAAGGATTTTACATGTATGGAGTTCTCATCGGAATAGGTTTACTCGCTATTCACTTAATACTAGATTCATGCTACTTGCTAGGTGTTCCCATGATATGTGGGTTCTTGAATTAAAGGGTTAATTCATGAATAAGAGTTAATGTGATTAACTCAAATTACAAAGAGTTGTAAACCCACTACTAGTATTAAGGTGAACCTAAAAGGTCACACCTATTATGAACAAAGGTGAAAAATTTTATTTCTAAAGAGTTAGAATTAATTGACATAATCTAATTTGATTAGATATCAATTAAAAGGAATATATTAATCAATAAGATTGATTAATTACATTTTGGATATTACTTTAGTAATTAAGGTAATTACTAAATTAATATGTTGGAATTTAAAATTGGATTTTAAATTTCCAAACCAAAATAATAATAATATGATTATTATAATATGGATGTAAATTGGGAAAATGAATATAATAATAAAGTCTTGAAAAGATTCTCAAGATTTATTATTCTATTATTATTTTTATCTTTAAATATGATTTAAGGATTAAAATAATAAATATGATTATAATAAAATGGTGGTTAAAGGTGGTTTGAACCACTTAACATTATTTATTATTTTCAAAGTCAATAGTTAGTAAATTCAAAGTCAATAGTTAGTAAATATTATTTAAATAAAATCTGATTTTATTTAAATATTACTAAATGTTGATTATTTTATGCTAAAATGTTTAGTATAAATAGATGCAAAATGGTTTTGCATTTAAGGTGAATTCATTCCTAAAATTTCTAAGTGTTAGAAAGAAGAATAGTTCTTCATAAACATCAAGAAAGAGTTCTTGAAAATTCCCAAAATAAAATTCATACATATTCCTATACAAGAAAACCGAGACATTCCTACTAGCGAAGGAAGGTCGTCGGAACCGGGCTTCATAGGGTGGATACGTTTAGAGGGAAGACACTTGGATTCCTAAAGTGAGTAACATCAATCCGTTGAAGTTATCAAACCGGGAACCGATTCCCACAATCCACATCGTCGTTGAAGGAGTTCAAGACATTCGGTAAATACTTTGTATTTGTATTTATTTTATATAACAAATCAAAATTTGTATATGATGCATGTTTTAAAGATGACTATCAGTTAATTCGCAATTAGTATGTACGGGTGTTGTATTTATACGATAAATACTTATTTTGAAAAATTTTAAATTCCGCTGCTTAAAGCCCGTACGGTACTAGCGAACACAACAGTGGTATCAGAGCCACGGTTATCGTCTTTAAAACAGATTTTGATTTGTTATTGCTTATGAGATAAGCAAGATAATTAAATGTTTATGAGATAAATATTTTAATTAACAAAAATAAAAAAATAAATAAAAAATAAATAAAAAAAAAAAATTATTATTCATTAGATGAATGATTTAGGGATGATCATGAGCCTCATATTTAATATGATTGAATGTATGTTTTCATTTTCAATGTGATTGAATGAATGAATGGATGTTTAATTATGTTTTTCAATATGATTGAAGAAATGTAATTTATCGAGACCTGCGAGTCTCTTGAGATGAAATTTGTAAAATTTTAAATTTTGTATCGTTAGAGATTAGATCAAGGTGGAGACCGTTCGATGACAAAGGCCCACGCATGTGTGGGTAATTTTACAAGTTGTAATCTCGAAGGCCTGTGCTTGTACGGGTAGATAGAATAAATGTAATAGAAGTAGTTCTATTATTTGTTTTATCACGTACATAGGCATAGATCCATTTTGGCTCGAATGGATCGAATAGGCAAGGACATGATCATCCCACCATGCATTAGATGTATGTTAGGTTTATTTACGCTTTCGTTTCATTAGATGACTGAAACCGGTAAATAAACGTAAAGATGGTAATCGATGAGATCAAGGAACCCAAACGGATTAATTTGATTAATTCCATATCAAATCAATAATGGATAAAAATAAGTTGGAACTTATTAATCCCGGCCTTCCATCAAAAGTAGATGACATGAGACGCTACGATGCTTTATCACCGACCATGAGTCGTGGGGTGGTTTTGTGTTGAAAGCTGTGAACTCTACTAAGTATATCGATACACATGAGACGGATTCCTCTTTGTGTTGACCATGAGTCGTGAGACATTTTGATGGGCCGTTATCATGTATGTTTGATGGGTTTGATTTGACACCGAGTAATATATACGGTCATAAAATTGAGGTATATAAAGAAAGGTGAGGCAAAATATCTTGAAGGTTGTATACGAGATACAATTATCAAAAATTGATTACCGATATAAACATTCCATGCGTACTCATAAACTTGGGATATGAAATATTTATATTGGACTTCAAGCCCACTATGGAAATACAGATTTTCATAATTAAATTAGGGTTCTAATTAAATTAGTGGGAGACATTTAATGTTAAAGACCTAATATTAAATGAATATGAATTCCATAGTCTAATTATTTTCTGCTTCGTTTGTTATTTTTGTAGATCAAACTACTAAAATGGCTAAGAATCCAATCGTGAGTATCCTTGAACATAATAAATTAACTGGACCCAACTTCAACGATTGGTTGAGGAACCTCAAGATTGTTCTTCAGTCTGAGAAGCGGGAGTATGTATTGGATACATCTCCTCCTCCTCCACCGGAGGATCAGACTGCTGAAGAGTATGGAGCCTACTTGCGTCATGTTGATGACAATCTCCAAGCTCGGTGCTACATGTTAGCATCCATGTCTAATGAGCTACAGAGACAGAACGAGTTATTAGATAACGCTTCTGAAATTCTCCTTCACCTACAAGAGTTGTATGGTGATAGGACGCGGCAGATTATATATCAAACATCTAAAGAACTTTTCAGATGTCGTATGACCGAGGGCTCTTCAGTCCATGATCATGGGCTGAAGATGATAGCTCTTGTGGAAAAGCTCTCGTCCCTTGGAGTTATTATGGATAATGAACTCTATGTGGACCTCGTGCTGCAATCTCTGCCTCCTTCATTTGACAGCTTTGTCGTTAACTTTAACATGCATAATATGGAGACTTCTCTGCCAGAGTTAGTCAACATGTTAAAGACGGCTGAATCCACAATTAAAAAGGATAAGCCGGTGCTTCTCGTTGGATTCACTTCCAAAGCGAAGACTTTTCAGTCCAAGAAGAGAAAGGGGAAGGGAAAGGTTCCCAACAAATCCAACAAGAAGGCAAATAATGACAAAGGGAAGAACAAGGAAAAGGTTAATCCTCAGTCGAATCACGAATGTTATCATTGTGGTAAAACTGGGCACTGGAAGAGGAACTGCAAGGAGTATCTTGCAAGCCTGAAGAGTTCAGGTATTTATTTTGTTGAAGTTAACTTATCAATTAATGATTCTTCTTGGGTATTAGATACCGGCTGTGGCTCACATATTTGCAATGATTTGCAGATGATGGCAAGAAGTAATAAGCTAGAAGGTGAAGAAACAATCCTAAGGATGGGCAATGGAGCAAGAGTTGCTGCCAAAGCTATTGGGACTGTTTATCTGGCTTTAAATAATGGTGTAAAAGTTTGTCTTTCAAATTGTTTGTATGTTCCTGATATTATAAGAAACATTAT
>BKCP01012070.1:872865-920623 GCA_008636005.1 Striga asiatica | reverse complement strand
CCACACGCGATGGCCTGTGTTTCCCCCGTCTGCCGCGCTAACCTCTTGCGCGCGTGATAGGCCCGACTCGAGGCATTCTTGAGCTGCCTAGCCACATCCGCATCACGCTGCGCCTACGCGAGCCCGTCCTATTCGCGGCCCGCCAGTGCGTGCGCCCGCCCGCGCGTGGCCCTGCACGCCCCAGCGCGCCCATGTGCGCGGACTGCACCCGTTGGGCACCCGACTCACGCGCCTTCCATTTCTTCGAGCCACCTGGTGCTCTAGCCATCCCCATCAGGTTTCACTCCTTCGATAAGCATCCCGAAACCTCCGATGGTACGTCCGTTTGAGGCGTGGTCTCGTCCGTGCACGTCTACGCCAATGTGCGTGTTCGCGCCCTTCCTTGCGCCTGATTGTTGCCCGTCTTGGGACCATCTTCTCACACGCTCTTGCAAACCTCCGTGCTTAACCTTCATGGACCATCTCGAGTGATCGCGCGTCCAACCCGCGTACACCTTTGCACGCTTGGCCGCGCGTTATCCCTTGACCCACGAGTCTTTTCGAGCTTCCACGCGTGTCCTTGTACCACGCATCTCGCACCTCGCATGTGCTCGACCCATAGTGCAATGCTCGTGTTGGACCCACTTGCACGTTGATCCTCTGTGCCTTTGACCTTCTCGCATTTGGCCATGCTAATGCCGACCTGCTATGCCATGACGCACGTCGGCACCCTCGTATACGGGCTCGTGCACGTCTTCTAGGCCATGCAAGCCTTGTTTCAGCCCTTTGCTCGGCCTTCTTGCATAGCATCGGCCTTTGGCCCTTCTCATCTTTGGGGGTCGGACCCCACATCTTCATCATTCCCGCCCCCTTTAAGAATGTCCTTGTCCTCAAGGACTCATCATCACCCATCAACCAAGTTACCTCCTTCTCAAGATTCACCTCGACCACTACGTGTGCAACTTCTCCCTCAACCACGGAAACCTCTAGCACACCTTCTTCATCCTCTTTCTGAAACTTCCTGACCACTTCGCCTTCTTTGGACTCGACAAAAGTTCCTTCGACCTCGACAAAGTTTTCATCGGGATAAACATCAAAAATAGGCGGTCCTTCATAACCCGTTGATTCCTTCACGTCCTCGATGGCCTTTAAATCGTTAAAATATTTTGAGAATCCAAACGGGAAGATAGGCTCCTCATACTTTTCGTCGACCTGACCTTCTACTTTGTCGAACTCGCCTAGTACGCGGTCGGGCACTCTAACCAACTCGTGCATCTCGGATTGTTGTTGCTCGGTCGTGCCCGCGTGTGCGCTTGCCTCCTCGACGATGAAGATCTGGCCATCTCCATGCCAATCCTGTTCAATACTCTTGAGACCAACCTCCTTGGTCCCACCGTCCTTGCTTGCCTTTAATGTGACCCGGTGCTTTCCTGCGTCGAACTTCATGACCCCCGTTCGGTAATTGATGGCCACCTCGCCTAGACCCTCGAGCCATTGCACTCCTAGCACAACGTCGGGTCCAACCAAGGGTAGCACATAGAGATCGACTTTGATGGTGACTCCTTGAAATTTGATCGGTACCCCGTGATAAGACTCGGTGCACCTTAGCCGTTCGCCATTGGCTACTCGAACCTCGAATGGCTCTACCTTCGTTGTTGGCAACTTCAACTTTTGAGACAGCGTGGCGTTGATGAAGTTGTGTGACGAACCATTGTCTACTAGCACGACTACACGGCGGTCCTTGACACATGCTGGTAGCCGCATCGTCCTTGGGCCTCGAGTTCCTGCCACATCGAGATTTCGGCTTCATCCTCGAGCACCTCAACTTCTCCATCGCCTTCCTCAACCTCGGGCTCCTCGTCATTCGTCTCAATAACGTCTATCACAAATGCTTGCTTACATCGGTGACCTGGGGTGAATTTCTCTTCACATTTGAAACATAGCCCCTTCTCACGTCAACGTCTTATCGCCTCGAGTGATAGTCGCTTGATCTCTGGGTTTGGTGGTCGCGTGCCGCTTGGTGGCCTGATGCTCGGAGCGACATTGGTTGTACGTCGCGGTTCGGGAAACGTGTGTCCGCCCGTCCCCTTCGAGTAGCGGCGAGATGATCGTCACGGTGCTGGGCAATCTCCATGGCCGCATGCATCGAGTCGGGCCGCTCCAATCGAACCTCCGCGGCTAGATCATACTTAAGCCCGCCGATGAATACCCCGACCAACGCAGTCTCGGGCCAATCCCTGACGTGATAAGCTAGCTTCTCGAACTCCTTCAAGTAATCGCACAGGCTGCCGGTTTGGCATATGCGCGAAAGGGCCTCGTCGTAGTTATGGTAGTTGGAAGTCCCGAAACGCGTGAGTAACTCGCGCTCGAAATCACCCCACCTAATGACTTGCTGCCGCTTGCGGTATACGTTTGTGAGCCACTGCCACCAGACGTTAGCTTCGCCATCAAGGTAATAGGCGCATATCGCACGCGATCATTGGCCTCGGTCTCGTTGAACTCAAAGTATTGCACGGCTTGGTTGTGCCATACCTCGGGATCGGTGCCGGTGAAGGTGGACAACGTGAGCCTCGGTTTGTCGAGCCTCGGACGGTCATGTACGTTAGACGCTTGCGACCGTTGATCGAAGTCCTCCTCGTGCTCGCGTTCATCGGGCCGATGTTTCTCCTCCTCGGGTCGATCGCGCCTCGGCTGTCGTGGAGGTGGCCGCGTATAATGTTGGAAGCCGCGCACCATCTCATCGAACCTCCAGTTTACGGTCTCCATTAAATCATGAACCGATGCCTTGGTCGTGTCGAGCCCTTCGCCTAGGGTGTCTATAGCTTCGCTCATGCTTCGGACTTGAACGTCTAGGTTGTCGATCTTGTCCTTCATCTCTTTGTTGGCCATGGCTTTCTTTTCTTGCTTTTGTTCTTTACTTCGTGGACTCGTTTTGAAGTTTTTGATTTTTTTAGTTTTTTGGGATTTTTTGAAAGGGGGGGGAGACGAAAATAAGGAAAAAGAAAAGAAAAGGGAATGGGGTAGGAAAACACACACGATCTAGATACTCTCAATGAAAGCACCAATAATGAAGATCGCGTGTCCCGATTGCCGATAAGCCACAAGCCCGTGCCTTGAACCGACGATAGGTGTCTCTCGAGCCACGTGAGCGCCTCTTGAAACGAATAAAATTGCGAAAGAAATCAAGAAGAAATCCAAGACAAAGTGTTTGAACAAAAGTTCGATTTTTCTATTAATTTCTGAATCATAAAAAATAACAAGAGGAAGGGCCTTTATATAGGCATCAAATAGATCTATTCCTAATCTAGCTATAACTCTAATAAAGCAATAAAATATTAAGTATCCTAAACAATCTAGAAATCATAATGGAATAAGGAAACCAAATAACTAAGGATCTTGGAAAGGCTTGACTTGCACTCCAAGTAGGGAAGAATAATCTAGAGAAGTTCCAACTCAAAAGACTCCTAGAAGCCTCGGTTTCTTTGCCTTGAATCGCCGATAGGTGCCTCGTAGGTTCACACAACCGCGCCCCTTCGAAACGATAAAATTGCAAAAGAAATCTAAGGCAAAGTGTTTGAACAAAAGTTCGGTTTTTCTATTAATTTCTGAATGATAAAAAAATAACAAGAGGAAGGGCCTTTATATAGGCATCAAATAGATCTATTCCTAATCTAGCTATAACTCTAATAAAGCAATAAAATATTAAGTATCCTAAACAATCTAGAAATCATAATGGAATAAGGAAACCAAATAACTAAGGGATCTTGAAAAGCCTTGACTTGCACTCCAAGCCAAAAATCCCAACCGCCCTACTTGCCGCCTTTGGACCCCCGCGCGCCTTGCCTTAGTCCTCGAGGACTAAGGTCGCGCCGCCCGTCCTCGCGCGTGCCTCCCCTCCGCGCGCCTCGTTCGTGTCCTCGAGCCCAGCGGCCTCTTCGCGCGCGTCCTTGCTACCCGAGGTTTCATCGCGTGCGTCCCTCGCGCCAGCCGCGTTCGCGCCACTCGCCTCACCCCTCGCGACCGCATTTCGCCCACGCGCTAGCCGCGCGCTCTCTTCTGCCGGGTCCCCCTCGCCGACCTCGCATACCCCGCACGCGATGGCTTGCGTCTCACCCGCCTGCCGCGCTAACCTCTGGCGCGCATTATAGGCCCGGCTCGAGGCGTTCTTCAGCTACCTAGCCACATTCGCATCATTCCCCTCCCCTTCAAGCGCTTCCTTGTCCTCAAGGATGAAATCAAGGAACGGTTCGCGCATTTCCTCTACATCCTCCCAAGTGGCTTCTTCCGATGGCAGCTCCTCCCATTCGACTAACACCTCCCAACGATAACGTCCAGCCTTCCTTACTTGGCGATACTCGATCGCACGGCTTGGCCTTACGATTGCCCACCCATCTGTGGCTGTCGCGGGTAGTTCCTCGCACCACTTGTCGCTTCACCCAAACTTCTCTTGAGTTGCGAGACATGTATGACCGGATGAATGTGCGAACTCTCCGGTAGCTCTAGGCAATAAGCTACTTGCCCTATGCGCTTCAAAATCTGGTAGGGCCCATAATAGCGCACCAAAAGCTTAGTCGCAGACCTTTGTGCCGTCGTGCGTTGTCTAAAGGGCCGCAGTTTCAAGTAGACATGGTCTCCTGGCTCAAAACTTTCCTCGCGCCTTTTTCCGTCATGAAAGGTTTTCATGCGGTTAACCGAGCCCTTGAGAGTTCTCTTTAATTCTCGTAACATAAAGTCTCTCTCCTCAAATTCTCGGCCTACTTCATCATTGATCGCAACTCCTTCCGAATAATTCACGAGCGTAGGTGGCTTGCGCCCGTACACATGCTCGAATGGCGTAGCCTTGGTCGAGCCATGGTAAGTGGTGTTGTACCAATATTCGGCCCATGGTAGAAAGTTTTCCCACTTCTTCGAAAATTGATGCACATAGTATTGCTCTAGCGTGCGATTAGTCACTTCGGTTTGACCATAGGCTGAGCTCATCGACAGCTTGGTCCCTTGAAGCTTGAAGAATTCAGACCAAAAGCTACTCATAAAGATCCGGTCACGATCAGAGACAACCGATCGTGGCACCCCGTGTAGCTTCATGACATACTCAATGAAGATCTTGGCGATAGACTTTGCCGTGTAGGGATGCGTGATTGGTATGAAGTGTGCGTACTTCGTCAGCCTATCGACCACGACCATGACCCCATTGAACCCATTAGAAATAGGTAGTGCTTCGATGAAGTCCATGGTAATGTCCTCCCAAATATTCTCGGGCACTGGCAATGGCTGCAATAGACCACCCGGTCGTCGTGCGTCGGCCTTAGTGCGCTGGCACTCGTCGTAGTGCGCGACGTATTCCCGAACCGTGCCCTGCTACAACGGCCAAAAGAAGGTATTGGCCATTCTCATCCATGTACGGTAGAACCTCGAATGTCCTCCAATTTTTGAGTTGTGGAAGTGCTGCAAAATTTGCTCGCGAAGTTGCCCGCTATCCGGCACAAACACTCGGCCTCGGTGTACCACGAGACCATTATGAAGCTCGTAGTCAGCTACCTCTGCTTCACCAGCTTCCATTGCCCGTAGCAATTCTTGACACTGGTCGTCACTCTCTTGAGCCCTCATAATCTCTTCCCATATGGCCCATGTCGGCCCGGTCTGTACATGATCTCGAAATCGAGGCCCATAAGCTTTGAGACAAACTTTTGCTGCTCGGGCGTCACGATTCTTTGCTCGAGCAAGTGCTTGAGCGGTTGTTGGTGGGTCACGATCCAAAAGCGTCGCCCTACGAGATAGGGCCTCCAGCATCGTACCGCTTATACAACTGCGAGCATCTCCTTCACATATACGGACATCCCCAGTCGGGTCGTGCCAAGGGCCTTGCTAAGGAAGGCCAAGGGACGTCCCTCTTGAACTAGCACCGCACCAATGCCCACATCGCTCGCGTCCGTGTGTACTTCAAACAACACATCGAACCTGGGCATGGCTAGAACAGGCATCGAGGTCATCGCGCCTTTAAGCTTTTCGAATGCAGCCTCGCTAGCTTCGGTCCACTTGAATCCGCCTTTCTTGGTCATCTCGGTCAGTGGCTTAGCAATGGTCCCATAATCCTTTATGAACTTCCGGTAGTATCCCGTGAGCCCTAGGAATCCTCGCAACTGTGTTAGGCTTGTTGGTTTGGGCCAATCGACCATAGCCTCAATCTTCCTTGGATCGACTTTCACACCATCGTGAGAGATAAAATGACCAAGATACTCGACCATCTCTTGCCCAAACGAGCATTTGGATGGCTTGATGTGGAATGAATTAGCCTCCAAGATCTCGAGCACCGTACGTAAGTGCCCAATGTGCTCGGCCCATGTCTTCGAGTAGACCAAGATATCGTCGAAGAATACCAAGACGAATTTGCGCAGATGGTCCTTGAAGATGGAATTCATAGCAAATTGAAAGGTGGATGGGGCGTTGCATAACGCAAATGGCATAACCAAATACTCATAATGTCCTTGGTGCGTACGAAAGGCCGTCTTTGGAATATCAGCCTTGTGTAGCCGGATCTGATGGTACCCGACCCTAAGGTCGAGCATAGAGAAGTAACGGGATCCTCCAAGCTCGTCGAGCATGTCGTCGACACTTGGTATGGGAAAGCGGTCCTTGATTGTCGTGGCATTCAATGCTCGATAGTCAGGGCAGAACCTCCATGTGCCATCTTTCTTCTTTGCTAAGAGTACTGGCGATGAGAACGGGCTTGAGCTATGCTGAATGAGCCCGGACTCAAGCATCTCGCCAACTTGCCTTTCGATCTCTGTCTTGTGAAAGTGAGCATACCGATAAGGATGTACGTGCACGGCGTGTTGTTTGTCGGCCAACAGTATGCGATGATCGAACTCATGGTGCAAGGGTAAACCCTTGGGTTCGCCCAGCACACGGTCGAACTCCTCGAGTAATGCGCGCACCTCGCTCTACTGCAGGTCGGACTCGGTGATGGGCGCGTTCGCGTTCTCGACGACTACTGCAAAGACTTGGCCGCCCCCACGCCAAACCCGCTCAATGCTCTTGAGCCCAACCTCCTTGGTTCCACTGGTCTCACTTGCCTTTAGCGTGACTTGCTGTTCTCCCGCTTTGAACTTCATAACTCCAGTTTTGTAGTTGGTGGTCACTTCTCCTAAGCCTTCGAGCCATTGGACTCCTAACACAACGTCGGGTCCAAACAGGGGTAGTGCGTAGAGATCGGCCTTGATGGTGACTCCTTGGTACTTTATTGGTACCTTGCGATAGGACTCGGTGCACTTGAGCCGTTCCCCATTGGCTACCCGGACCTCGAATGGCTCTATTGCCGTCGTGGGCAATTTTAGCTTTTGGGATAACATGGTGTTGATGAAATTATGGGATGACCCATTATCCACGAGCACAACCACGCGGCGGTCCTTGACCAACGCTGGTAGTCGCATCGTCCTTGGGCCTCGAATTCCCGCCATTGCGTGCATCGAGATTTCGGCTTCATCCTCGAGTACCTCAACTTCTTCATCGCCTTCCTCAACCTCAGGCTCCTCGTCATCCGTTTCAATAACGTCTATCACGAATGCTTGCTTACATCGGTGACTCGGGGTGAATTTCTCTTCGCATTTGAAACATAGCCCCTTCTCACGTCGACGTCTTATCTCCTCGAGCGATAGTCTCTTGATCTCCGAGTTTGGTGGTCGTGTGCCGCTTGGTGGCCTGATGCTCGGTGCGACATTGGTTGTACGTCGCGGCTCGGGGAAACGTGCGTCCGCCCGTCCCATTCAAGTAGCGGCGAGATGATCGTCATGGCGCCGGGCAATCTCCATGGCCGCATGCATCGAGTCAGGCCGCTCCAATCGAACCTCCGCGGCTAGATCATACTTAAGCTCGCCAATGAATACCCTGACCAACGCAGTCTCGGGCCAGTCCCTGACGTGACAAGCTAGCTTCTCGAACTCTTTCAAGTAATCGGCGCAGGCTGCCGGTTTGGCGTATGCGCGAAAGGGCCTCGTCGTAGTTATGGTAGTTGGATGTCCCGAAACGCGTGAGTAACTCGCGCTCGAAATCACCCCACCTAATGACTCGCTGCCGTTTGCGGTATACGTTTGTGAGCCATTGCCACCAGACGTTAGCCTCGCCATCTAGGTAGTAGGATGCATATCGCACGCGGTCATTGGCCTCGGTCTCGTTGAGCTCAAAGTATTGCACGGCTCGGTTGAGCCATGCCTCGGGATCGGTGCCGGTGAAGGCGGACAGCATGAGCCTCGGTTTGATGAGCCTCGGGCGGTCGTGTACGTTAGACGCTTGCGACCGTTGATTGAAGTCCTCCTCGTGCTCGCGTTCATCGGGCCGATGTTCCTCCTCCTCGGGTCGATCGCGCCTCGGCTGCCGTAGAGGTGGCCGCGCATAATGTTGGAAGCCGCGCACCATCTCATCGAACCTTCGGTTCACGGTCTCCATTAAATCACGAACCGATGCCTTGGTCGTGTCGAGCCCTTCGCCTAGGGTGTCTATGGCTTCGCTCATGCTTCGGACTTGAACGTCTAGGTTGTCGATCTTGTCCTTGATCTCCTTGTTGGCCATAGCTTTCTTTTCTTGCTTTCGTTCTTTGCTTCGAGGACTCGTCTTGAAGATTTTTTATTTTTTTTTAATTAGGGGGACGAAAATAAAGAAGAAGAAAAGGAAAGGGAATGGGGTAGGAAAAGACATACGATCTAGATACTCTCAATGAAAGCACCAATGATGAAGATCGCGTGTCCCGATGGCCGATAAGCCACAAACTCGTGCCTTGAATCGCCGATAGGTGCCTCGTAGGTTCATACAACCGCGCCCCTTCGAAACGATAAAATTGCAAAAGAAATCTAGAAGAAATCTAAGGCAAAGTGTTTGAACAAAAGTTTGGGTTTTCTATTAATTTCTTAATGATCAAAAAATAACAAGAGGAAGGGCCTTTATATAGGCATCAAATAGATCTATTCCTAATCTAGCTATAACTCTAATAAAGCAATAAAATATTAAGTATCCTAATTAATCTAGAAATCATAATGGAATAAGGAAACCAAATAACTAAGGGATCTTGAAAAGCCTTGACTTGCACTCCAAGCCAAAAATCCCAACCGCCCTACTTGCCGCCTTTACCCCCGCGCGCCTTGCCTTAGTCCTCGAGGACTAAGGTCGCGCTGCCCGTCCTCGCGCGTGCCTCCCCGCCGCGCGCCTCGTTTGTGTCCTCGCGCCCAGCGGCCTCTTCGCGCGTGTCCTTGCTACCCGAGGTTTCATCGCGTGCGTCCCTTGCGCCAGCTGCGTTCGCGCCACTCGCCTTACCCCTCGCGACCACATTTCGCCCACGCGCTAGCCGCGCGCTCTCTTCTGCCAGGTCCCCCTCGCCAACCTCGCATGCCCCGCACGCGATGGCTTGCGTCTCACCCGCCTGCCGCGCTAACCTTTTGCGCGCATTATAGGCCCGGCTCGAGGCATTCTTCAGCTGCCTAGCCACATCCGCATCACGCGTGCTGCCCTCGCGCGACTACCCAGCGTTGTGCCCGCGCGCGCCCCGTCCTGCTCGCGTGATGAGAGATCGTGTATCCGCTCAACTCGATTTGCCGTGAAACGCACGCCGACGCCTTGGTCTTGAAGCGATAGGTTGCTAATACGCGCGCCGACGCCTTCGTATTTCGCGATAGGTGTGAAGAAAATCGGATGTTGGTCCTATTTTTAACACGATTTTGTATGTAAATCACACACGAGATTTGGTGATCGAAACGATCAATTTTTCTAATTACTTGGATGATAAAAATTGAATGACAATGGGTAGTATTTATAGATGCCAAAGTAGATCTAATCCTACACTAACTAGAATTCTAAATCATGAAAGAGAATAAAATCCTAAGGAAACTAAATATCCTAATATCTAAGACTTACCAAATAATTAATTAACTAAATAGGCACATGCCTTTATTCAAGATCTCCTAACCAAACTAGAGTCCTAATTAAGCTATGTAAATCGGATCCCCTACTCATGCTTGCGCCACACGCCGGTTCAAACCCTAGCCGCTCGACGCTAAGACTTGTCCTCCTCGGCATTGGTCTCGTGCGCGCCCCACGCGTTCCACGCGTTACCCGCGTTATGCTTCACGCGCCCGTCTGCTGCCTCTCGCGCGTACTCCCCTGTCGCGCCCTGCGCGTGTCCGCCTATCGCGTCTCGCGCTATCCCGCGTACTCGTGCATCGTCGAGTCACGCGTGTTCACCCTTCTCACGCGTGTCCCGCACGTTGGCCCCCTTGCTCCCGATCGCTCGTCTCTGGCTGGTCGCGGTGCGTGCTGTCGCCCCTCGTGCTCTCCCGCGCGAATTCCCCATCGCGTGGTCCTCCTTCGCGCGCTGCTGCCCTGCGCACCTCATCACCGAGCCTATGCGTATTGCCGGTGCGCGTACCGTGCGCCCGTTATGCGCGCGCCATTTTACGCGCGTACGTGCCCTCTTTTTACGGCCTCTCGGCCTGTCCCGACGGCTTGCGCACATTTTCCCTTGGTCATCATAGGTGTAATGCCCCGTTTATTTGTGGATTATTTGGGATATATTTGTTAGAGTAGGGTACCCGGCGTTCCAATCTGATTGGACGTATTCTACTTGTAAATACAGTCTATTGGAATTATATTATGAATAAGGCATTTCTTTATCTTAAGAGAAAGCATTTATCTTATAAATACACTTAAGATAAAATCCCTAGATCACTTATGGTTATAAGGTATGGTTGCGCATAGAGATGGTGATCATGGAACATACCTTGAAAGCCGTGATCTTAAATACAGTTCCAAGTCGATGGATGTTTCGAGATGGGATATCGAATAATCCATAAAAGACTTGCACATAGTTTGTACGCTTGTTGGACAAGAATATTGCATTCCATCAACATTAGCGTGTGACGCAAATACATTTATGTGGGTGCTTGTTAGAGAACAAGTTCACTGAACATGACCGTATGAAAATTCTTAATGAAGAATTATTTTAGTTAATAATCTGTCGAATAAGAATTTTCATGTTACAATAGTACATGACTAATCCTAAGATTTGAGGCACAATGGTAACTTTGTGCATATTACATTCTACTTTGATTTATCCTTTTGGTAGCTAGCACTATCGTATAAAGGGATATTTTGGGTATTATGTTAATATGTATGGAAGTTTGTTAGTGGCCAATAAAGGATTCGCCACTTATAAAGATAAGTGAATTTCCTATGTGTTTCATAGTTATTAATCCAAAGTCCTTGGCCAAGGCAGAGATGAATAGTGATTCATAAACGGGTTAATAAACTTGAAATAGAATCATAGTTATTAAGTCAATTTGGGTTTCGACAAAATCATACCCAAGACTTAATCGGGAAATTAGATGTCGAAAGGATTTTACATGTATGGAGTTGTAATTGAAATAGGTTTACTCGCTATTCACTTAATACTAGATTCATGCTACTTGCTAGGTGTTACCATGATATGTGGGTTCTAGAATTAAAGAGTTAATTCAAGAATAAGAGTTAATTAGATTTAACTCAAATTACAAAGTGTTGTAAACCCCCTACTAGTATTAATAGTGAACCTAAAAGGTCACACTAATTATGAACAAAGGTAAACATTGTATTTTTAATGGTTAGAATTAATTGATAAATATCTAATTTGATTAGATGTCAATTAAAGGAATATATTAATCAATAAGATTGATTAATTACATTTTGGATATTACTTTAGTAATTAAGGTAATTACTAAATTAATAAAGTTGAATTTTAAAATAGGATTTTAAATTTCAAAATCCAAAATAATAATAATATGATTATTATAATATGGATAAAAATTGGGAAAATGATATAATAATAAAGTCTTGAGAAAGATTCTCAAGATTTATTATTCAATTATTATTTATATCTTTAAATATGATTTAAGGATTAAAATAATAAATATGATTATAATAGATGGTTGGTAATGGTGGTTATGAACAACCAAACATAGATTATTATTTTCAAAGTCAATAGTTAGTAAACATTATTTAAAAAAATATGATTTTATTTAAATATTACTAAATATTGATTATTTTATGCTAAAGTGTTTAGTATAAATAGATGCAAAATGTTTGCAAATATTGCAAAGTGATTTTGTGAGAAAATCAAAGAGAGAAGAAAGTGTTCTTCAAGAAAGTGTTCTTGATAATTCCCAAATTATATCTATATATATATTCTTATACAAGAAAACCGAGACATTTCTACTAGCGAAGAAAGGTCGTCGGAACCGGGCTTCATAGGGTGGATACGATTAGAGGGAAGACACTTGAATTCCTAAAGCGAGTAACCTCAAGCCGTTGAAGTTACAACCGGGAACCGATTCCCACAATCCACATCTTTGTTGAAGGAGTTCAAGACACTCGGTAAATATTTCGTATTAGTATTTACTTTATTGTAACAAATCAAAATTTGTATATGATGCATGTTTTAAAGATGACGATCAGTTAATTCGCAATTAGTATGTACGGGTGTTGTATTTATACGATAAATACTTACTTTAAAAATTTTAAATTCCGCTGCGTACAGCCCGTACGGTACTAGCGAACCCAACAATATTATTATTATTTTTATTGTTATTATTATTATTATTGTTATTTTTGTGATAATATTTATATTTATTTTTCTTGAATGCCGAAATATTTATTAATTGTCAAATGTGATTAAATGCTAAATGTGTAAATGTCTAATGATTATTGTGATATATTTAATTATTAATGTGTATTATAAAAATATGAAATATATATATATATATATATTGTTCGGTTTATTTTATCGCGCGTTTGCATTCGAAATCGAGCCCGAGAATTTTCGTTGGAACCGAATTGGGCCCGAAAATATCCGTTTAAATTTTAATCGAGCCTGTGAGCCGATATGATGTCGCAACCGGCCCAAAACCATTTGACCCAACTTCTCGGGCCCGGCCCGACATTTTTTCCTTCTCTTTTTGGGCGTGAGTTGTGTGTCTTGGACAAGAAGAATTCTCATTAACCCTAATGAGAATATATATATATATATCTCTCCATCACGTTGTTCTCTTTTGATAATCAATCCCGCAACCTTTGATCGATCGCAAATTTTTCCTTCTTCTCATTGTGATTTTTCGTTCGTCCTTCATCACCATCATCATCCTCACCCTTCACGTCGAGCATCTCACTGTGATTTTTCTTTCGTCCCATCTCATCACCTTCATCTTCATCGTGGACCCTCACCACCACCATCATCGCCGGCGTGAAGCGAGCCAGTCCGGCGGCCCCAATTGCAGTTCCGACGTCGCTGAACCTTCACGTCCTCCGCCACGCCGCGTCGCATCATCACGCCGCGACCTGCCTGACCTCCGCGCCGCGACGCCACTTCTGCCGCGCCGTGAAGCTTCCCCTCAAGTGCTGTTCGTGAATTTTTCCGGTGGTCTTGTCCCTTGAGCGTCCGGCGAGTTCGTTGAGCAGTCCACGACCACCGACGAGCTCGTGAACCAGCAGCAGCGACCCCTTTCTCCTCCCGTGCGACGAGCCCTTCTCTATCGCGAGACGAGTTTACCGTCGAGCCCGTTCGAACCTATTCTCGCTCGATTCCCGAGAACGGTACCTCGTCGTTTTTCCGTCTCGTTTTATTCGTATATGTTTTATTTCGTTGAATGTTTTCGTATAGTGCTTGTTGATTATTGATGTGAATATATTGATGTGAATTTGTGCGACTATACATTGTGATGATTTCATTTTGTGTTCGTATGTTCGGGATCTCTTCGATTTTCTCAAAAAAATTGAACGAGACCTCGAAAGTCGTGTAAGTCGGTGGATAATGGAACAATGTCGAGTCCTTGGTCTTATGAAAAGACCTCGGACGAGAAATTTTATGTTGTGATTTAATTGCCAAGTTGTCGAATTTGTAAATTGCTGTTTCGGTGTTCGAATTTTTAAAAATAGCTCGCTGCTCGAAACAATATGAAATTTTGAGGGATGTGTTATTTGCTCATTGCCTGCCTTGTGTAAAAATTTTGTAATTTTTGGAGGCCTGTAGCTATTTTTAATAATTAAATTGTAATCTGTCCAGAATAATGTTAAATTCATAAAACTTTCATGCCTGACTGAAATGAGCTGAAATTCGATTATGTCATGCCTCTGTGAATTATATGTGTTGTGTTAAATTTTTAGAATTTTTGGAGTTGATTTGGTATGGTTAATATTTTATTTATTGAATCTGCATACACTGTTTGAATTTCTATAAAGTGGTTACTCCATGAAAAATTCTGAAATTTTACTGAGAGGCCTATTTTAGGTGTTTGATCATGCTTGTAAAAGATGGGAATTGTTAGAGTCCGTTTGGATTCAGTTTGGATTTAAATTTGATAAACTGCTGTTGCTCGTATGAATTTTTAAAAATAGCAGCAATTATCATTTAAGGCAGATTTTTATACATGAACTTTAGCATACTGTATGTTGCTGTGTAAAATTTTCAAGTTTAGATTCATTCATTAAGTCTGAGTATGAATTAATGTGCCCATTTTGCTGATATCTTGTTCGAATTTTATAAAATAGGGTATTTCGAGTTTAAAGCTGAAACTTTGTGGTTTTACATGTTTCTAGGAGATGAAATTTTGTGTAAATTTTCAGAGCTTGTAGGGTAGCTTGACCATCTATTTTCATGCGATTAAATGATTTCTATTTCCGAACATGATTTTTATATGAAATTTTGGGAATCAACTTGCCTTTCGTTTTTTATGTGAGTTGACTTGGTCAATCCTTAGATGGATTTGTGTAAACTCCCTTATGTTGTTTGGTCGAGTTTAGAGCCGAGTCTTAGTGTTCCAACATCCACAGGACTTCACGAACTACTTAGTCGAAACGAGTTCGACTATGTCTGTCTTGTGATTTCTGATTTAAGTCGAGATAGATTCTGATTGTAGGATCTTGTCATAATGTAGGTGTTTAAGAGGTGTTGACCTCGCCTCGTTTCTGGATTTTTGATTCTGTGAATTGTTGCTGCTATCAGGTGGGTACATTTATGATGTATTCCATATTTATCGCACTCCGTATTTCGTGTAATGTTTTCTTTTGAAAATTTTTGTATGCATGAGAACTCTAGTGTAAGTGTCCCGAACGCTAGTGCCTTGATGAATGTGAAAACAGTAGGAGGTCGCCTGCCCGTTGTATCCGGGAGGGACGCCCCATGTCGTCGTATCCGGAAGGGGAAAAACATCTCTGCTGTCTCCTGGAAAGGATCCTGCGAACCGTTGTACCCGGGGGTGGGAATGTTTCCAGTTACAGCCATGCCGTTGTATCCGGAAGGTTGTTGTATGTACATAGGAGGTTTGCGATAGGGCTGGGTAGGGGGTTTAGGCTATGAATTCTGTGCATACCGATTTTGATACTGTTTACTGTGATACTGTTTTTAAAAATAAATATGCGGGATAACTGTACGATAATGGTGAGCTAGTTGGTTGCTCACCCCCATTATTTTCTTGTTGTTTTCTCTCTTCCTTTGTATTAGGTTGAGACGAGCTGGAGGCGGTGGCGTAGGACGAGCGAGATGGTGGTCATTAACTGATGTGTCTTTGCTTCCGCCTATTTTTATTATATGATGAACTACTTGCTTTTATTTTGGATTATTTATGCCTCAGCTTGAAATCATGTTTGTGTTGGATGAACCATGGATTTATGTTAAACTTTTTGGATAATGTTGAGACTTGAAGAAGCTGGTTTATTTTTATAACTGTTGACTTATGTATGTGTAGGATTTGGTTGAACTTTGAATAATGCTAGACCCTTTTAAAATGGTTTGAGACTTATGTTTTTCTATTTGTTTTATTGTTAGCTCGTGCATGTGTAGTTCCCTTGTATTGTTGGATGTGTGTTGTTGGTTGATGTTAGTAAGTAGCGCCCGTTTCTCGAAAAAGGTTTTAACTTGGATTTTAAAAAAAAAATCTGATTTTTATTAAATAAATTCAATAAATTCTTTAAAATAAAACGGGGCGTTACAATAGGCCTCGTCCTCGGGCTCGAATGGGTCAATGACCACATTCTCATCATTCCCGCCCCCTTTAAGCAAATCCTTGTCCTCAAGGATCGGAATATAGTACTCGTGCTTGCTCTCTTTCTCTATTAGTTCTATCCATCGTAGCTCCGCACTATGGGTTGCTCCCTTAGCTTGATTTTTAACATGACCAACCTATTATCCGAATAAAATTCCATTATCCCCTCCTTATAATTTGTTTTGACTTCTCCAAGTCCTTCTAGCCATTGTACTCCAAGAACTATATCGGGCCCAACCAATGGTAATGAATAGAGGTCGGCTTTAATGGTCTCGCCTTGAAGATTGATGGGCATGTGTCGGTAATACTCACGACATCGTAGTCTTTCCCCGTTGGCGACTCTCACGTCGAATGGCTCCACCTTTGTTGTCGGTATTTTCAATGCGTCCGATAATATGGCACTAATAAAATTGTGGGATGACCCGGTATCGACTAGCACCTCGATAGATCGTCCTCGGACCGAGGCGGGCAACTTAATGGTTCTCGGCCCGTGCACTCCCGACATTGCATTGACCGAAATTTCCAAGTCCTCCTTGACATAGCGCCTTGTTTCCTCCTCCTCTGGTTCGTCCTCGTCACCATCCATGATGTACAATTGTTGCTTGCACCGATGACCCGGCGTAAACCTCTCGTTGCAACGGAAACATAGACCCTTGCTTATCCGGCGCTGCCTCTCCTCTTCGGACATCCTTTCCCGGCCAATCGTTACTGAACTCCCCGCCTTGGGTACGGGCTCCGGGTATGTCCGTGACTCCGCTCGCGTTGGCTCTGCGCGTACTTCCGTCCGTGTTTCGCCATCGCGCGTGTTCGATCGGCCCGTCCTGCGCACCGCGGCCAAGTGATCGTCGCGCATGCGTGCAGCCTCCATGGTTTCTTGTAGACTTTGTGACTTCTCGAGCCTAACTTCAGCAGGAAGATCCGGCTTAAGGCCCCCAATGAACGCGCCTATGAGTGCTCGCTCCGGCCAATCGTGTACATGACATGCTAAGCGTTCGAACTCTATTTGGTAGTCCTTTAGGCTACCCGTTTGCCTAACTCGTGTCAAGGCCTCATCAAAATCATAATACTCAGACGACCCAAACCTCTTGATCAGCCCCTTTTCGAACTCTCTCCACTACAGTCGCTTGCCTTTTTTCACGTGCGACATCCATTGCCACCACGTATTCGCCTCGCCATCAAGGTAATATGCGGCGTACTTAACTAGTTCAGCCTTTGGAGTCTCGTTGATGTCGAAATATTGAGTAGCTCGACTCAACCATGCGTCCGGATCCTCTCCCTTGAACGTGGAAAGGGCAATCTTTGGTTTTTCGACCCTCTGTTCCTTGTGGCGTCGTGAACCCCTAGACCCTTAAGACCGGCGGTCCGTCTCTTCCTCATACGCGCTGCCCTCATCCTCCGAAGATGACCCGGGTGTAGGATCTCTCAACGACCTTCGACCACGCCGTCAAAGCTTTGCAAATTCGGTGGCTAGTGATTGCTCGAGCTTGGCCAATTGGTTGTATGTGGCGTGTTGACCATCTTGCACGGCCTTCACGTCGATTTTCAAGCCCTGCACGTCTTCGATCACGGAATTTAATCCGCTCTCCAACTGCTCGATCCGATCCTTATGCGAGTTCGTCATATATATATATATATTTTTTTTTTGAATCAAAGGAAAAATTCGAAAGAAAGAAAAATTTGAAAGAGGAAGGAAAAGTTTAACTTGATACACGATCAAACACTCTCAATGAAAGCACCAATGATGAGAGATCGTGTATCCGCTCAACTCTATTTCCCGTGAAACCCGCGCCGACGCCTTGGTCTCGAAGCGATAGGTTGCTAATACGCGTGCCGACGCCTTCGTATTTCGCGATAGGTGTGAAGAAAATCGGATGTTGGTCCTATTTCTAACACGATTTTGTATGTAAATCACACATGAGATTTGGTGATCGAAACGATCGATTTTTCTTATTACTTGGATGATAAAAATTGAATGACAATGGGTAGTATTTATAGATGCTAAAGTAGATCTAATCCTACACTAACTAGAATTCTAAATCATGAAAGAGAATAAAATTCTAAGGAAACTAAATATCTGAATATCTAAGACTTACCAAATAATTAATTAACTAAATAGGCACATGCCTTTATTCTAGATCTCCTAACCAAACTAGAGTCCTAATTAAGCTATGTAAATCGGATCCCCTACTCATGCTTGCGCCGCACGCCGGTTCAAACCCTAGCCGCTCGACGCTAAGCCTTGTCCTCCTCGGCATTGATCTCGTGCGCGCCCCACGCGTTCCACGCGTTACCCGCGTTATGCCTCGCGCGCCCGTCCGCCGCCTCTCGCGCGTACTTCCCTGTCGCGCCCTACGCATGTCCGCCTATCGCGTCTCGCGCTATCCCGTGTACTCGTGCATCGTCGAGTCGCGCGTGTTCACCCTTCTCACGCGTGTCCCGCACGTTGGCCCCCTTGCTCCAGATCGCTCGTCCCTGGCTGGTCGCGGTGCGTGCTGTCGCCCCTCGTGCTCTCCCGCGCGAATTCCCCATCGCATGGTCCTCCTTCGCGCGCTGCTGCCCTGCGCGCCTCATCACCGAGCCTATGCGTATTGCCGGTGCGCGTACCGTGCGCCCGTTATGCGCGCGTCATTTTACGCGCGTACGTGCCCTCTTTTTACGGCCTCTCGGCCTGTGCCGACGGCTTGTGCACATTTCCCTTGGTCATCGTAGGCCTCGTTCTCGGGCTCGAATGTGCGCGGACTGCACCCGTTGGGCACCCGACTCACGCGCCTTCCATTTCTTCGAGCCACCTGGTGCTTTAGCCATCCCCACCAGGTTTCACTCCTTCGATAAGCATCCCGAAACCTCCGATGGTACGTCCGTTTGAGGCGTGGTCTCGTCCGTGCACGTCTACGCCAATGTGCTTGTTCGCGCCCTTCCTTGCGCCTGATTGTTGCCCGTCTTGGGACCATCTCCTCACACACTCTTGCAAACCTCCGTGCGTAACCTTCATGGACCATCTCGAGTGATCGCGCGTCCAACCCGCGTACACCTCTACACGCTTGGCCGGGCGTTATCCCTTGACCCACGAGTCTTTCCGAGCTTCCACGCGTGTCCTTGTACCACGCATCTCGCACCTCGCATGTGCTCGACCCATAGTGCGATGCTCGTGTTGGACCCACTTGCACGTTGATCCGCTGTGCCTTTGACCTTCTCGCATTTGGCCATGCTAATGCCGACCTGCTATGCCATGACGCACGTCGGCACCCTCGTATACGGGCTCGTGCACGTCTCCTAGGCCATGCAAGCCTTGTTTCAGCCCTTTGCTCGACCTTCTTGGATAGCATCGGCCTTCGGCCCTTCTCATCTTTGGGGGTCGGACCCCATATCTTCATCAGACTGACACAGCGCTGCCGGGCGCCGTGTGCGTGGGCGGGCACGCTGTGTGCCGTGGCCACGCCTGCTGAGGCTCACTCTATGCGGGGCACGAGCGGCTGCCTCGAGACCTCGCGTGCATAGGACTTGGACAGCGCTGTCGGGTGCTGTCGGAGGTGCTGGGCGCAACAGGCGCCGAGACCTCGGTGCGGACGCGGACAGGCGCTGTGATGAAGGATCATGTGTTACGTCTAGCTCGACTTGCTCGAAACCCGCGCCGACGCCTTGGTCCTTTTGCAATAAGTTGCTAATACGCACGCCGACGCCTTCGTACTTCGCGATAGATGTGACGAAACTCGGATGTTGGTCCTATTTCTATCACTGTGAAGAAACTCGGATGTTGGTCCTATTCCATTCACGAACTCTATGAAAACTCACAGGAGAAAACACACGAGAACTTTGAACACAATGTTCGACTCTTTTCTATTCACTCATCAGCCATCTTTCGAATGGTACATAGGTGGGTATTTATAGATACCAAATAGATCTAATCATAGTCTAAATAGAACTCCTAAGTTATGCAAGTAAATAAATCCTAATGCAACTAAACATCTAGGGAATATGGACTTCCCAAACAATTAAAAGACAAATAGGAAACTAATAGGTACATGCCTTTTATTTGGATTCCTAACCAAACTAAGACTCCAAACTAAGCTAAGTAAATCACTCCCATATCCTTTGCTTGCCCACCAAGTCGTTGCGCGCACCAAAACCCTAGCCACCCTACGCGTCGCGCGCCGCCTTGCCAGCGCTACTCGACCGCGTGCCCCGGTACGCGCGTCGTCACCAACCGCGCGAGTGCTTCGCACGCCAGCACTCCCAGCCTCGTCCTCGCTATCGTTCATCTCCTCTCGCGCATCCTCGTCAAGTGCGCATGTGTCGCGCACACTCGCCGTGTCGACCTCATCGTCCCACTCGACCAACGCCTCGCGCGTGGCTTCTGTCCTCGCGCCCCACTCGCACCCGCCTATCGGGCCCATCGCCTCGACCCAATCCACTCGCGCGTCCGCTCCATCGCAGCCACGCTCCGTGCACGCTGACCACCCTACATCCTCCCCTCGTGCACCTTCTGCCTTAGCCCGCATACGCCGTGCACGTCTATCCCTCGTGCACGCCTTGCACAAATCTCCCAACTTCCCGGGCACAATCCTCTCACTCTCGTCGTCGGCCCAAGCCTCGTGTTCTCGCGCACTTCCCGTCGCGCACCTCATCTTCACCCGGCCTAGACTCGCACGCCTCGCGGCTCCGTTGCCGCGTCCCGCCGGTATACGCATCTTAGTGCGTGCGCACACCCTCCTAGCCCGTGCCCGAGCCCTTTCTCGCCTAACCTCTCGCCATCTCTCGAGGCCATCATGGTTCTTGTCCTCGGGTTCGCCGGGGTCAATGACCACATCCGCATCATTCTCGCCCTCTTCGAGAATTTTCTTGTCCTCAAGGATAAAGTAATTGATCTCGTCAATTTCTTCGGGTTCTTCTCCTGGGTCCTCAGTTAGCAGCTTGATTCGCTTCTGGGCTCGTCCAAATGTCATAGTGCCCCTCTTGTAGTTTGTCGTGACAGGCCCCAATGTCTCGAGCTATTGAACTCCAAGTACAATGTCGGGTCCCGTCAAAGGTAAGGCATAAAGATCAGCCTTTAAGTCAAATCCTTGCGCAAATATGGGACTCCTTTGTATAGCTCGGAACTCCTTAGTTCATCTCCGTTGGCAACCTTCACTCCGAACTGCTTTACTTTTGTTATCGGCGTTTCCAAGCCTTTGGACAGCTCCTTGTCTATAAAATTTAATGTCGACCCACTGTCCACTAGTACTTCGAGCTGTTCGCCTTGTACGGTCTCCGTGAATCGGATCATCCTCGGACCTCTCTCAGCACCTCTTTTCTTGCTTTTGATCACATGTAGCAAGGTCTCCTTGTGCTCGTACTCTTCACGTTCCGGTTCATCCTCATCAAACTCAAGCAAGAACACTTGCTTTCCAGCACATCTATGGCCCGGTGTGAACTTCTCATTGCAAGTGAAGCATAAGCCTCTCTCGCGTCTTCGTTGGATCTCCTCGGTCGTGAGCCGTCGCATATGGCTCGTGGTTCGCGTGCCATCCTCGGTTGGTTTGGATTCGACCCGTGTGGGCGTCTGATCGGTCGCGGTACTTGTGCGCCGCTGGTCCGTACGTCCCTCACCCTTGTTGGCCTTGCGCATCGCGACCAAATGGTCGTCGCGTAGCCGTGCCGACTCTATTGCCGCCCGTGTTGTTCGCGGCCTATCCAGTCGCACCTCAGCCGCTAGCTCGGCTTTAAGTCCTCCAATGAATGCGCCTACCAATGCGCTCTCGGGCCAATCTCGCACCCGACTTGCAATGCGTTCAAACTCTTTTTGGTAGTCTCGGAGGCTACCATTTTGATGAATTCGGGAGAGCGCCTCGTCATAGTCGTAGTAGTCACTCCTACCAAATCGCGTGACCAACTCTTTCTCGAAATATCTCCACCGAATTTCCTCGTCCTTGGTCTTGTACACATGTGAGATCCATTGCCACCATGTGTTCGCTTCACCATCGAGATGATAAGCGGCGATCTTGACTCTCTCGAACTTGTGCACCTCGTTGATCTCGAAAAATTTCATGGCTCGATTCAACCAAGCGTCCGGGTCGGTCCCCGTAAACGTAGGCATCGTGAGCTTTGGTCGTGCATAGCCTCGGTCGTCGTGGTGGTGCATCGCGCGTGATGCGCGGGTCCTCCGTGATCGTCCGTCATCGTCGTCGTGGTCGGTCCCGGGGCTGCTCGATGCCGCGGTCGATCGCGAGGTGTGGCTCCTTCGCGGTCGGCGTGTCATGCGCGTGAGTTGCCCGGCTAGATCATGCACCATGAGCTCAAGTTTAGCGAAATTCTCATTGACAAGGTGTTGGCCATTGCCGATGGACTTCAAACTCTCCTCCAAGGCTTCGATCCTCTCTTTATGTGTCATCATGACTCGACTCTTTTTTTTTTTTTTTATACTCACGAACAAAATTCGAAAGAAAAGAGAATAGAATGGGGAAGAAAAAGTTCAACCCAACACACGATCAATCACTCTCAATGAAAGCACCAATGATGAAGGATCGTGTGTTACGTCTAGCTCGACTTGCTCGAAACCCGCATCGACGCCTTGGTCCCTTCGCAATAAGTTGCTAATACGCGTGCCGACGCCTTCGTACTTCGCGATAGGTGTGACGAAACTCGGATGTTGGTCCTATTTCTATCACTGTGAAGAAACTCGGATGTTGGTCCTATTCCATTCACGAACTCTATGAAACTCACAGGAGAAAACACACGAGAACTTTGAACACAATGTTCGACTCTTTTCTATTCACTCATCAGCCATCTTTCGAATGGTACATAGGTGGGTATTTATAGATACCAAATAGATCTAATCCTAGTCTAAATAGAACTCCTAATCTATGCAAGTAAATAAATCCTCATGCAACTAAACATCTAGGGAATATGGACTTCCCAAACAATTAAAAGACAAATAGGAAACTAAATGGCACATGCCTTTTATTTGGATTCCTAACCAAACTAAGACTCCTAACTAAGCTAAGTAAATCACGCCCATATCCCTTGTGTTGACACCCGAGTTCGAGAGCCGAACCGGAGACCCGGTCCACTCGAAAAGTGCCGAGCTAGACCGGAAAACTTTTTGACCTATACGTTCTCGTGAGTTCGTCCTCTAGTCCGGCGTTTGTGACTGTGAAGCCTCGGTGCCAAGCTGAAGAGTGACGGGCTGGAAGAAAGGTTCTCCGGAATTGTAGGAACAAACAAAGATAAGGTGCCGGCCTGGAGTCTCAAAACGGACCCCTACGATGAGGAACGCAGAACTCAATAGTAGTATAAAAATGCCACTTGGAGGGTAATCATTGGTTAATGGATGGGACATCTTAGCCTGTTGGCCTACTTCCCCTAGCCACGACATAAAGCCTGCCAGCATTAAATGCCTGTCAGGCAATGATGAGGAAAACCTCAAATCGCATTAAATTCTGTCAGGGAGGCGCCGAACTACTCTGCAAGAAACACTGTACGACAAGACTGGTGAACAGTGTCTGAACAGTGTCACATTTAAGGCAACTATAAATAGCAGCCCACTTCATTTATTTTGGGTTGTTGAATCCCAACTACTTGTACTCATATTTTCTCTCTCTAAAGATTTGTAAGAAACTCTTGTAAGAAACTGTAAGTACATTACAAGTGCCGACCTCGTACGAGAGGCCGACCTCGCGATACATTAATTAAATCGTGATTACACCGAATTCCTTTGTCTTTTCCTTATTCCTTTCCAATTACTCGACTTTTTAACCGTTGGCCGGAAACGTCCGTCAACAGTTTGGCGCTAGAAGGAGGGCACCATAAGCTACTTGGTGTCAATTTTTTGATCTTGTGAAGCTCCACTTCGCATTCATCTCTTCCCTACTCTTTTCACTCTCGAAAACAACTCAAAATGCCTTCATCCGGACATGACGACTCCACCCAGCAGTCCGGCTCCCAGCCTCGCCGACGCAACGGCGGGGAGACCTCCCGTCGCGCTCAGCAGGGGCCCATAAGCCCTGTTCCCCCAGTTCCTACATTCGTTGCAGCTTTGCAGCATCCTGACGTCCTCAAAGCCCTCGAGGGGGTCTTCGCCAAGGCCCTCGCCAGTCAAACCGCCGGGGCAAACACTGTGGTGCCCACGGAGAACCCCGGTAACACCTTGCTCCACACCCCTGAGAAGGAGACTGGCGGACAAAGGAACCCGGCGAAATGCAAAATCACGGCCCAATCGGCGAACCGCGAGGCTCAGAACCGCCGTGACAAGAGCGCCAGACCGGCTCCCACCGAGCAGACAGGGGAGAGCCGGCCGGAGCGAAGCCTCCCGATCGTTCGCCGCTCTGTCCACCAGCGTTTGGGTGACAAGAGCCAAGCCAATCATGATCTTCGGGAAGTGATCAGGCGGGGCAAAGCCATCGGGCACGACACTGAGGAAGTCGCAGCCCTCAAACGAAAAATTGCCGAGTTAGAAGGTCGGCAGCCCACCGGGAGTGAGTTTTCACTCCCAGCTCATCCACAAACTCGTACGCGACCGACTCCTTGGGTCGCGGACAACGCATCACCTCTCTCCCTCGGTATCCTGCAAGAGGCCGTCCCGAAGGGAATACAAATACCCCAGCTCGGCCTCTATGATGGGAGCTCAGATCCCGACTCCCACCTCGGCCTCTACACTTCGTGGATGGACCTGCACGGCGCCTCCGACGCCCTGCGCTGCCGCATGTTCTCCCTGACGCTGGGGCCCAAGGCGCAGAGGTGGTATCATTCCCTTTACCCCCGCTCCATTTCGACCTGGACACAGCTCAGGTCGGCGTTCCGGTCCCACTTCATCGGATCGCAGGTCAATCTCGCCCCCAAGGAATCAATCTCCAACATTATACAGGGCGAGAATGAGAGTTTGAAGGATTACATCGCCCGATTCAATGACCGGGTCCAAAATATGGAGCGGTGACACCCCGACGCCCTGCTCATCACGGCCCAGGGTGGCCTCAGACCGAAGACGCTGTTCAGGTGGTCTCTGTGCCAAAACAAGCCGACCACCTACCAGGAGTTCCTCACTCGCGCTCAGGACTATATCATGGCGGAGGAATCCTCATCCCGCGCCGGCAAAGGCGAAGGCAAAGGAGAAAAAATCGGGAAAACCGAGCAAGTCGTTCGCTGAAATCCGAGCTCAGCGGAGACAAAGGGCTGAGGAGCTGAAGGAAAGCTACCAAGGCGTCTTCTCTGTAGGAGCCGCGGCGGTCTACGAGGAGATCAAGGCCAAGGGGCTACTGCCGGACCCCAAACCGATGTTCACCGACAAGGACAAGGTGGACAAGACCCGCTACTGCTCCTACCACAAGGCGCATGGGCACAATACCGACCAGTGCCGAAACTTGATCTCGGCGCTGCTCAAACTGATAGATGATCCTCAACTCCGGAGGTTCACCCACTCCGGAGAGAAGAGGAAGAAAGGGGGCCGCTTCGAGGAAGGCCCAGACAGCGAAGAGGACGCCGACGTGAATCCTCGAAGGAAAAAGTCGCAGCAGGGCGGCCCCCACGAAATCATGACCTTCTGCCCCACCCACCAAGATGAGGCTGGCACCTCCAGGGGCAGAAAAAGAGACCGGTCCCCACGCACCGGGGCCGACCCAGCCAGCCTCCCATCCCGGCGCGTCAACACAAGCCGGAGTGAGTCCCTCCTCTCCCGGAGACAAACCAAGGCCTATGCCCGACAAGCCTATCACGCCGGGCAAAGGGTGATGCACGCCAACAGCAGGCCGGCGCCAGAGCCGACCCCAAACACCATCACCTTCAACGACGAGGATGCCTTCCTGTTCGACCATCCCCACTCCGACGCCCTGGTGATCACGGCGCCGATCATGGCGATAAAAATTCATCGCATCATGGTCGACACTGGGGCCTACGCCAGCATCCTCTACTACGAGACCTTCAAGAAGATGGGGATCGACAGGAAGGAGGTACAGCCTTGCCGGGAGCGGATCCAGGGTTTCAATGGCCAGACCATCGCCCTAGTTGGTCAGGTCACGCTACCGATCCGGTTCGGAGAGAGAGGGCAGCCCACGAAGACAATCTTAGAGACTTTCAAAATCGTGGACTGCCCGAGCGAGTACAACGTCATTCTAGGCAGGACGGCTCTGTACAAACTAAAGGCCGCCGTCTCCATCTTTCACTACTCCCTCAAATTTCCAACTTCTGATGGGGAGGGGACCCACCGGGGGGACCAGAGAGAGGCGCGGGAGTGCATCCTGACCATCCCGCGCACCGAAATAAACGTCGCGAACCCCCAGACGGACGCCGAGGTGACGGACACCGGGTCGGCACACGACGGTCATAGGGGCAACCGCATGCTGAGAAACCAGACAGATTCGCACCCCTTGACCCCATCAAGTGTCGACCCCATCATCCCGAAACCCAACTCCGGGGCAGACAACTCGGCCCCCAGTGCCGAGGTGACGGGCCCCATCGAGGACAGAACCGAGGCTGACCTCGACAGGGATAGGGGGAGAAGGGCTGGCAAAAGACCGATCATGGAGGAGGACGAGCTCGACCCTCGGACACAATACGAGGAAAAACGGGGGACGAAGAGGGCCGAGCCAATGGACGAAGTCGAAGTCATCTTCATCGATGAAGAGACTTGCCAGAAACAACTCCGGATTGGGAGCAGGCTGCCGGGGCCTATGAAGGCCGAACTGACCGAATTTCTCCGGCAAAACGCAGACGTCTTTGCGTGGACCCATGAGGACATGGTCGGCATCGACCCGCAGGTCGCCTGTCACCGGTTGCAGGTCGACCCCACGGTCAACCCGGTCGTGCAAAAGCGGAGGAAGCTCGGCCCCGACCGACAGCAAGCCTTGGAAGAAGAGGTGACCAAGCTTAAGGATAACGAGTACATACGCGAAGTCCGGTACCCGACCTGGGTGGCCAACCCGGTACTCGTGAAGAAGAGCAGCGGGGCATGGCGGCTGTGCATTGATTTCTCCGACTTAAACAAGGCGTGCCCCAAAGACAGCTATCCCCTCCCTCACATCGACTACATGGTCGACGCTACCTCAGGGCACGAGCTGATGAGTTTCATGGACGCGTACTCCGGCTACAATCAGATTCCCATGCATCCGGACGACGAGGAGCATACCTCCTTCTACTCGGCACGTGGTCTCTACTGCTACACCATGATGCTGTTTGGACTGAAGAACGCCGGGGCCACCTACCAACGTCTAGTTAATAAAATGTTCGCTAGTTTGATAGGTGAATGTATGGAAGTGTATGTAGATGACATGTTAGTCAAGTCCGTGTACGCGTCCAATCATGTAAACGATCTTAATAAAATGTTTTCCATTTTGCGTGATTATTCCATGAAATTAAATCCTAAAAAGTGTACTTTCGACGTCGGTTCGGGAAAATTCTTGGGGTACATCGTCAGCCAGCGCGGCATCGACGCGAACCCCGAGAAGATCAGAGCAGTACAGGACCTTCGACCGCCGACGTCGATCAAGGGAGTCCAGAGCCTGACCGGCAAACTCGCGGACCTGAGCAGGTTCATCTCAAAGTACACCGACCGCTGCAAACCATTCTTCGATGCTATCAAGAAAAATCACAGGTTCGAGTGGACGCCGGCCTGCCAAAAGGCGCTGGAAGCAATTTAGGAAACCCTTAGCCAGGCTCCCACGATGCAAAAGCCCCGCCCAGGTGAAATGCTATATCTATACTTGGGGATATCCGAGGTGGCCGTGAGTGCCGCCCTGATTCGAGAAGATGACTCAGGCCAGTTCCCGATATACTACGTGAGCAAGGCCCTCCACGATGCCGAGCTGAGGTACCCGCCAATGGAGAAACTCGTCGCCCCTTGCCAGCGCTACTCGACCGCGTGCCCCCGTACGCGCGTCGTCACCAACCGCACGAGTGCTTCGCACGCCAGCACTCCCAGCCTCGTCCTCGCTATCGTTCATCTCCTCTCTCGCATCCTCGTCAAGTGCGCATGTGTCGCACACGCTCGCCGTGTCGACCTCATCGTCCCACTCGACCAACGCCTCGCGCGTGGCTTCCGTCCTCGCGCCCCACTCGCACCTGCCTATCGGGCCCATCGCCTCGACCCAATCCACTCGCGCGTACGCTCCATCGCAGCCACGCTTCGTGCACGCTGACCACCCTACATCCTCCCCTCGTGCACCTTCTGCATTAGCCCGCATACGCCGTGCACGTCTATCCCTCGCGCACGCCTTGCACCAATCTCCCAACTTCCCGGGCACAATCCTCTCACTCTTGTCGTCGGCCCAAGCCTCGTGTTCTCGCGCACTTCCCGTCGCGCACCTCATCTTCACCCGGCCTAGACTCGTACGCCTCGCGACTCAGTTGCCGCGTCCCGCCGGTATACGCGCCTTAGTGCGTGCGCACACCCTCCTAGCCCGTGCCCGAGCCCTTTCTCGCCTAACCTCTCGCCATCTCTCGAGGCCATCGTGGATCTTGTCCTCGGGTTCGCCGGGGTCAATGACCACATCCGCATCACGCTGCTATCGCGCTGTCGCGGGCACTGGAACCACGCGCACGCTGGTGCGGGCACGGGTAGACTCGGGCCGGCACTGCCGCGCTGCATGCGCGGCCAGTGACCAAGGCCGGCACTTGCCGGACCTCCGGCGATTTTTCCGATAACATGCATGACATATGAACATAATATGATGAATGTGCTACAAATATGCTATGAAACACTAGTGGACCCCGGGTCCACATGCATGCTACTAGATAAGGCATATATTGCACGTACAAGCACTTGACCTCCGAACCAACACTATCAACATGCTAATCTACTCAGGGCCGAATGATTATCATAAAAAATGATGGCTAAAATGGCTAGGAACATGGTTCATAACTTGCATGCCTAAGGGTAAGCCTCGGGTGCCTAAATTGTCATATTTTCATGAATGATTTGACCAAGGTAATGAACTCCATTTACATTCAAACTTCTACACCATCAATGGTATAATATTTAAAGATATTTAACTAACAATCTCGACTTTAACATGCTTGCTACTAAAATTTCATTTTTAAGGCCATTAAATCATTAAATTCGAAACTTGACTTTAAGCACACGCATGGCTCGGTTTTTCTTCATGAAAAATCATAGTATGTCATAAAATAATTTATGAACACAAGAGGCACGAGCTTACCTCGGCTAGAAATATAGGATGGAAGCTAGGGCTCAAAATAGACTTAGGTGCGGCCTTGGGGCTTTGGTTGGACTTGGGGTGCGATTTGCTTGGGTCTATCACCTTCAAAAGACTTAGAAAAATCTAAGGAATACTTAGATGCTGCTAAGCCTTGAGATATATGGCTTGAAACACGAGATGGCTGCCTCTTCTCCTTTCCCGGGTTGGGCGCGCGCGGACAGTGGCCTAAGGACTTTGGCTCGGTTTTCTCTCTCAACCTCTGAATATGCTTAAGTGTTTGAAGTGTCAAGAGCTCAAAATGGCTGAGAGGGACCATTTTATAAGCTGAGGGGCGGAGTGTCCCATGAGGCAAAGTGGGAGACAAAGAAAATGGGTCTTATGCACCCCATGCGCAGGGGAAAGTGGGGCAAGGGTCTTGCACGTTTTTGCATGGTCAAATGTGGATTATTCAGAGCACAATGAGGGACAAGGTGAATCTGGTCAAGTCTGGCACGAGGGTGGGGGACAAGGGACTTCCCAAGACATTAAAATATTACCATGACCATCATGCACTCACATTAAAATAATGCCCACTACTTGGGACTTTGCTAATCATTTGCTTGGGGCCATATTAGCTTAAACTAATTCTTATTAAGTGTATAATACGCGCATGAAGGGGTCTTGGGTTAAAGTGGGCCGAAACTTTGCCATTTGGGCGCAAGAAGATGGGCTGGCAGGGCTGTCGCTGGGATGGGCGCGGGGATGCTGAGCCGGCGCTAGGGCGTGCTGGGCTGGCGCGAGAGCGCGGGCTGCGCATGTGTGGAGCTCCTTTGGGCCGAGTCCATCACTTGTTGAGGCTTCCATGGTGATTTCCATACTTAGTAACATTTTATCAAATAATGCTAAGGCTTGGCAAGGCCTTGGTCTCGGCTAACACTCGCTTGGGCGCGGCTAAGGGCGCGGGGTTCGAGACAAGCACGAGCGGCTCGGGTGAGCTCGGTTAGGCATTAGGGTTTGGTTATAAAATGTTCGAGACTTACTTCTTGATATTCCAAGACTTAGAAAATTAATCTAAGGATAGAAATACCGAGACTTGGCTATGCTCGAGAATTTAAATTGAAAACTAATCGGAACTAAACTAGGGTTCGAAGCCGATAATTTCTCGAGTCAATTTGCTATATTTTTAACAACCCAAATTAATGGATTAATCTTAACTTAAACTTGAGATAGAATTATTCAAAGAATAATTTATCATGTTTGAGCATTTAGCATAATAATATAACTCGGGAATTCTTAAAACTTACGGATTTCACTTATAGTCGAGCAGTGAAACCGTTCTTAATATTATTTCTGATTTGGGGCGTTACAGAATGTCCGCTCGATAACACGTCAACCAATCCATACCGAGAATAAGGTCGAAATCCCTCATCTCGATAATATAAGTTTCGGCCTTCAAGATTCGGCCGCCAATACTAATGTTAAGGTCCTCTGCCTTGGAGCTCGTCACTATCTTCCTTCCCGAGGCTAGGCTCACCTCGAGAGGGTCAACATTGTGGATGGGATGAACTCCAATGGCCTCTACACATCGGGTTGATACAAACGAGTGCGTCGCACCAGTGTCGAACGGAGCAAATATAGGCATATCATTTAAAATAATCATCCCAGACATAATACCTGGGTTCTGCTCTGCCTCAGTCTGCTCGACTGCATAACCCTGTGTCGAATTCTATTAACTTCTCAAAAAGAGTCCTTTCTCCCAAGTCGTGTTGAATCAGAGCTCTTCGAGTCCAATATAGGGGCTATCCCCGTTTTAGTGCTTTTGGGCTTCATTTTCGGGATTTCTCCTTCTTTGGAAATTTTTTTCCATTTTTTTTCTAATATGTGAAAAATGGGTCGAAAAAAGGCTACTGCTGCTGTCGGGGCCGCTGCTGCTGCCTATCGTGACAGTTCCAGATGGTATGTTCGGGCCTCCGACAGTTGTACCAAACATTCTGTCCGGCGAGACAGTCTCCGCGATGTGGGCGTCCGTAGGTGCCACATGGTGAAATATGTGGCTGTCTCTGCTTGTTCCTCCGGTCATTCTGCTGACCCTTCCACTTCCTTTTGTTCTTAGGCTTCGCCTGCTGAACATGCGCTGGCTGAGCCGGGGGCAATGCTGGATACTGAGCTGGGGGCAACACTGAGGGTTGAACTGACAGTTGTACCAGATCCATCCCGAGACTGGCGTCTGTCTCCTGGGCTCTAGCGACAACATCGGCATAAGACTGAACCCCATGTCCCGCTACGTGGTGACGGATCGCTGGCAGTAGCCCGTCACGAAAGCGTCTCGCCTTCTTCGCCTTGGTGTCCACCAAATAGGGAACGAAGGACCCGAGACGAACGAACTCCCGCTCATACTCATCCACTGAGCGATGGCCCTGCTTATGCGCCAAGAACTGACGCTCCATCTCTGCCTTGTAGGTATCGGGGCAATACTTATCCCTCAGCATCTCCTTGATCTGCTGCCATGTGAGGTTCTCCTTCTCACCAGGGAACATGCCCCAATAAGAGTTCCACCATAGCCTTGCGTCTCCAGTCATCTGAACTTGGGCACACAGGATATTGTGCCTCTCGCAGCACTCGATGATCTCGAAAATAGCCTCGAGACCCTGGATCCACTCATCAACTAGGCGAGGATCTCCCTGCCCCGAAAACTTGTCTGGGTTATAGCCGCAGAACTGAGCGACTACCTCTGCCTGAGTCATCTCTCTCTGAGCCTGGTTCGGATGGGCCATCTGAATAATAAGACGCGTAACTGATTAGAACAGGAGATGAAATTGAATAAGGCTGATACTGAAATAGGCACACAAATTTCTTGACGAGTTGCTAACTCGAAAAGCTAGAGTTTTGGCTAAACTTTTAAATACTGATAGAGGTATTTCTAATACTGCTAGAAGTCTTTCTACTGGTTTGAGCATCTAGAGTTCGGATTATCTAAATCCTATTGAGCATAGACTTAGTACGGTTTGCTTATATAAACTTTGAAAAATTTAACAGCATGCACTTACCTGGTAGTCGGCGCGGCGTGAGTGTGGTGTGGTCGGGTTTTCTAAAATTTTCTGTCTCTTTAAAGCATTCAGAAGCACAAAAGGTGCTCTGATACCAATTGCAACACCCCGCTACTTAGGGCCAATTTTTCGCTAATTTTTACTTTCGAAAACACTTATAAATTTTTTGAAATCGGTTGCAAACTAACTCGAGATGCTGCTAAAAAAATTTCTGCTTTAAAAATCCGTTTTCTTTAAACTGGGTCTATCCTCTAGTTTAGACTTAAAACAATCAGAATAAATCTCTTATCGAATCAAGCATGTAAAACCACCCCGTTCGTACTGGCGAACCGGGTAATACCTTAAAGTCTGAAATACCATCATGCAAGTTCGAAATAAACCTAGCGGAAGTCTGAAAATGCATGGTCATATTAGTTATACAAAACATAGTAAACAAATGTCCCCGAAACGGCTCGCTGTGCCAAATCCACGACCACAACCACCACAACTGCCCTCACGCCTGCCCGCCGACCCTGCCATCTGAAAAATATAGTGGGGGTGAGTACTGGTCCTCTTGTACTCCATAAAAACCCAGGCTAAAGTAAACTGCAATAATAATAATGATATCACAGTAAAGGTATACATAAGTAAACTGAAATCTCCCGGACACTCTGGCCGGTAACTGTAATCTCCCGGACACTCTGGCCAGTAACCGTGTGCACACTATGATGGTATAATTGAGGCGAACTGGGCCACCACCAGAACTTAGGGAAGGCAAACTCAGCCTTGACCCCAAGCGGATAAAACTCATATACATACCTGAACATGATATCAAATATTATACTCAATGTATAACCCAGACTGGGTCCCCACCTGATCTGCTTTGAAAATACGTAAGTGCTGCTCTGCTGGTAGCTGACTCCTCAGGCTTGCTCGAACTCAAGAATGTTGCTAAGTGAACCTACTCGGGCTCACTGGCGGCCTTGGTGACTTTTCCCCGGCTTTGGGGTTAAAAGGCTGAAATGATGGGCACAAGAGCCTTAGATATATCCAAATAAACCTTGGAAGATGCTTAGACTCGAGAGGGAATGGCTGGAACAGGATGAACACAAGCTCTCCCTCCACTCGGGTCTACCCGCGCGCGCGTGGCTCGGGAGCCTTTCTCTCGGCTTCTCTCCAATTCTCTCTATTTTCTAAGTGTTATGCTAAAAAAATATAAGTGTCCAAGAGCTCTAATACTCAGCTGAAGGTGAGCTTATATAGGAAGTTCTTGGGCGGAGCAAACAAGGTGCAAAGTGGAGACAAAGATGGGCTCTTCTCTTCTCCAGGCGCATGAGAGTTTGGGGGAGTGGTTCAGTCTAGTCTTGCGCGATTTATGAGCATTTTGCAGAGCAAAGCATGGTGGAGAAGTGGTCTGGCAGGTCTGGTGCTAGTACCCACGAAATGGGGGACATCCACTTACACTATGCATTAAAATAATGCATTACCCATGCTCCACTACATGCTTAATCAAGAGTTGACTTCCTTAATCCATACTTAGGGCATTTTGATCTGGATTAACACCCTTTATTCCCCTGATTACTCGTATGACTTGGGCCATAGGACTTGGGCTCGCAATTTCATGCATTGGGCTAGGGAACTCACTCGGACATGGGCTCGCGCAAGGCTTGGCGCGCGGCCTGCTTGCACGCGGATGGGGCAGCCTGCTTGGATCGGTGCATGGTTTCTCTTGGGCCGAATGCAATATCCTAAGACTTAAAAGATGGCTGACTTAAGGGCCAAAAAAATACTTAGAATAATTTCCATGCATTGCATGGACTTGGCTCGGCAAAATGGGTTGGCGTGCGGACTAGGGCGCAGCCCTTGGCTTGGGCTCGGCATGCCATATCTTAGACCGAGGATATCACACCTTAGGGGTGAATAATGGATGAGAGAGGACCCCTAAAATACATAGAAAAATATGCCATCATCACTCGGTCATGACTTGGGTTTTCTCGCACGGGCTCGGCCCGAGCTCGCGGGCACTAGGCGCGAGTGACTTGGTGTGAGTAACCTTGACCGATGACATGGTTCTAGGGCTCGATAATGATCGACTCATACTTAGAAAATTCTAAGTAAGGCTTAAAGGCTCGACTAGGGCTCGAACAAGACTCAGAACTACTAGGGCTCGAGACTTGGCTAGACGCGAATTAGGCGCGAGACTCGTGACCGAACGACTCGGTTCCGGACACGGCTTGACTTGGACGATTTATCGAAACATACTCGGTTCCGATTACTCGTCAACTGGAAATAATTAATCCCGACTGAATAAAATCTATTTCTAAAAATAAATGGACCGGAAAAACTAACTGGAATCGAATAGCTAAATAACTGACTCAGAACTCAAGACGAGCAATATTAATAAAAGGAAAATAGTTCAAACTCAGAACTAAAAATGTCACTTTTATTAATACAGAATTTGGGCTATTACAGTGGTCCTCCTGGCAGCTGATCTGGGAACACGTCCACAAACTTGCGCACTTTGGGTATGCCTCTAGAAATGGGATACCTCCTTCTGAGGGCACAAAACTCTAGCTCTATCCTCTCCAGAATATAGCGCGAATGTAACTTCACTTCCAGAACCTCTTTAAACCGATCTCATGTTAGCTCACATTGCTCATCCTTCTTCCTCAAATGCCAGTAGTCGTTCCACTAATCACTGGAACTGGTTCACGACTACGGCCAGTTCCGCTTTGCGGGTGGATTTGGAGCTACGTGGGACGGCATTCTGGAAATCCATCAATCATTGGACTAGAATAGTATAACCATTAAGAAATAGCTATACTAGACTTATGGCATTTGTTACGATTTGCCGCAAATACCTAGTTTGGCTAGAGTTCCGGTTGTACTTGCTCTTTTGCGCTTCTGGTCGCAAATAAGCACTTCTGACCTCTAGAAGGGTCAATTAGTACTTAGTGAGTGGCTTAAATCGATTTTAAAAAAAAAATCAAATATCTTGATATCCAACTCTTCTTCACTTGCTCCTTATAATCCAGAACCCCTTTCCCTTCTTTGGCTATGCCGCTGACTGTGCGGCTCATTTCTTTGGTGGGTTCGGATTAATGATCATTAAAACTCGAAGCGATCATTTCTCTATTGTCTAGCTAACTAGCGACAAGATACTGGTTGTCTATCGTAGACGGGCATCTCCCATCATCTGAAGTTGGGAATAGAGAATACGGTGCCTATCTGAACACTCAGTGATCTCAAAAATCTCCTCGAGACCCTGGATCCACTCGTCCACTAGGCGATGATCTCCTTGTCCCGTAAACTTATTGGGATTGTAGCCGCGGAACTGGGCGACTACCTCTGCCTGAGTCATCTCCCGCTGAGCCTGATTTCCACGGTGTGCCATCTTATTTATAACCCGTATACTGGATCAGGATAAGAGATGAGATTGAAATAGGCTGAAAGGAAACGCTAAATTCTGAATAAGCACGATTTCTTGACGAGTCGCTAACTCGATAAGATAGAGTTCAAACTAGAGTTCGAACTAGAGTTCTAACTAGAGTTCTGACTTCTATAGGAGGATAGATCTGATACTGCTAGGAGTCTTTCTTACTGATCTTGAGCATCTAGAGTTAGGATTATCTGAATCCTATTCAGTATATACTTAGTACAGTTTGCTTATATAAACTTTAAAAAACTTTAACAGCACTTACATGGTAGTCGGTGCGGCGTGAGTGTGATTTGATCAGGTTTTTCTTAAATAACCTGTCTCGCTAAAGTATTCAGAAGCACAAAAGGTGCTCTGATACCAACTGCAACACCCCGCTACTTTACTAAAATCAGAGTCAATTTTTCGCAATCCTTCTTTCGAAAATGCTTATAAATTTTTCGAAATTATTTGCAACTAACTCGGGATGCTGCTAAAACTTATCTGGTTTGAAAATCCGTTTCCTTTAAAACTGGGTCTAACGATTGGTTTAGATTTAAACTAAAACAGATTTAAATCATTTATCGAAACAAGCATGCAAACTGGACCCGTTCCTACTGGCGAACCGAGTAAAATCTTTAAGTTTGAAAATACTAACATGCAAGTTCAAAATTGAAAATAAGCGTAGCAAAAGTCTTAATATGCGTGGCAAAATAGTTATACAGACTGGGTAAACAAATGTCCACAAAATGGCTAGCTGAGCCGAGTCCGCGACCACAACCACCACAGCTGGACTCACGCCTGCCCGCTGACCCTGTCATCTGAAAAACACAATGGGAGTAAATATTGGTCCTCTTGTACTCCATAAAAACAAAGACTAAAGCAAACAACAATAATAATATCAATATCATAATCGTTGGTATGTATAAATCTCCCGGGCACTATGGCCGGTAACTATACTGAATCTCCCGGGCTCTAAGGCAGGTAACTGTAACTGAAACTCTCGGAACTCTGTGGCTGGTATCCGTGTGCACACTCTCATGGTATATTAAGGCGAACTAGGCAACCACCAGAACCTAGAGGAGGGCAAAGTCTACCTCGACCCTAGGCGGGCTAAAACTGATGTACATACCCCAGATGGGGAAAACTTGGCCTCCACCC
Source organism: Striga asiatica (assembly GCA_008636005.1). NCBI lineage: Eukaryota > Viridiplantae > Streptophyta > Magnoliopsida > Lamiales > Orobanchaceae > Striga > Striga asiatica. The sequence continues at coordinate 883,890 of BKCP01012070.1, read as the reverse complement.
TGGGCGGCTAAAATACATACCTCGGGGATGATATTAAGTATTATACTCAATGTAATACCCAGGCTAGGTCCCCACCTGATTTTCTTTGAAAAATTGTAAGCGTTGCTGTGCTGGTAGCTGACTCCTCAAGCTACATAAAAATATAAGCAAACAAATATACTAAGTACTGTGCTCGTCATATGCTCAATAATATGCTAGGATGCTCTACTCAATGAGTTAACTCGTCCGGATATAAAGGAACACTCTATGGGTTCGCTAAATAATACTGAGTCCAGAAATCTAGACTGATATGCTTAACTGAACTGGTTTGACTTGGAAAACTTTACTTAGGTTTCGAAATAAAACTCGGACCGAAACTCACGAACAAAAACTGGCTCGAACCACCGGTCGAACCAGTTGGTTTGCTGACTGGCTGGACCGCAGGCTTACTGCGGGCCGGGCGGTCGGGTGCTCGCTCGGTCTGGCCGGCCTCAGTCCCGCGCCGGGCCTGTTGGTGCCCTTGGCGCTGCGCTGGGCACGACTAGGGTGCGATCTGGCACGGCCCCGGGCACTACTGGGCGCGGTCCTGCACTACTAGGCGCGGCCTGTAACACCCCTCCTTGACTAGCTTTGACTTTTGAAAATCAGAGTTAATTTTTCGCTTTTGTTTTCGAAATATCGTGTGAGTTTATTTCGAAAATACTTACTTAGTTGTGGGATGCTACTAAACTTACTTAACTTACTTATTCGGACAATACTGAAAACATACAATCCCATCGGCCACTACGGCGACAGTGAAAACATACATACATGCATACAGTCCGAAAGTCTGGCAATACAGTCTAGCGGAAGCGTAATGAGTTATCGTTCATATCACATACACATACATAAATAATGGTTCATGAATATGGGACATAAAATGAAGGGGTAAAAATGTCCACGGCTCATGACCATATACGCCACAATACGCTCACCCAGCACGACGGACTCCATCACCTGAAAAACGTAATGGTGGCGTGAGCAAACCACTATGTTCTGCAAAGACCAGTACTGAATAAAACAGCATCAATAATAACATATAATGACTAGAATATATAAGAGCATAAACTTAAAACTTATTCATATCTGTGGTCTCAAAGACCCATATCGGCCCTTGCTTCGGCCGCTCGTGTGCACACTACCCGATGAACCTGAAAGCCCTTACCTCGGCCCTCATCGGGTACCAGGTAGAATAAAAAGGCCCTTAGGTCGGCCTCACACCTGGGAGATCATAATACTTCGAACATATTGTAGACATGGTAAAGAAATTATTAACGATGTAGAATCCAGTACATGACCCCCACCTGGTAATTGAAATTATCGGATCTGATGCAAGTGCTCGTAACGGAGGTAGCAGTCGGAGGCTCCACTCTCCTTAGGCTACATAAACATATAGGTAAAAATATGCTAAGTATTGTGCTCAAAATAATTATTTTATATGCTTGACCCGGACGAATTTAGACTGTTAAGGGATTTGTCTTAAAATTTATTCTAAGTCCGGAGATTTTAACTGGTATTCTTGAACTGACCGATTTGGCTCGAAAAAATACTTAAAGTCTGAAATAAAATTCGGATCGGAACTTACGAACCAAAAATCGAGGCTCGAACCGTCGGTCGAACAGGACGGTTCGCGGACCGGTCGGACCGTCGGCTTGGCTGGCTCGGACGGTCGGGCGCTGCCCGGGCTGACCGGCTGGGCACGAACAGGTGCGGATCGGCACAGGACAACGGCGGACAGGGGATGTTGGGCACTCGACGGGTTGCTGGGGCACGCACCGAGGCCAGCGGTGCGCGGGCTGAGGCTAGCTGAGGCGCGCTGGCATGCACTGGCACGGTACAGCCGCGGCCTCGGCGGGCTAAGGCTATGCGAGTGCGACAGACCCTGGCTAGGATCGACTCGAGCACGACACAAGGCTCTGGGTGTGTGTGTTTGTGTGCGGGGACTAGCACGACGCTATTGGGTGTCGTGCATGCGGCTTAGGCCCGTCGGGGGCTGTTGCCGCGCTCATGGGCACAGACACGCACGCTGCCAGGCGCGATCGTGCATATTGGGTTGCTGCGTGCGTGCCTATGTTGCGCGGGCATGCGCAGAGATCGGACAGAGGCCGTGGCAGGCGCTGCGGGCGCTGCGGACAGGCGTGGTGATGAAGATTGCGTGTCCCGATTGCCGATAAGCCACAAACACGTGCCTTGAATCGCCAATAGGTGCCTCGTAGGTTCACACAACCGCGCTCCTTCGAAACGATAAAATTGCAAAAGAAATCTAGAAGAAATCTAAGGCAAAGTGTTTGAACAAAAGTTCAGTTTTTCTATTAATTTCTGAATGATAAAAAATAACAAGAGGAAGGGTTTTTATATAGGCATCAAATAGATCAATTCCTAATCTAGCTATAACTCTAATAAAGCAATAAAATATTAAGTATCCTAATCAATCTAGAAATCATAATGGAATAAGAAAACCAAATAACTAAGGGATCTTTAAAAGCCTTGACTTGCACTCCAAGCCAAAAATCCCAACCGCCCAACTTGCCGCCTTTGGACCCCCGTGCGCTTTACCTTAGTCCTCGAGGACTAAAGTCGCGCCGCCCGTCCTCGCGCGTGCCTCCCCGCCGCGCGCCTCGTTCGTGTCCTCGCGCCCAGCGGCCTCTTCGCGCGCGTCCTTGCTACCCAAGGTTTCATCGCGCGTGTCCCTCGCGCCAGCCGCGTTCGCGCCATTCGTCTCACCCCTCGCGACCGCATTTCGCCCACGCGCTAGCCGCGTGCTCTCTTCTGCCGGGTCCCCCACGCCGACCTCGCATGCCCCGCACGCGATGGCTTGCGTCTCACCCGCCTGCCGCGCTAACCTCTTGCGCGCATTATAGGCCCGGCTCGAGGCGTTCTTCAGCTGCCTAGCCACATTCGCATCATTCTCGTCCCCTTCAAGCGCTTCCTTGTCCTCAAGGATGAAATCAGGGAACGGTTCGCGCATTTCCTCTACATCCTCCCAAGTGGCTTCTTCCGATGGCAGCTCCTCCCATTCGACTAACACCTCCCAACGATAACGTCCAGCCGTCCTTACTTGGCGATACTCGATCGCACGGCTTGGCCTTACGATTGCCCACCCATCTGTGGCTGTCGCGGGTAGTTCCTCGCACCACTTGTCGCTTCACCCAAACTTCTCTTGAGTCGCTCTTCCTCTTGTTGGAACCAGAGGATGGGGGGACAGAAGCGACAGGAATAGGGTTCTGATACGGCGCCTGAGAGATGAGCGGCGGCTGATAAGCCAACGGCGGGATAGAATAAGGTACAGCCTGGACAGGCTGAGCAGCATGGAAAAAGGAAGGAACTGGATCAGTCGGGATGAGAAGGCTCTCCACTCCCTGAGCCCGACTGACGGTATCAACATAAGACATTGGTCCGTGACTCCCGACTAGCTCACGGATCCTCGGGTTCAGCCCCTTCAAGAACTTACGGGCTTTCTTTTCATCGGTGTTCACAGAATCTCTAGCAAAAAGGCACATTCGGGTGAAGGTGCGGATGTAGTCGTCCACGCTGGTGTTGCCCTGCTGCAGGTGGTAGAACTCATGCTCCATGCGATCCCAAAAACACTGAGGGAGGAATTTGCCTCGAACCATAGCTTTCATCTGCTCCCAAGTGAGAGTGTTGAGCTCAGCCTCTGGCCTCCGAGCCCAGTGGTCGATCCACAAGTCGGAAGCATCCGCCTTCATCTGAAAGGCGACGAGAGCAACACGCTGTCTGTCTGGAAGAGGGAGAACAGCGAAGATTTTATCTAGCTCCTTGATCCATTCCAGCACAGCTGTGGGGGCCTCAGACCCCGAGAAAGTCAGCGCGTGCATGTTCTGGAACTGGACCAGGAGTCGGGTAAAATCCATGGCCGGAGGGGCCTGGTGGTGAGGCTGCGGGGAAGGAGACCGCGATGGCTGCCTGTTGCGATTGCGGGTATTCATAGTTCTACATTGAACATGTCGAAATCAACTTAGCACATAAAATAATTAAAGGAGATCTAGGGTTCGACATGAAACGCTAGAGTTCGAATTTAAAACGAAGGTGGACAGATCCTAAGCCCCAATTTCATCAATTTATATCATAAGCAGTCTTATTACTACTTAAGCAAGAATACAAAGTCACATTTCATAAGATAAGTATTTTCAGTGATACTTATTTAAACACATACCTTAAGCAGCGCGGCGTGACGAAGACGAGTGGAATTCAAAATCTAAACACTTAATCACATATAATCCAGTCTACAGAAACGCATACTGGCTCTGATACCAAACTGTAACGCCCCAATCAATTTTTAAAGAAAATCCACGGCTTTTCCAAAAAATCAAGGTAAAATTTTCGAAAACTTATCTTTCGAATCATAAACTTTGGCGTTACTCATTCTTTTCAAAATCACAGTTCAAGTCATAACTGAACTACGGGGATTCATTACCCGATTTTCCAACGGTGTTCATTAACCACAACACACGATAAATTTAACATCAGATCATACTCAATCATATATTAAGTAGGGTTTTCAACATAAACCAAATCCAATGTTTTCAAAATAAACGAGTTTCAATACGCAATCCAACTTATTCCAAATAAGCAACATAAGCAATGAAGTCAATCTAACATGAGTTCATAAAATGAGCGGAAGCAAATAAATAAATAATGATAAAGGCAAGACCACCACTCGCCCAGTCTCGTCACGCGCCGCTGCTTAACCTGCATCAGTTACGAGCAGGTGGGAGTGAGTACAGTTAAATATCGTACTCACACTATGCAATGCACATTTCATAATATGTCAAATTGGCATGGTCGCAGCATGAACATAAACAATACACATATGTCACATCTCCATCATAACATAAATACTCCTGTGCACATCTTTCATAATAGTCGCGGAAAGGGGATTCATTACCCTAACGGCGAGAGTACGTGCCACGCAAGGACACGGCCTTTCATAATAGGTCTTTACGGAGACTTGCCTCATAAGGCAACCGTATTACATCGACGGGGACAACCGTAACGATGGCCATCATAATAGCTCACATCGATAGGCTACATATTCACGTTCATACATAGATCACGCCAAAACAATTAAGTGATATAATACGTCAATAATCTATCTCACTACTCGAATTTAACATAAAACCCACACTTAATCAAAATTAAGGCTTAAAGGATTTTATCGGATTTTTCGTGGACTTGGAACTCTCACATTTTTAAAAGAAAAGACTCGGGGAACAAAAATGGAGTCTCGGGACTTAAAATAATTTTTCTCAAATTTTTATCATTTTAAAAATATTTTTAAAACTGAAATCGGTATTAAAAACGGCTTTCGGAACTCAAAATAAACCAAAAAGGCCAACTGGGCCGCGCTGGAAAACTCTGCCGCAAAAGTGGGCCGAAATATATAAATGGAATTGGGCCCAACACTCAAAACAAATGGGCTGGAAAGCTGAAAATCACGCGGGCCGGGGCGCGGGCTTCTACGGGCTCGCGGGCCGAAGGGAGTGTGGGGAGGCGCGGGCTGGACACCGGGCTCGCGGGCCTGGGCGCTGGGGTCTGGAAGCGGGCCGCGCGCGGGCTGGAGCGGGCCGCACCTGTGGTGGGCGAAAAATGAAAAGGGCTGCCTGGTGGAGGGTTCGAACACGGGACCTTACACGCGAAAGTGAGCACAGCATACCACTGCACCAATTGCTTGGATGGGAATTAAATGAAAAGAACATTTACTAAAGGTAAAAGAAGCGCCTGCGACTTGAACAAAAATTCTGAACAAAACTGGAACAGAGCCGCGTGAATCAGAAACAGAACGGGAGCTGCAACTCTGAATAGGGCCGAACCAAAGTCGACCAACTCGACGACGACATATCTAACGGCAACCGGGATCGAGAAACGGATAAAATTCACGAAAATCACAATTTACAATGTTCGAATACTTAAAAAAAATCGGGCTTGAAAGAGTAAGGACAAAACGACAAACAAGACTCGAACAACACATATACGAACGAGACGGCCCGAAAGATTACAACGAGTCTCAGAATTAACACGAAATAGTCACAGCAATTAAAGAGCTCGATTTATACACTAAACGAGAGTTCCGAAATCCACGAATAATTTACGAACATAACGAAATAAATATTCGAACCGATAAATAAACCGAACTCACAAAAATCAACGAAACGATTCAAGGAGTCCACGAGCATAAAGGTAAACACGAGATAATCAAATGACCTCAGATCTGAACAACAATTTACGAGTAGGTTCGGAAAGAATTACCCGTCTTTGGGATTCTTACGAGCTCGGATGCAGACGAAAGGATGAAAGGGAATCGAACGGAACTCGAACGGTACTTGGAACTCCTCGAAGGTGTTGCTCGCGAATTCGACAACGGACGGCGACTGAAACTCGGAGAAGGATGGCGACGGATTTTTTTTTTTTTAAAAAAAAAAAATATTAAGGCTGCGGGAGGGAGAGCGAGGGGAGAAAGATGCGGAAATTTTCTTCGTGCGATTGGAATTGGGTTGATTCCACTTAGCCAAGATATAAGGAGCACGATTTGAACGTGCGAGGAGGATAACCTGGAAAATCGCAACAAAATCTGATTTTTTGAAGAAGAAGACTCGGTCGCGAAACGAGGGAGAAGGAAAACAGTTCTGCGACATTTTTATTCCAACGGGTCAAGGGATTGAAGAAAATCAAAACGGCCAAAAAAATAATACATTCACATTGGGCCAATATGTTCTCAATTTGGGCTAGAGAAATGATCTTGTTGGGCTCGAATTTAATAAATCACCATGGCTAAAAATACTTGGGCCGAAGAAAATTACAACGGGATAACGAGAATTTTGATCGATTCGATTGACGACGAATATTTAATAATATACACGACGACGATCGGAATTTTTAATAAATAAAATCCGGCAATATATATAATACACACATTAGTTAATTCACACATTAATTATTACACAATAGTCAATTAGGCAAATAATAACAATTGGACATTCAATAAATAATAATAATAATAATAATAATAATAATAATAATAATAATAAATAATAATAAAAATAAATAATCCCAAAAAAAAAATCATAAATAAACGGGGCGCTACAGTCTACCCACCTTACAAAGGATTCCGACCTCGGAATTCGAAAGAAAACAAAGATAACTAGAACACAAAGAGTATAAAAGGGATCAAAAAGCGAAGTTCGGATATCTCCTCCTAATCTCGTCCTCCTTCTCCCAAGTCGCCTCGGACTCATCGTGTCGGCTCCACAGCACCTTCACCAAACTCACTGCCCGGTTCCTCAGTTGATGGACCTTCTGGTCCAGTACGGCAACCGGCACCTCCTCATAGGTGAGGTCTCGCTCGACCTGCAGCTCGCCGAAGTCCACCACATGGTCGGGGTCATGTACATATCTACGCAGCATGGAGACATGAAACACATCATGCACCCCTGACAAGTCTGGTGGTAAAGCTAACCGATACGCCAAGTTCCCGACTCGAGCTAGGATCTCGAAGGGTCCGATATAGCGAGGCCGAAGCTTCCCTTCTTCCCGAAGCGAATAACACCCTTCATGGGCGAGACCTTCAAAAAGACATGATCACCAACAGCGTACTCGTGCTCTCGCCTATCCCGATCTGCATACACCTTCTGCCTCTCCTGGGCAGACCGGATATGCTTCCGGATCGACTCAACAGCCTCCGAAGTCCTACGAACGAATTCCGGACCCATGACCTTCCTCTCTCCGACCTCATCCCAATACAAAGGTGTTCGGACCTTCCGTCCATACAAAGCTTCGTAAGGGGCCATCTTGATCGAGGAGTGGTAGCTGTTGTTATAAGACAACTCGACCAACGGGAGCGCAGTCTCCCAAGTCAGGCTCCGGTCCAAGACCACAGCCCTCAAAATATCCTCCAAATACTGGATCGTCCGCTCCGACTGACCATCTGTCTGAGGATGAAAGGCGGTACTGAACTCCAACCTTGTCCCCATGGCTCGGTGCAGAGTCTTCCAGAACTGGCTCGTGAACTTCGAGTCACGATCAGACACAATCTCCACGGGCACTCCATGAAGTTTGATGATCTCATCAACGAACAACTCGGCATACGCACTAGCCTTCATAGTCGTCCGGACGGGCAGAAAGTGGGCGGACTTCGTGAGTCGATCCACAATCACCCAAATAGAATCATGACCGGATCTCGATCTCGGCAAACCTACCAAGAAATCCATCGTGAGTCGCTCCCATTTCCACATGGGAATCTCAAGCGGCTGCAACATGCCTCCGGGTTTCTGGTGCTCAGCCTTCACTTGCTGACACACTAGACAACCACTCACGAAACGGGCCACTTGCCTCTTCATACCTCGCCACCAAAACGACTTCCGGAGGTCCTGATACATCTTCGAGCTACCAGGATGGATGGTGTACGGGGCACTATGGGCTTCTCTCAATATCTCCTTTCGCAGCTCCCACACCTTCGGAACACATAGTCTACCCTCGAAGACTAATGCCCCATCAGATGCGACTGCGAATCCTCCGACTCGATCGGCTAACATCAACTCCTTCATTTGGCATAGGAAACGATCATTCGGCTGCTCGGCGATAATTCTCTCACGAAGAGTCGGCCCCACAACCAAGGCGGTTAACACACCTCCGACTGTCGAAGTCGACTCCACTGCCTCTAACTGCAGTCGCTCGAACTCCCGAACTAGGACATCTTGATCGGTGAATAAGCAAGACAACTGACCATGACTCTTCCGACTCAACGCGTCGGCGACCACGTTAGCTTTCCCGGGATGGTAGCTAATCGTGCAATTGTAGTCCTTGACCAACTCAAGCCATCTCCTTTGGCACATATTGAGCTCCTTCTGAGTAAAGATATACTTCAAGCCCTTATGATCGGTGAAAACCTCACACTTGCCTCCATAGAGGTAGTGCCGCCAAATCTTCAAGGCATGGACAACTGCAGCTAACTCAAGATCATGAGTGGGGTAGTTCTGCTCGTGAGGCTTCAACTGCCTCGAAGCATATGCTACAACCTTCCCTTGCTGCATTAGGACACATCCCAAACCCATCTTCGAAGCGTCACTATAGATGGTGAACTCCAAGGTAGGATCGGGTATCGAAAGGACTGGTGCGGTAGTAAGTCTCCCCTTCAGCTCCTGGAAACTATTCTCGCACTCCGGACTCCATACAAACCTCACGGACTTCTTCGTAAGGTTGGTTAGTGGCTGGGCTATCTTCGAGAAGCCCTCGATGAACCTCCTGTAGTAACCTGCTAACCCCAGGAAACTACGAACGTCGCTAGCATTTCTTGGTGTATCCCACTTGTTCACCGCCTCGATCTTGCTGGGATCCACCTCAATGCCTCTGGCTGTCACAATGTGGCCAAGGAATGCCACACGATCCAGCCAGAACTCACACTTCGAAAACTTAGCATAGAGCTTCTCGCGGCGAAGGGTCTCCAGCACAATCCTCAGATGCTCCTTGTGTTGGTCGATGTCCCGAGAATAGACCAGAATGTCGTCGATGAAAACGATAACGAACTGATCCAGATAAGGATGGAAGACCCTATTCATAAGGTCCATGAATACTGCTGGGGCATTGCTGAGTCCGAACGGCATTACCACAAACTCATAGTGGCCATAACGGGTTCGGAACGCAGTCTTAGAAATATCCGACTCCCGGATCTTCAGCTGATGATAGCCAGACCTCAAATCAATCTTCGAAAAGACGTTGGCTCCCCTCAGCTGGTCGAAGAGATCCTCAATACGAGGAAGAGGGTATTTGTTCTTAACCGTCAGATGGTTAAGGTCGCGATAATCAATACACATGCGCATAGATCCGTCTTTCTTCTTCACGAATAGGACGGGCGCACCCCACGGAGAAACACTCGGTCGAATGAAACCGAGCTTGAGCAGTTCTTGGATTTGGGCCTTGAGCTCTTGAAGCTCCTTCGGCGCCATACGATAAGGGGCCTTAGAAACGGGACCAGCTCCTGGCACTAGATCGATGGTGAACTCAACTTGACGGTTGGGCGGTCCTCCGGGCAGCTCGTCGGGAAAAACATCGAGATATTCGCAGACAATAGACACTCTCTCTGGAGTACGCTCATCAACGGCATCGGATACCAAAGAAACGAGATAGCCTTGACAGCTACCCTTGGAAAGGCTCATTCCTAGCTTGCATAGAAGAGATGACTCGAGGCACAGTCCTCGACTTCACCCCATAGAAAACAACAGGCTGATCGGAAACGGGGAAGAGGGTGACTTCACGCTCCTGGCACCGGATATCGGCTCGATAGCGAGTGAGCCAGTCCATGCCCAAGATCACGTCGAAGTCTCGCATTTCAAGGACATACGCGTCGGCATTCAGAATTCGGCCACCAATAATAATAGGAAAGTATCGAACCAACGAATCAGACATAATAACTTTCCCTGAGGCTAGGCTAACCTCGAGGGGATCAACTTTGCACACATCGGAGATAGATAAGGCCTCAAGACATCGGGACGAAATAAAGGAATGGGTCGCCCAGTATCACATAACGCAAAGATAGGCACGTTGGATATTGAAAGCATTCCGGACATGGTACCTGCATTGTTGGCGGCCTCGTCATGAGCGAGGGTATAGACGCGAGCTTGGCCTCCTGTCCTCTGCTGATGCGGTGGGGGCTGCCTGGCCTGCTGCTGCTGCTGATGAGGTGGTGGCGGGAGAAGCTGCTGCTGCTGATAAGGGAAAGGTTGCTGCTGCTGATAAGGGAGAGGCTGCTGCTGCTGCCTCTTAGGCTCTGGACAAACGCTAGCAAAGTGTCCTGTGCGGTGACAGTTGAAGCAGGATCGCTGATCGGCTAGACACTCGCCGAGATGCAACTTGCCGCACTTAGGGCACCTCGGATATTGGCCCTGATTGGGCCGACCTTCACGCCTCCCGGTGTTCTTCTTCTTTCCGCTCTTCTTGCCATGATGGTCGCTCTTCCTCTTGTTGGAACCAGAGGATGGGGGGACAGAAGCGACA
>BKCP01012070.1:839515-869856 GCA_008636005.1 Striga asiatica | reverse complement strand
AAATTTTAAGGCTGCGGGAGGGAGAGCGAGGGGAGAAAGATGCGGAAATTTTCTTCGTGCGATTTGAATTGGGTTGATTCCACTTAGCCAAGATATAAGGAGCACGATTTGAACGTGCGAGGAGGATAACCTGGAAAATCGCAACAAAATCTGATTTTGGGAAGGAGAAGACTCGGTCGCGAAACGAGGGAGAAGGAAAACAGTTCTGCGACATTTTTATTCCAACGGGTCAAGGGATTGAAGAAAATCAAAACGGCCAAAAAAATAATACATTCACATTGGGCCAATATGTTCTCAATTTGGGCTAGAGAAATGATCTTGTTGGGCTCGAATTTAATAAATCACCATGGCTAAAAATACTTGGGCCGAAGGAAATTACAACGCGATAACGAGAATTTTGATCGATTCGATTGACGACGAATATTTAATAATATACACGACGACGATCGGAATTTTTAATAAATAAAATCCGGCAATATATATAATACACACATTAGTTAATTCACACATTAATTATTACACAATAGTCAATTAGGCAAATAATAACAATTAGACATTCAATAAATAATAATAATAATAATAATCATAAAAATAAATAATAATAAAAATAAATAATCCCAAAAAAAAATCATAAATAAACGGGGCGCTACAGTTTGACCATAGGCAGAGCTCATCGACAGCTTGGTCCCTTGAAGTTTGAAGAATTCAGACCAAAAGCTACTCATAAAGATCCGGTCACGATCAGAGACAACCGATCGTGGCACCCCGTGTAGCTTCATGACATACTCAATGAAGATCTTGGCGATAGACTTTGCCGTGTAGGGATGCGTGATTGGTATGAAGTGTGCGTACTTCGTCAGCCTATCAACCACGACCATGACCCCATTGAACCCATTAGAGATAGGTAGTGCTTCGATGAAGTCCATGGTAATTTCCTCCCAAATATTCTCGGGCACTGGCAATGGCTGCAATAGACCACCCCGTCGTCGTGCGTCGGCCTTAGTGCGCTGGCACTCGTCGCAGTGCTCAACGTATTCCCGAACCGCGCCCTGCTGCCACGGCCAAAAGAAGGTATTGGCCATTCTAATCCATGTACGGTAGAACCCCGAATGTCCTCCAATTTTTGAGTTGTGAAAGTGCTGCAAAATTTGCTCGCGAAGTTGCCCGCTATCCGGCACAAACACTCGGCCTCGGTGTAGCACGAGACCATTGTGAAGCCCGTAGTCGGCTACCCCTGCTTCACCAGCTTCCATTGCCCATAGCAATTCTTGACACTGGTCGTCACTCTCTTGAGCCCTCCTAATCTCTTCCCATATGGACCATGTTAGTATAGTTATGGCTTCGAGCTCGGCGACATCAGTCCGCCTCGACAAGGCGTCGGCCACGGCGTTTTGTCGGCCCGGTCTGTACATGATCTCGAAATCGAGGCCCATAAGCTTTGAGACAAACTTTTGCTGCTCGGGCGTCACGATTCTTTGCTCGAGCAAGTGCTTGAGCGGTTGTTGGTCGGTCACGATCCAAAAGCGTCGCCCTAAGAGATAGGGCCTCCAGCATCGTACCGCTTCTACAACTGCGAGCATCTCCTTCACATATACGGACATCCCCAGTCGGGTCGTGCCAAGGGCCTTGCTAAGGAAGGCCAAGGGACGTCCCTCTTGAACTAGCACGGCACCAATGCCCACATCGATCGCGTCCGTGTGTATTTCAAACAACACATCGAACCTGGGCATGGCTAGAACAGGCGTCGAGGTCATCGCGCTTTTAAGCTTTTCGAATGCAGCCTCGCTAGCTTCGGTCCACTTGAATCCGCCTTTCTTGGTCATCTCGGTCAGTGGCTTAGCAATGGTCCCATAATCCTCTACGAACTTCCGGTAGTATCCCGTGAGCCCTAGGAATCCTCGCAACTATGTTAGTCTTGTTGGTTTGGGACAATCGACCATAGCCTCAATCTTCCTTTGATCGACTTTCACACCATCGTGAGAGATAAAATGACCAAGATACCCGACCATCTCTTGCCCAAACGAGCATTTGGATGGCTTGATGTGGAATGAATTAGCCTCCAAGATCTCGAGCACCGTACGTAAGTGCCCAATGTGCTCGGCCCATGTCTTAGAGTAGACCAAAATATCGTCGAAGAATACCAAGACGAATTTGCGCAGATGGTCCTTGAAGATGGAATTCGTAGCAAATTGAAAGGTGGATGGGGCGTTGCATAATTCAAATGGCATAACCAAATACTCATAATGTCCTTGGTGCGAACGAAAGGCCGTCTTTGGAATATCAGCCTTGTGTAGCCGAATCTGATGGTACCCGGCCCTAAGGTCGAGCTTAGAGAAATAACGGGATCCTCCTAGCTCATCGAGCATGTCGTCGACACTTGGTATGGGAAAGCGGTCCTTGATTGTCGCGGCATTCAATGCTCGATAGTCAGTGTAGAACCTCCATGTGTCATCTTTCTTCTTTGCTAAGAGTACTGGCGATGAGAACGGGCTTAAGCTATGCTGAATGAGCCCGGACTCAAGCATCTCGCCAACTTGCCTTTCGATCTCTGTCTTCTGAAAGTGAGCATACCGATAAGGATGTACGTGCACGGCGTGTTGTTCGTCGGCCAACGGTATGTGATGATCGAACTCACGGTGCGGGGGTAAACCCTTGGGTTCGCCCAGCACACGGTCGAACTCCTCGAGTAACGCGCGCACCTCGCCCTGCTGCAGGTCGGACTCGGTGATGGGCGCGTTCGCGTTCTCGACGACTACTGCAAAGATTTGGTCGCCCCCGCGCCAAACCCGCTCAATGCTCTTGAGCCCAACCTCCTTGGTTCCACTGGTCTCACTTGCCTTTAGCGTGACTTGCTGTTCTCCCGCTTTTAACTTCATAACTCCAGTTTTGTAGTTGGTGGTCACTTCTCCTAAGCCTTCGAGCCATTGGACTCCTAACACAACGTCGGGTCCAACCAGGGGTAATGCATAGAGATCGGCCTTGATGGTGACTCCTTGGAAATTGATTGGTACCTTGCCATAGGACTCGGTGCACTTGAGCCGTTCCCCATTGGCTACCCGGACCTCGAATGGCTCTATTGCCGTCGTGGGCAATTTCAGCTTTTGGGAAAACGTGGTGTTGATGAAATTATGGGATGACCCATTATCCACGAGCACAACCACGCGGCGGTCCTTGACCCACGCCGGTAGTCGCATCGTCCTTGGGCCTCGAGTTCCCGCCATTGCGTGCATCGGCTTCATCCTCGAGCACCTCAACTTCTTCATCGCCTTCCTCAACCTCGGGCTCCTCGTTATCCGTTTCAATAACGTCTATCACGAATGCTTGCTTACATCGGTGACCCGGGGTGAATTTCTCTTCGCATTTGAAACATAGCCCCTTCTCACGTCGACATCTTATCTCCTCGAGCGATAGTCGCTTGATCTCCGGGTTTGGTGGTCGTGTGCCGCTTGGTGGCCTGATGCTCAGTGCGACATTGGTTGTACGTCGCGGCTCGGGGAAACGTGCATCCGCCCGTCCCCTTCGAGTAGCGGCGAGATGATCGTCACGGCGCCGGGCAATCTCCATGGCCGCATGCATCGAGTCGGGCCGCTCCAATCGAACCTCCGCGGCTAGATCATACTTAAGCCCTCCGATGAATACCCCGACCAACGCAGTCTCGGGCCAGTCCCTGACGTGACAAGCTAGCTTCTCGAACTCCTTCAAGTAATCGCGCAGGCTGCCTGTTTGGCGTATGCGCGAAAGGGCCTCGTCATAGTTATGGTAGTTGGAAGTCCCGAAACGCGTGAGTAACTCGCGCTCGAAATCACCCCACATAATGACTCGCTTCCGTTTGCGGTATACGTTTGTGAGCCATTGCCACCAGACGTTAGCCTCGCCATCTAGGTAGTAGGCCGCATATCGCACGCGGTCATTGGCCTCGGTCTCGTTGAGCTCAATGTATTGCACGGCTCGGTTGAGCCATGCCTCGGGATCAGTGCCGGTGAAGGTGGACAGCGTGAGCCTCGATTTGTCGAGCCTCGGGCGGTAGTGTACGTTACACGCTTACGACCGTTGATCGAAGTCCTCCTCGTGCTCGCGTTCATCGGGCCGATGTTCCTCCTCCTCGGGTCGATCGCGCCTCGGCTGTCGTGGAGGTGGCCGCGCATAATGTTGGAAGCCGCGCACCATCTCATCGAACCTCCGGTTCAAGGTCTCCATTAAATCACGAACCGATGCCTTGGTCGTGTCGAGCCCTTCGCCTAGGGTGTCTATGGCTTCGCTCATGCTTCGTACTTGAACGTCTAGGTTGTCGATCTTATCCTTCATCTCCTTGTTGGCCATAGCTTTCTTTTCTTGCTTTCATTCTTTGCTTCGAGGACTCGTCTTGAAGAATTTATTTTTTATTTTTTTTAATAGGGGGGACGAAAATAAAGAAGAAGAAAAGGAAAGGGAATGGGGTAGAAAAAGAAACACGATCTAGATACTCTCAATGAAAGCACCAATGATGAAGATCGCGTGTCCCGATTGCCGATAAGCCACAAACTCGTGCCTTGAATCGTCGATAGGTGCCTCGTAGGTTCACACAACTGCGCCCCTTCGAAACGATAAAATTGCAAAAGAAATCTAGAAGAAATCTAAGGCAAAGTGTTTGAACAAAAGTTCAGTTTTTCTATTAATTTCTGAATGATTAAAAAATAACAAGAGGAAGGGCCTTTATATAAGCATCAAATAGATCTATTCCTAATCTAGCTATAACTCTAATAAAGCAATAAAATATTAAGTATCCTAATCAATCTAGAAATCATAATGGAATAAGGAAACCAAATAACTAAGGATCTTGAAAAGCCTTGACTTGCACTCCAAGCCAAAAATCCCAACCGCCTTACTTGCCGCCTTTAGACCCCCGCGCGCCTTGCCTTAGTCCTCGAGGACTAAGGTCGCGCCGCCCGTCCTCGCGCGTGCCTCCCTGCCGCGCGCCTCGTTCGTGTGCTCGCGTTCAGCGGCCTCTTCGCGCGCGTCCTTGCTACCCGAGGTTTCATCGCGCGTGTCCCTCGCGCCAGCCGCGTTCGCGCCACTCGCCTCACCCCTCGCGACCGCATTTCGCTCACGCGCTAGCCGCGCGCTCTCTTCTACCGGGTCCCCCTCGCCGACCTCGCATGTCCCGCACGCGATGGCTTGCGTCTCACCCGCCTGCCGCGCTAACCTCTTGCGGGCATTATAGACCCGACTCGAGGCGTTCTTCAGCTGCCTAGCCACATTCGCATCACGCGAGTCGGCACTGCACACGCGATATGCGCGGCTAGAAATCGGGACCGTCCTTTGCCAACCATTTTTCAACTTTTCTAGCTACATGCCACATGAATCAACATAATATGATGAAATATGCTTAAAAATGCTGAAAGGACCTAAAGAGGGCTCGGACTTGCGTGGTTTGGTTCGGTAGGGCCGATGTGGCACCCTTGAACCCTAGGTCATCGAACGAACATGGACAACTTATAAAATTTCTTATGGCCAAGTTATACACATGTAAAATGATGACTATAGAGGCTAGAAAATGGGTCATAACTTGCATGTATGCGTAAGATGGCTCGGGGGTGAAAAATCGTATAACATCATGAATGGCTTGACCGAACCAACTACTTAGTCTAGCATAAATGAACATGGCCGAGTTATACACATATTAAATCATGATTTTTAAGACTAACATGATAGGCTTCTCATGCTTGTACATCCAAAAATTCTCAAACTTATACACATCATTTCTTATGATTTTTAAGTGACATATAGCTAACAAAATCGCCCTAAACATGCTTTGAACTGAAAATCCGATTTTAAGGTATTAAATTCATAAATTTCGAAACTTATGTTAGAACACATGCATGACTTGATTTTTCTTCATGATAAATCCTATTTTATCATAAAATGACTACTGGAAGAAGGTTGGTCGAGCTAACCTTTGATTAAAGTCGAAAATGGCGAGAGGGTGGCTTGGCTAGGGCTTGCGCGGTTCTTGGTGTGTTAGGCCTCGGTTTGTGGTGGCTTTGGACTGAAGAGAGGGTTTCTATGGACTTATAAAATTCCAAGGGACTCTTGGAAGATGATAAATCTCAAGAGAAATGGCTTGGAGCACGAAAATGGTCGGGCCTTCTCTCCTCCGGGCGCGTGCGGCGGTGAGTGGCTAGGTGAGTTGCTCTCGGTTTTTCTCTTGTTTACTCTAAGTGTTGTCCGAATTTTGTGAGCCAAATGGGACCTCAAATGCTGAGGAGAGGGTTTTTAAAGAGGTGGTTCAAGTCTTGGTCAATATGGGTCAAAATGCAAGACTATGGTGGGGGGGACAACACTTTAATTCATGCTCCTAGGACTTTGATGTGTTGGCGGACATGTTGGATCGGTTTTAGTGTGTCTTTTATTGGTGTTTGCTGAGCACAAAGACACATGGGGTTGTCTTGTCTTGGGTGTAGGTAATGGGGGACATTTAGGTAACCTAGGCTATTAAAATAATCACTAATTTGGCACAAATCCAAGACTAGTTTGTGGGTTTGACTTTGACCGGTCAATGGGCCCAAAATGTCCCTCAATAAGCTGACTTTAATCACCCAAATTTTGCTGCTGGGCGCTGGGCTCGCGCGCGGCTTCTGGCTGGGCTGGGAGGAATGGCGCGGGAAGGCCTGTTGGGGCGCTGGGAGGCCTGTTGGTTTGGCTGGGCGCGGAAATGGATGGGCTGCGGGTCTTGGTCGGTTTTCAAGGCTCAAAATCCAATTCCAACACTTAGAAAAATTACCCAAAACTTTGGCATGGCTTGAGTACACCTTTGGGACCTTGGTCATGCACCATGGGTGCGGTATGGCTCGGTGCACGCGGCTTGTGTGAAAGGCTCGACTTAAGTACTTGGGTTTTAGGCTTGAACATGTACTTCTCAACACTTAGAAAATTTCTAAGTGTGATGCTACTAATGTTACTCTATTTTTAAGGCTCGATAACTAGTTTTCGGAACGAACGAATCATTCGAATAAAAATATCTGCATAATTAAAATGGACTTAATATATTTTTGAGCACTTAGCATATACTTAATAAATAAATCTTGAATTTCTTGAAATTATGAATTTTTCACTTAAAAGTCGAGCAGTGAAAAATCATCTTAATATTATAATAATAATCGGGGCGTTACACGGCCAGAGGCTGCTGGCACGAGCACGGGCACTACTGGTGTCACTCGGGTGCGACTGGTAACTACCGAGGCTAACTAAGACTCTGGCGTGCTTCTGGGCACGGCTGGACTCGGGTCTGGCACTACTGGGTGCGGACAGACACGCTGGGCTCGGGTCTGGCACGACTAGGTGCGGACAGACATAGACAGGCTCTGTTGGCGCGACTTTGGCGCGACTGGCACTACTCGGGCGCTGTCGGGCGACCCGGAGGCAACTGGGCATCGAGCGTGCTGCTGGGCACGACCCGAGATCGATTGGACTTGGCAAACACTACTCGGGTTAACCCTAGGCACGGCACGGACCGCTTGGGCATGCTACTGGCACGACCCGAGACCTACTCAGCGCGGCACGAGCGACTGGCTCGAGACCACGCCCACTGACTGGTGCCGAGACCTCGCACGCGGACACGGACTGGGCGCTGCTAGCGCGGTCACGTGCACTGGGAACTGTGGTGCCTCGCGCCTGCTGGGCACGGGCACGGACAGAGGCATGACCTGGCCTCTATTGACACGGCCCGGCACTGCGCGCGCTGCATCCGCGACCAGTGACCGTGACCGGTCCTCCCCGGACTTCCGGCTACTCTTCCGGTGGCAATGAACTTAATCCAACATATAATGACATAAGACTCATAAATATGCCAAGAAACACTATGGTACTCGGTTGGATAGGGAAATGGTCCAGTAGGGCCGATATGGCTCGTACGGACCCTAGGTCACCAAAAAAACTTATCTCACCTTACTCTTATACTCAAGGTTGAATGAAAACCTATATAAATCATGGCTTCTAGGGCTGAAACATTGGATTTTACTCGCATACATAATAATTTGACTCGGGAGTGAAAAATACGCTCAATTTCACAATCTACTTGACCGAGCAAACAAACTCAAAACATGTCTATCTTTTACCAATGTCATATTCATGATTTATAAGGAATAATGAGCTACTAAAGTTGGCCTACTCATGCATGTAAATAATAACCCGAATTTAAAGCTCTAACTTTCAAAAATTCGAAACTTGACTTTAAGGACGTGCATGGCTTCGTTTCTCTTCATGATAATTCTTAAAATATCATGTATGAGCTAAGAAAATTGGTTAGCACGAGCTTACCTTCACCGAAAAGCCAAATGGTGTTGGTTCTCTTCACTCGTGCTCTACTCACGATCTCAAGGTCCTTGGCTCGGCTTAGTGGCTTAAGGCTGTGATTGATGGCTTGTAAAGACTTACAAAAATCCACCAAACGAGGGTAATGATAGACCACGAGTGTATAAGGCTAGAGTGGTGTAAGGCTCGGTCCCCCTTCCCTTTCCTCTCTTGTGCGCGTGTAGATGGTCAAGACTAATGCTCTCGCAATTTCCTCTTTTTTCTCTATAAGCTCAGGATTTCTAAGTGTTCCAGACTCCTCAACTGCTGACGAGAGTGGTTTATAAAGAGTTTTGGGGCGGAGGAAATAATTCAAGACTTTGAGACATTAGTGGCGCACTCCCTTGGTCCTAGGCGCATGGGCACGCCTTGCATGGTCTTGGTGTACGATTCTGGTGGGTTGGCAGGGGCTTTGGACTGACCGAGGCATGAAAATAGTGTGGGGAACAATTCTGGTCAAGCACTAGGTAAGTGGGAGACAATGGCCTTACACTCTTGAATATAATATTCACTTGCCCATCACCCACTACATGCTTAATTGTGTTGACTTTCCTTAATCCACATTAAGGCTTTCTTAAGTTGAATATCTCCCTTGATCCCCTGATCATACTCGCACATTCTTGGGCTTGAGGAATGTGGGCCGAAACTCATCCCTTGGGCTAGGTAAGTGGGCTCGCGCACATGGGCCGACGCTAGGGCCTAGGCGCGTCATTGCTTGGGCTGGCGCGAGGCATTTTTGGGTTGCGCCTCCTCTTGACTTGGGCCGAGAATACCATATGTATAGGGCTTACTTTGAAGCCAAAAATACTTAGGAATATCCCACATAGGCCCAGCTATGAACTTAGGCAAGGCTCGGCACTAGACCTCGGGTGTGCATGGCTTGGTGCTAGACGTGCTAGGGCTCGGCATCACTTGGGCCGAGGCTAACACTTATATAAGGCTGAACTTATGATTCCAATATACTTAGAAAAATTCCCATACATGCTAGGCTATGACTTGAGCCTTCTCGGCATGGCTTGGGACTCGGCTCGTGAACCTTGGCGCGAGTGGCTTGGACCCGTACACGAGCTAGGTGCAAGACACTTAGGCCGAGGAAATGCTAGTTCTAGGGCTCGATGATGATGACTCATACTTAGAAAAATTCTAAGTAAGGCTACAAGCGGTTATGGCTTGATCAAGACTCGGCATTACTAGGGCTCGAGAATTGGCTAGGCGCGAGACTCGTGACCGAAAAACTTGGTTCCGTTCACGACTTGACTTGGACGATTTATCGAAATATACTAAATTCCGATTATTCGTCAACTGGAAATAAGTAATCCCGACTGTTGATGTCCATTTTTAAAAATAAACAGACTAAAATTAATTTCTGAAACTGACTCGGTTACTGATTGGAATTAACCAAGAATACTCACGACTTAAAAGTCGCACTTAGAACTGAATAGCTGAATAACTGGGCTCGGAACTATAAACGAGCAATATTAATAAAAGAAAATTAGTTCAAACTTAGAACTAAAAACTGTCACTTTTATTAATAACTGAACTGGGCTATTACATTTTCGATTATCGATTCAGATCCGATAGGGGCTTGGTACAGACGGCGGGATGGCCTCCACCGTCCGATCTTTCTACACCTTCATCTTCTTCTTCTACACAATGTTCCTCGTGTCTGTTGCTTTCAGCAAGGTGATCGATTGGTGATTATTTTGCATGCTTTTGAATTTCTTCTTTTTTATTGGTTGTAGATCTTGCTTTTATGCGAACATCTGTAAGTTTTACTGCACTTGGGTTCCTCGTGATGCGTTATGTAAGGAGAGATGAGAGTCAATAGAAGGAGAGTTAATGTATAAAATCCCGTGTAATCTGTCTCCTTCACTAATTAAAGAATAAGTTAACTTAAATTTGAATTCTAGTATATATGCAATTATGTTGGGGTGATTTTGTATCTTTGCAAATAAATATTAAGTGTAAATGTGTAATATAAAATACATCTGATAGTATAGGGTGTAAATTTTTCTAACTTATTGTAATTTCCCTCTCAGTTATTAATAAAGTATCAGTAGTTGTTCCAATATTTAATTAATTTCGAAACCCAGTATTCAGTTATAAGTTCGAAATTAAGAGTTTTTCAAGGAACAAGCCACACGAGTCGTGTGACAAGGCACACGAGTCGTGTGGGAGGATGGGGAGAGGAAAGTTAGCTTCGGCTTTTTCACACGAGTCGTGTGACATAGCCACACGAGTCGTGTGGAGTCACACGAGTCGTGTGACATGCCACATGAGTCGTGTGACCGACAGTAAAGTCTGATTATTGAGAATCCGATTGTAATCTCAACCAGAGGCTACTTTTAAGGATTAACTATGTTTTTGAGAAGTATAC
This sequence comes from Striga asiatica, assembly GCA_008636005.1. NCBI lineage: Eukaryota > Viridiplantae > Streptophyta > Magnoliopsida > Lamiales > Orobanchaceae > Striga > Striga asiatica. Next base: position 859,151 of record BKCP01012070.1, on the reverse strand, counting down.
AAGTTACTCATTAATTAGTTTATGATTAATTAAGTTTATAAGATTAAACTGTTTATTTTGTACATTTCTTCACTCAATCCTTATGTCTTGCAATTTGTGCCTATAAATAAAGGCTTAAAATCAGAGTTCTTACACCAAAGATAAGTACCAAAAGTTATATAAGTGTGTAAGAGAGATAAGCAGTAGAAAGTATGGAGAAGTGAAGAATCAAGTTACGATTCTAGCAAAAAGGAGGTAATTTACTTATCTTAAAGTTTCATACTAAAGTTCATGCTTTGATGATAAGTTGAAATGATTATGAGTATGTATATCATGATTTATAAGTTGAGTTTATAATTGATTCTATGAATACAAAGAGTTAAAAGTTGTTCAAGATCAATTATATGATATATGTGCTTGATGTGATGAGATGTTGATAAAGATATGAATAAGCTGGAAAAGTATGATTTAAATGAGAAATTCTTGTGTAAAAGAGGAGTACATGAAAACAAGAATTAAGTTATTTGGCATAGTATAACTTAAGTTATAGAGACTTGAAGATGAACATGTATGCTGAATTTTATGTTCAATGTTTTAGTTGTAACTTTAAATTCCAATAACTTGATGTATATGTGTAACGCCCCACTTTTATTTGCCGAAAATCAGAATAAATTTTTCGAATTAATTTCAATATACTTGAGGCGCTACTCATCTTTCAAAATAAACTTCAATGCTTATCCAATTTTTTTTTTTTTTAATACCCAATCAATCATCATTATCGATTATCAGTCATCAATAACGCAAAAATCAATAATGCAATATTCAATATTACCAAAACCGGGTTCCAAACAGTATTCATAAGCCTTAAGGAGCATCTCCTCATCATTTTTCAATCATAAAATCCAGAAATTCATAAAACAATAGTATTCCAAATTCATAAATGCGGAAGCATAAACAATAATAAGGTCAGTCTTATAGACCGATCACCACTCGCTTGACTCCGCGTCGCACCTGCCTTGCTTAACCAGAAACGTGAATTTCAGGTGGGGATGAGCACAAGAGGAAAAAGTAGTGCTCACCACTATGCAGTAAACATTATTCACACTAATGAAACCGTAATCAATAATTAATAAGGTATGGTCTCAGCATGTATACGAATCAATTAATTATCCCAATCTCCCATCAATCATATCAATAATAGACTCATGTGCACACCTATAGCAATAGACTACTGCCGAACTATATACCGAACACCTTATCTAAGGCCTTACAATGAGTGTCCGGCCAGTAGGAGTATCCCGTCGGCCAAGGCCTCACCTTGGTCTTACCAACGGGGTTGTCCAGCACAGGGACTTTTAACCCAGGTCTTACGGCTCAAAATGTGTCCAGCACAAGGACCTTTAACCCAGGTCTTACGGCTCAAAATGTGTCCAGCACAGGGGCCTTTAACCATGGTCTTAGGGCTCAAAATGGAGACTACCCTACGGGTACGTTATATAGCTACGGGAATAACCGTTCGACGGCCGGTACAGCTCCCATCGAAGGCTACATGGTTCACATGCATACATTGATCATACCAAATTTAAAACAGTAATAACATTTACAGCATAGACAATTTTAAATAAAACCCACCTGGTAATCGAGTAGGCAATAGCACACAAGCTGAAGAACGTAGGTCGACGGCTCGACTCCTCTAACCTAAAAATTAGGGATTTAATTGTTATTAAGGGTTTTGATTGGGTTGATTAGAAAACAGATATAACAACACACAAAGAATACCATTAAACCGCGCAAGGCACGCATAGTAGATTAGGGCACAATAATCAGTCAAAACAATACATAAAAACACATAATCTTCTAACTTTTCTTTTTATCAATTTCAAAAACACATATCTATACCTTAAGAGTTGAAATAATTTACTCTTATATAAAATATTCTTATATGAAACATGCTCAGCATACAGTGGTCATAATCAAGGCTCAGAATCAAATTAACTCGCATGGCTAAAAGATGTACCAAATATATGCCAACTTCGATTTACTTTTATCAAGCTTATACAGTAATCTAAAGGGCCTTGAGGCTGAGTATGAAACCTCTGAAATATAAACTTTTCAGGATGCCATTTATTTCAAGAGCTCAGCAAATAAGGGCATCATACATTGGACAAGATTAACATATAAACATACTTTCATTTATCTTTTTCCTTTTTCTCAAACTCTTACCACTTTCAAAGCCGAAACAAAACTAAGATAAAGTGCTCTAACCACACATAAATTTCAGCCTTCAAAATTACCAACATCACAGCATAACATTACATAACAATTTGGTCACAAATAAGCACATAAACACATTAACAGTTCAGCAAAAAGGGGCATCAAGCAACAACAATTATGTAGCCTTTCCTTTCCTTTATTCTTTTTCTCAATTTCATAGAAACACATAAAGGCCATATGAACCGAGGTTAAACCTCTGAAATGTCTCCATCTACAGCATGCTAAGGACACCACGTCAATCCAGCAAGGAGTCATACACACTCAAACAGGGCATCAACAACGAAATCTCATGCTTCTTTTTTTCCTTTCTTATCTCAAGCTCAAGAACCATCATTACATTAAAAAAATAATTGAAAAACTCTAGGTCTTAAACATGTTCCAGCAGGATAAGTGCAAGACAANTAAAAAAAAAAAGAAAAAAAAAAACCACGGCAGGAATGTCACACAAAGTCTCCCTTTCTCTTCAAACTTAAACATGTATATCACAAAAATTCAAAAGTGAAATTGAGCATTTTTGAACCACAAAATCACGACCAAAAGAAGGCTAAAGACTCAGCCAAATTACCGTGAAAAACAGAGAAAGAAAGGAGCTCGGTTCAGACGGTTTTCGGCTCGGCTAAGCGGCTGCAGCTCGGCACTTCGGCCCTCCTCTGTTCGTCGGGTAGTCCTTAGTCGTCGGAACCCGCTACTCACGGTCGTCTAGAACTCACCGGGAATCCGATGGCTCGACTTTCCGGAAGCTTGGCGAGGTCGGACGAAGGCCGCCGGACGGAGCCTCGGTTGCCGATCGCAGGTCGAGGACATGGCTGGAAGTCGGAGGTCTCGGCCGTTGTCGGAAGACGGGGCTAAGCAAACCTCGGTCGTCGAGAGCTCGAAATCGCTGGACAATGGTCGGGGCTTGCAAACAGTCGCAGCCCGACGGGAATCGAGGCCTGAAGTTGCTGGAGGACTGGCTTCGTCGGACGTTGGTCCCGTCGCCAGGAATTCTGATGACCCTCGGCTCGCCTTGAATGGAGGGCTCACGGTCGTCGGTAGTTGGTGGCTCGCTGCTGGAAGCTTGCTGGCCGAATGGATTGATTTGTCGTCGTCGGATTGGTGCTGCTCTCGCCGAAAATACCGTCGTTGAGGCGTGGTGCTCTTGCCGTCGTATGGCCGGAGGCCAGAACTCAGAGGTCGCGGCTCGCTGCTCGAGGTCGGACGACACAGTTGCTGTGAAACTGAGGTCACCGATCGAAGCTCTGAACGTCAATCGGTGGGCTCGCCGGTTGTTCACTAGTTCGTTGGCGAGGGCGATTTGACGATGGCGAGACGCTGAGAGTGACGAGATTTGGGAGAGGATTTGGTTTTCTCATTCCCGATCTGATTTGGGACGGAAGAGAAATGAAGGAGATGAGATTTGGGATTTTACTTCTCGATCTGATTCTGGTCCGGATTGAACTACTGGCCGAGTCTAAATAGGAGAAAATGATGAACGTGGGAGACATTTCTCATCCAAGAATCGCAACGGATCTGATATGTTGGGGGAGGAATTTCGGTCGATGAAGAAAGGAGTAATTTTCCAACGTGGGCCGAGGCATATTCACATAATGGGCCAAGGAATTAATTTTGGGACGAAAATGGTTAATCAAATCGGCTTAAAGACATATCTGTTCTGTTTTGGAAAAACTTTTCCCTCATTATGAGAAATCTAAACTAATTTCACCTATGTCTCCGAAAGTCTTTTTGATTTAAACTAAGTCCATTGTTCTCCAACGCCTTTTTTATTTGAAAATCACGCTCATGATCTTTTGTGAATTTTTTTAGATTACTTTTAGTTTATCTTTTGTGAATTTGTTTAGATTACTTTTAGTTTATCTTATATTTATTTCATTATCTTCGTACTATGAATTCTTTTAGATTACTTTCAGTTTATCTTAAATTTATTGCACTATTTCTATACTTTATTAAAAATTAATTTTCAGTTTATCTTATGTTTATTATCTAATTTTTTTACTAATTCATAAAAATTTAAATAGACAAAAAAAATAAATAAATAAAATAAACTCACTATAAACCATAGATAAGACAAAAAAAATACAATCAATAACTAAAAAAATCAACTCAAGATAAACATCACCATAGATAAGACAAAAATATACAATCAATAAACATCAAATTAATCTGTGACAAAACTACATTCAAATAACTTTTTTGAAAATAATTTAACAAACATCAACTCAAGATAAACATCATATTAACACAAACTCCTATCAAAGAACTTTTTAACTCGAACAGACCATGGCGGCGAATCCAATTCTGCACAATGCGGCGGTCCGTTTTCCACGCGCCTCTTTCCTCGCACGCACACTCATCTGCCGTCAAATGTGAAGGTGTCGTTGTCGGAGGTGAACGAAGGTCCCGCTGGAACTTTTCGCCGGAGTAATTCAGATCTTAAATCCAGCAACTCATAGATCTAAGATCAAACCTCCACAACAACAAAAAAAAAAAAATNAACAGAGATAATATATTTCAACAAGCCTTCGACAAAAATTGAAATTTAGGACACAGTGGAAAAAAATCACCAGAGATGAATAAGGTGAAAGGAAATAGAGCCATAAGCGAGCTCACCACAGAAAAATGAGAACTCACTCATCTCAGACTGTAGATTCGGCGGCAAATCCGGCGGCGGATGGTTCAGACAGTGGACGGTGCAAGCGGCGGGAGAATATCTCGAAGCGGGGGTGACTCTCCATTGGCGGCGAGATAGGTCTAGGCGAGGAGGATTAGGAGAATTAAATAGGGTTTCAAAGAGATTATTTTTGGAATTAAAGTATCTACACATTCGTAAATATGAACCTCTGGACGTTGTAGTGGATTGAAACTTTTAATCCCGTTCTTTGGAAAATAAAAAGAAATGAGGTCGTATAAGGAGTACTTATCTCAATCAAATTTAAACACTTAAGACCTAAATAACATAAAATGGCCGAGAATAAAATAATCCAAATGGACTGAAATTGGAACTTATTTGGGCTAAATGAATAAATTCAAGGTTCGGATTTTAATAGCACATAAAGGTCGAAAATAATTCGACTTGAGCCGAAATAAAATTATTCAAAAGGACCGAAAATATTTACGATAAATTGGGCCGATAGAATAACGCGATAACAAGGACTACCGATCGATATGATTGAACAATTGGCGATGGACAATAATAAAATAACGCGACTTATTAAATCAATCAGACGAGATCATCCAATTAAAATAAAAAGGCTAACCGAAAATATCGAGCAGTAATACAATGTAGACAATTAATTCAAATAATAATAATATAATAGTGAGAAAATTCTAATAAACAAACGGGGCGTTACAATATGCATGCTAAAATTATGAAATTTTTTGACATGTCTAATTACGAGTTGAGATTATGACTGTTAAATTTCATGATTTGAAGGTGAGAAATGAATGAGTTAAAATGATTAGATGGCATATATGTAGAGATGACTATATATGCAAGAATATTAATGATATGTTCAAGTTGTTAAAGTGAGATTATTATGATCAATTCTCATATAAGTAATGAGCAATTTGACCAAGTTTTAGTTTGATATGTTGAGTATATAATCTTATAAAGATTGCTTTTAAGTCTCACATATTAATATTAATTGAGAATTATGATTTAAAAGTTGAGTATGTTTTGAGAAATTTTCACTTTCAAGTTAATTAAGTGAAAAATGAGTATAAGCCAATATATAAGATTGGGAGATATGATATATGATGAGTTAAGTATATGATGAGTAAAAGATCAAGAAAAGTTAAGTTTGAGCAATAGCATGACTATTGAAATTTTATAAGATTTGGATGAGTTATCCGAAAGAGTTGAGAATCCGAGCATCTTATTGAGTATACGAGCATAGTACTTAGTATATTTGTTTATATATTTTTATGTAGCTTGAAGAGTTAGCTACTCGAGATCAACACTTACGATTTTTCAAACGAAGAAAGGTGGGGACCCAAACTGGGTATTACATTGAGTATAATATTGATATCATGTCCGAGGTATGTATACAGTTTAAAGTTTATACGCTTGGGATGAGAAGGCATTCAGTTGTCTTAGAGAATATCCTAAGTTCTGATGGAGGCCGCTTGAGTTGCCTTGAGAAATATCGATCAGATTGTGCACAAGTATCCGATCAGATATCGGCCAGATTCAGTTTCAGTTACTGGAACAGATTTCCAGTTCAGATATATACCAAAGATCATGATATTGTATTATTATTGATGTTTGCTTTAGTATAGGTTTTTATGGAGTACAAGAGGATCAGTACTCACCCCCATTATGTTTTTCAAGTAACAGGGTCGGGCCGGAGGTGTGAGCTTGAGATGTGGTGGTGGTGGTCGTCCACTTATTTCAGTGGACATTCATTAAGTATTTGATATGTCTGTATAATAAATCACGTTTTTCAGTATTTCCGCTATGCATATTAAGACATGAACTTGCACTTTAAATAAATTTCAGATTTCAAGTTTTACCATTCAGAAGTATGAATATGGTATAGTTAAATGCAAGTTATATAAATCTGTTTTCTTTATGTCTAAAGAAGTATTAGACAAAGTTTAAAGATAAACGAATTTTCAGAAAAGATGAGTTTGAGTAGCATCCCGAGTTAGTCGCAAAAGATTTCGAAAGAGTTATAAATATTTTTGAAGTAAAAGTTGCGAAAAAGTTACTCTGATGAGCGGGGTGTTACACTTATAACATATGTAACACTAAAGAGTATGTCTATAGAGTTCGTTAAACTTTCTCTTTTAAACTGGTGAATGAAAGATAAGATTTTATCTAAATTAGCAATCTGAATAGACATACCAAACCTAGGATAGACCGTGAAGATAAACTTACCATAGGCAAGATTATCTTCTGCTGGTCCTAATATACAATATTTTCTGTCATTAATTATGTCATCGATTAATGCAATTTTTATATGGGTATCAATCTCTTCTTGAAATTCAGTCTTAAGCAATGTTTTTGCTGCCCCAAGATGAACTACTGAAATTTTGTTTCTTATAGAAGATATAATCTTCTCTAAATTTTTTCGTATTTAAGCTTTTGTGATTAAAGGAAGGTATACTAATCCTTTATCATCCCTTACGTCTACATGCAGTTCTTGCGTGTTAACAAATAAAATATTTCATTTTTTTCGTAATGAAATTTAACATTGGAATTTGGGAGCCATGGATAAAAGATCTTAAAGCATTGATCAACGGGTTGATTTCCGTGCAGAATTTATACATATTACAAAACATGTTGAATAATGCAACTAAGAAATTATTATAAAGTAACAAAATTAAGATTTAATTCATGGTTTTAGTTAAAAACTCCTAGATGAGTTATCCCCACATAAAGAATTCTAAACGTTCTAGAGATTATCTAAGGAGGATTTGGAAAGATTCACCGCAAGATCTTTGAGATTTGGAAGATCGGCTATTTTAGGAAAGTCGTGTTCTTACACGAGTTTGAAAACACAAGATTTCCATTGGAAACTCAATTCCGAAGATCTCTAAATCACATACACGAATTCTACTTCAAAGAAACTTATTCTAAATGAAGGATTTCGTCCATATATAAAAGGAATCAATTGAGAAGGAATTTGACTCCTAAAGGAGAAACTTGTGAAGACTTCTTCCTTTAAGGAAATTGTATTTAATCATACTCAAACAATCAATTGAAGAGAGCTACTGCAATAATCGAGTTCATCATTCATCATATTATATTGAGTATTTGAGAGTTTTTTATTCTTTTTATTTTGTTCGTCTCAGCACTTCAGCGTTCTTACATTGTTGAAGAACTGAGTTCGTTTAGTTTCTATTTCTTTTACATACACTTTTAGTGCTTAGGGATTTAGTACTTTGTCAGCTGAGAGGGATCCATAGCTATTTTTTAAGTCCATGTGTTTGTCGCTAGAGAAGTAATTGATAGGATCAGGTATAGTGTTGACTAGGCTAGGAGGGAGTCCGAGTTGAGTAAGTCCAAGATGTACTTTGTGCGCGCAAACCGATTTATCAATGAAAGAGCTCTGAGGGGTAGTGGGACGTTCCCCGGAGATATTTGTTTTTATATTCGTGCTTCCACAATTTATTTCTCTGTGTTGCAACACAATTTTAAAATCTTATTAATTATAGCATGCATTAATTATTGGCGGATTTTTTTAGTTTTTTATAATTTCCGATAAATGCTTATTCTATTTGTATGTATAGATATTGAAATTAGTTGAGTTGAATTAAATTTGAGTTGGAATATTGAGTCAAGTACTTAAAAAAAATTATCCGACCGATAAAAATCATATAAAATTTATAGTCAATCTCGGACAATGAAGATGTTTTACCGAGTTACACAAATCATCTTTTTAAATCTTGTATTTATTTGGTTGCCTTTATAATATTTTATTTTCAAACGATAGACTTCAATTAAAGAAAAACACATAATTACAGATTAGAAAACAGTCAAACAACCGAATAAATCAACAACTCAGCTAAATTTAGTTGGAGGGGTAACCTAATAGACAAAAGTCCGAGACAGTCTAGAACCAACCTAAATATTGAACGACACTAAAAAACAAAAGCTCCCAACAAGAGAACCTAAATATTTGAACGACACTAAAAAACAAAAGCTCCCAACAAGAGAAAAAAGACAACTCACATGGGAATACAAACAACTTAGTATACATTAATTTAAGGAATCGAGACAATCTTTTTTTTTTTCCAAACGATAGGAGATCTCATAACAAAATAAATTGTTCATACAAACGGGATACAATGAGAGAACCAGAACATGCTCTGGTCTAGACAACAACACATCAAATGCACTGAAGGCAGCCACACGAGCTGAAATCCAACAGATACAACATCACCACACCACCAAAAACTGAAAAAAACCTACACAAACATAGCAACATCACAAAGAAAAGCATAACAAATCCATAGCCACTGTCCTCAGACCTAGCATAGAACCTGTCAGCCCTTCAGTCCCCAGCTTCTCTGCAGCTTACAAAATCCAGCCAATCCCTAACTGCCATCTTCACAATCATCCTCTTCGGTTTCCAAAAGTTTTCAAATACCCAGAGATTTCTAGCTTTCCACAGCCACCAAAGGATGTATGTGGAAAGCTGGATTCTCTTCTCAGCCACATCAGTGTGATTCGGTGTACTAATCCACCACCACCACTCTTTAAACTCTCCTTCTCCTCCAGCTAAGTCGGCCCATTGCACAGGAGACATCTTCCACACCATCTGAGCCCTTCTGCATTGGAATAGAATATGTTGCACTGTTTCTGTTGCCTCGCCACACCCTCTGCACCTAGCATCAATGTCCATTCCCCTATTTTGAATATTGGCCAAGGTTGGTAATGTATCTGTAAATGCTCTCCAGATGAAATGCTTGACCTTCCCCTGCACTTTCAAATTCCAGCATCTCTTCCTGGCCTCTTTACTCCTCTGAGCAGCCCTACTACTTTCAGCTCTATCCATCATCAAAGCTTTCTCCACAATCAGCTTAGCATAAGTTGCTGCCACAGTATGCCGCCCTTTAGTGTCAAAGGTCCACCTCCACTTATCTTCAGCCTCTGGTTAAGGGTGTTGATTTGCAATACTTGTCTACTTTCAGCTTCTTCAAAGTACCCCTCACCAACCTCTCATCCCAATTCCTCCCACCATTTGCCATTAGATCAGCCACCCAGATATCTATTCCCACAGCTCCCTGCTTGATTTTAGTTGGACCATTCACTACCCAGTTCCAGTCTGTGAGTTTAGTTGACCTGCCATTTCTGATTTCTACCTTTAGACCTTGTTGCAATAATGGTAGGACACCCAGCCAACAATTCCAAAGCCATGATGAGTTGGGTTTCTTCTTACACTCAAAGATAGAGTGATTTGCAAAATATTTGCCTTTTAGGATCTTGCTCACCAACAGATTAGGCTGTGTTGATATCCTCCAGAGTTGCTTGATCATTAGGGCTTGATTGAACAATTTGATATCTTGGAAGCCCAGCCCACCCATGTCTTTTGATAAAGTTAGTTCTTTCCAAGCTTTCCAATGCATGCCTTTGCCTTGATCTTCCCCTGTGCTCCACCAGAAGTTGGCACACAAGCTGGCAATAACTTTACATGTTCCCTTAGGAATCTGAAAACAACTCATCACAAACACTGGCAAAGCATTTAGAACAGCTTTAATTAATGTTTCTTTCCCAGCAGCTGACAAGAATTTATTCTTCCAGCTCACTATCCTATTTCTCACAGCCTCCACAACAAAATTGAAAGTCTCAAGTTTAGATTTCCCAATACCCAAAGGGAGTCCTAAATACCTAGTAGAATTCTGGACTTTAATCCCCTCAAGAATGGTACACACACTCCTGTTAACTCCCTCAAAAGTGTTTTTACTGAAAAAAATGGAGGATTTAGTGAGATTAACCTTCTGCCATGTGAAAGCTTTATAAAGGCACAAAATATGATTTATCAGATGAGCCTGATCAGTGGTAGCATGACAGAAAACCAGGGAATCATCAACAAAAAGGAGATGGGTCAATGTAGGACAATCCCTAGCCAACCTCACACCTTTAAATCTACCCAACCCCACTTCATTGGTAATGGCAGCTGAAAGAACCTGAGACACTATCAAGAAGAGGTAAGGGGATATTGGGTCACCTTGCCTCAACCCCCTAGAAGGATTAACCATACCCCCCACTCTACCATTAATGTTAAAAGAAAAGCAAGGAGTAGACAGACAAGAAAGAATCATCTCACAAACCTCCCATGAAAACCCATTTTTAACATAATATCCCTCACACATCCCCATTCCACTCTATCATAAGCCTTCTCCATATCTAACTTTAATGCCATGAAACAATTCTGCCCAGTTTTATGCCTATTAAGAAAGTGAAAGGTTTCATGGGCTATAATCACATTATCCATCAATTGTCTCCCTGGAATAAAGGCTGACTGAGCAACATCAATACACTCATCAAGACACACCTTCAACCTATCAGCCAAAATCTTAGCAATAATTTTATAGATCACAGAACACGGGCTTATGGGTCTGAATTGACTGAGGGAGTCACGTTTCACACATTTAGGAACAAGAGTAATCAAAGTATGATTCCAGGATTTTAAAAGCATACCAGACTCAAAAAAACTACTAACAGCAAGACATAAATCTTTCTTAACAATAGACCAATAGTGCTGAAAGAAAAAGGCTGACATACCATCCTCCCCTGGAGCTTTGTTAGGATTGAGGCTGAAAAGAGATTGCTTGATGATGTCTTCATCCACTGGGCCTACTAGATCATTGGTCATCTGGGCTGTTATAGTTTGGGGGATGTGCTGGAGTAAGAGATCCCCCCCTGTTGAATTTTCAGACTTGAACAGCTTATCATAGAAGTTTTGAATATGCTCCTCAATTTCCTTCTCTGTGCTAACACTCTGTTACCTTCCCCCACCAGTCTACTAATGGCATTTTGCTTTCTCCTTTGGATGGTATAGGCATGGAAAATTTTTGAATCGCAATCACCATCTTTCAACCATTGCACTCTGGCCTTTTGCTGCCAATACACTTCCTCAGCCTGATATGCTGCATCCAACTCCTTTCTAATAGATTTCCACTCCTCCCAATCTTTATCACCTCCTAATCCCCTCATACTCTCTAACCTCAGAGATAGCTTCTCAACCTGCTCCCTACTATTAGATTTCTTTTGCCAGTCCCAATTCCTCAATGCTAATCTAGATAGCTTGATTTTTTCTTCCACCTTCCGCATTGGAGTGCCCTCTAATTCTTTATCCCACACTGACAGCAACCTATCCCTTATTTCTTCCTCTTTGGTCCACCTCTTGTCAAATTTGAATCTTCTCTTCACCTATGGTTTCCCCTTGTCTCTCTCCACCAGTAACATGCAATGATCTGAAGCTGATTTAAAGATACTCTGCACAATGGCTGATGGATAGCTCACTAGCCAATCAAAGGATGCAAAAGCCTCATCTATTCTCTCCTCCACAAACCCCTCTCCCTCCCTATTATTCCCCCAAGTATAAGATTGACCTATCATATCCAACTCCTTCATTCCCATCCCCTCCACAAACCCTCTGAAACCCAGCATACTAGCCTCTGATCTCAATCTCCCCCCTTTCTTCTCTTCTTCCAACATATATGATTCCAATCTCCCACTAGTAACCACTTCCTTCCCCAATCATTTTTCTCCTCTGTCAACTGACTCCATTGCAAAGTTCTCACCCTCTTGTCAGTGTTCATATAGACAAAAGTACACCACTCCCACATAGCCTCCCCCTCCATCCTAAATTCAACCCCAATACTGAACTCAGAACACTTCACATGCTTTATCTCCACCTCCAAATTCCACATTAAGAGCAACCCACCACTTATCCCCACTGGCTCCACCAATTTCCATCTATCTTCCATCCCCAACTTCCTACATATAGTCTTAGTAAATGCCATCGATTTTTTTCTTTCTGACAAAAAAATAAAACAGGGGTGGTGGAGTTTAATTAGACGTGTCCATTTGCCGGGCCGGGTCGAAACCTGGCCCGGCCCGCCGGGTCGGCGGTTCACCGTGTAGTGAACCGGGCCCGGCCCGCTTGTAACTAAGGGCCGGTTCACTGAACCGGCCCTTAACCGCCGGGTCGCAAACCCGGCGGGTCGAGTCGGTTCCGGGTCGGGCCCGGCGGGTTTGCGGGTTTATTAATTTTTTTTTTACTTTTTTTGTTATTTTAATGTATATTAATGTTTATTTGAATAAATAGTTTGTATATACTTCGAAAATATAAGTTTTTGAGTCTGTTTGTCTATATCATTTCAAAATGAAACAAAAATAATGATCGGGCGTCAATTCTTGGAACCAAACGGTTAACGGTGTTGTATTTTATTGAGTATGGCGGAGAAGTACAACTTGAGGTAGTTTAGAAATGCTAAATTGTACGTCAAATGAAGTCGAATAAGTGTAAAGAAAAAAATTATTAATGTAATGGACTTGAGCTTAGTTAACAGTTATTAAGTTCGAATATCGTGTACGATGAAAAATTTTGTTGCCAAAAAATTATACTCGAACTTAATAATGTTAAATAAGGTGCCTACGTATCCCTTTATTTGGGAATCAAAGTCCACGTAGTTCTTCTAAATCACATACCTTGGCTGCATACCTTTAATATTCGTATTCGTCTTCGACGTCCCCCCCGGTTCCACTTGTCGACGACGTAAAATCGGATGCATCGTCGTTGTCGTCCTCCTCCTCATTCGAAGTGAGCATAGCAGTTTGCATCCTTCGTTCGGCCTTCTTCCAATCACTCAGTAACATTTGTGCTTGAAGATTATCAGGCGTCATCCTCGACCGTCGTGGATCTAGCATGTAGCCGCCCTCACTGAATGCTTGCTCAACCGCGACTGTAGATGCTGGGACAGCAAAGATCTCCTTGGCCATAATGCATGGAATAGGAAAAATTCCTCCCATTCTTGACCACCAATCTAACACATCGAAATTGAGTGGCGGTTGAGGTGGACGTGCAATCGTAACGGCTAAATTCGACGTAAGGTAGTGATCCAGCTCATAGTATCCAGTCCCCTGCACCCTTTGACCGCCCGAGTTTTTGTAGGGATTTAATGAATCCCAAAACACTTTGAAGTTTCCGAAGTTTGTATTGCCGCTTTGCCCTCCGTACGAAGATGAAGACCCGCTGCCGCTTGCGCCGCTGCTACGAACAAATGTGCTGGGAGACTCTCCATGTGCGATCGCTGTTTCCTTGAACATGTCATACAAAGAATTTTTTGCTTGCTCGACGAGCTGCGGTATGTTAGGTTTGTCCCTGTAAGTCGGGACCCCACTCGGCAGTGGCAATTGATACATATAATCATAGTACATATTAAGTTGATTTAACAAACCTTGCTCACGAACTGTAGGATCTAACAGACATGCAATTAAAAATGTATCGGGAATATAGTAATAATATTTTAGCCATTTTTCTAACATATTTTCTACTAGACCAGAATATTTAAAAGGATCTAAGTCATAAATATCTTTAAAACCCCACATTATAGCTATACATTGACTGACCACAAGTTGAGCAGTAGGATAGTAAACACCAGAAAGAATATTAGTAGCGTTTTGAAATGTTTCTAAAAAATTTGTAAGTTGCGAACAGTTTGCCCAATCATTCACCGAAAGTCGAACATCACAATCCCTACGGTTTGTATCATTAAAAAAATCCTGTAAATGCTTGGCATAATCAGCGGTGACATTCAACATTTTAAATGTTGAATTCCACCGGGTAGGCACGTCTGGCTGGAATTTTTTAGGTTTAATTCCAACACTCTTACAAAATCGTCCCCATGCTTTCATTTCTTGGGGACGTTTATGCAAATAATTGACGGCCTCCCTTATTGGCTTTACAGAATCCTTAAAAACATGATAACCAGCTTGAACACACAAATTTAAAACATGACATATACAACGAATATGAAAAAATCTACCCCCACAGATTGGTGTACAAACATCATTTAATTCACGTATAGATGCAGTATTTGCAGTCGCATTATCAAATGAAATTGAAAATACTTTTTTACCAATACTATAATTATCTAAGATTTTTGAAATTAAACGAGCAATATTAGAAGCAGTGTGTCGTTCATGAAATGCAACATAACCGATTAAACGTTTTTGTAAAGTCCAACTATCGTCAACCCAATGACAAGTAATCCCTAAATAAAAATTATTTATCCAATGATCGGACCATATATCAGCACAAATGGATACTCTATGATTTAAAGATTTAAAATTTTCTTTTAAAATTAGTTTCTTCTCACTCACGATTTTTCGAATATCGCGAGTAAGGGTGGTACGAGGAACTCGGTTGGCAGACGGATTTAAAGCCATTTGAGCAAAATTTTCATATAAATCACTATCACCAAAACTATAAGGAAGAGACGAAGCAGAAACAAATTCAGCTAAATGACGTCTATGATTTTCATGAGAATAATGAAATAAAGAAGAAGACGTACCTGCACCTTGAGTGGCTGAGGCGGATGCTCCGCTGCTACTTGGGAATTGCGTCTGTGCCGTGTCGATTCCCATTACTGTCGGATGAACATTCTTCAAATGTCGGGTCAACGTTCCGTACCCGTCGCCTTTTTTGAACTGATACTTCGTCTTCGAATTGGCCGGACAGTAGTTGCAAATAGCCAGAAAATAAGGATCACCTCCTTTCTTTTCATTTGGAGCCTTCGTGTAATGTCGGTCGAACATGACGGAATCCCGAGTTTTGACTTTACCGCCCCCGACAACTCGGACCGGCTGTGTGGGTTGTTGTGGCTGCTCATCCGGAGGAGTACTTCCAAATAGATCGTCGAGATGGTCCTCGTACGGCTGCTCTGGGCCCACCTCGTGTGAGGGTGGAGGCTGAACGAAATCGAACATTTGATCGATTGTGGCGGCATCTATATCGTCGGTCACGCCCGGGACATCTACATGTATCGTTGGATTCGCAAATGAGGGCAATGGAGGTGTCGACGACGATGCGCCTTCCCGTTGCCGCTTTTGCCCGGAGGGCCCGGACTTCGAACCACGGCCACGACCAAAAAAGCTCGACATTTTGAATTTAAAAAATAATATACAACAAAAAAACAAAAAGGAAGAGAGATTAGGGAGAGGAAGAGAGATTAGGGAGAGGAAGAGAGATTAGGTAAAATTTATATTAAAAATTAAGTAGATATATATTTTTTTTTTAATTAAAGTGGGAGAGAGATTAGGGAGAGATATTATTATGGAGTAATGGAGAGATTAGAGAGATTGAGAGAGTGTGGGAGTTTGGGAGAGATAGATGAAGATAGTGAGTGAGGTGTGTGGAGTGAGACCGGCCCGGACCGGGGCCCGGCCCGCCGGGTTTTTTTTTGACCGAAAAGGCCCGGGACCGGCCCTTTAGATGTCCGGTTCCGGTTTGAAAACCGGCTTCTCCGGGCCGGGTCCGGTTCGGGCCGGGCCGGGTTCGGTCCGGGTCCGGGCCGGTTCGGCGGGCCGGTTCGACCCGTGGACATGTCTAAGTTTAATTACCTCCTTGATTTGGGAAACTGTAGAGGGTCCACCCAACCCTCTACAATTCCACACCAGAGCCCTCATTTGTCACTTTGGGGCCACTCTAGGCTGGCTACCCCCACCTCATCTGCTGCAACTTTAGGTTTCTTCCCTGTCCCCCCTTCATTCACTGGGTCTGTGTTATTGCTTTGTTTGAACACCCCTACCTTTCTGCCTCTCTTCTTTGTTTTACCCTTCTGATCTTCCCCTTCTTCCTCAATTGATTTCAAAGGTATTGTTCTCTGTCTAATGGCTCTCCTCCATGTTCTATTATTTCTCAATTGAACCTCCTCCCTCACATCCATTGCCTCTGTAGAGAACTCCACCTCTGAAGTCTGTTCTACCCCAACAACTGCCACTTGTCTCTGTTCCTCCATCTCCATCCCTTGACCCATCTGATGTTGCTCCAAAAGTTTGTGCACTATCAGAGCATCTTTCTTCTGGATAAGATTTGCTTTACTACCTTGCCCCTCCCGTTGTTCCTGAGGACTGAAAACACATAACCTGGACAAAGGCTCCCCTCCATCAGTACCACTGGCTTCCTCTTCAAACAATTGTTGAGTCGCCACAGGTTGCATTCTTTGGGCCACCCCAGATGAATTAGAATGATGATTTGCCTAGCCTGTTGGAGTTTCATGAGAATTTCCCGAGTGGTTTGAGTTCTGTCCATTCCTGCTATTCTGGCCCCAATCCCCTGCCTTCATCCATCCTCCAAATTGTCCCTCATTCACTTTTTTACATTCGATATCTTTCATCTTCTTCTCACAACCTCTATTAATATGGCCGATGAAGCCACAGTAGAAGCATAGGTTAACAAGTTTCTCATACTTGAATCTCACTGTCACTCTCTGATCTCCCAGCTTTATATTAGCACACTGAGGAAGGGGTTCTTTCAAGTTTAAGGATACCAGTAATCTCAAAAATCTACCCTCAGGACCCCCAGTTTTCAGCACCACTACATTCTTTACTGAGTTGAAATGTTTACCCAGTTTTAACCCCACTTCCGTGCTTAGCCAATTCAGAGGAACATCAAAAGCTTGCACCCATATGTTTAACTCATAAAAAATAGGATGATTAGCATTCATACCTGTAACCCATTAATGAAGTATAAGGTACTGGTTCTCGAAAATCCAGTTAAGTCCGGCAGCTACCTTTCTACGGTCCTCCTTACCAAAAATGAACTGGAAAAAGTTTGATCCAAGTTCCCTTACTTCAATCTGGTTCTGAACCCTCCAAATGATGCTCATGGTTCTTCGAATCCCATACAAGCTTGCCCATCTGTCCCCAATCACTTTCCCAAACAAACTACGCCCACATTCCCCCTCACTAGCCTTAATATTCTCTGATCCCAACTCAATATCCGCATTCTCTTTTGCTGACAGAGAGAAATTACGGAGTCTTTCCTCCACTTCTTCTGCCGCTTCCCGTGATCTAGTAGGCCCAGCTGAATCTCGATCCATCGCACAATCTCAAGAAAGCCCTAACCCTAAAAAACTCTCACTCACAAACCCTCTCGCTCACTACTCTCAGGCAACTAAAAACTACCCCTCTCCTTCTTCCCCGAAGAAGAATCGAAAATTTTCCACTCTCAATGAGAGAATCGTTTCACTCCCAGAAGAGAGAATCTACGATTTTTTTGTAAGAGGGCACTAATTAAGATCCTTTTCACGAGACAATCACGTAATGGATATATTATTATTATTTTTTTTTTACAACAATGATATATTAATTTTGATGCATATAAAGTTTAAACTTTCAAAATATATCAAATGCACAATAAATGTTGTAATAAATATTATTATTTCACAAAGGGATCAAATTAAAGCATTATAGTTTTAGAAAACCGAAAGTACAATAACGTGCCCTATAATTGTATAAGTAATGTTGTGCAGTCTCTCTCAAGTCGAGCCTTAAGCAGCTGAACCAACAAGCAAAAGAAACGCAAGTACGCAACTTACGCAAGAAATCTCGTGAGGACAAAATCGTCATTTCCCGTCTCATCACTTTCCTCACTCTGTTATCTTTCAGTCGATACCCAGTTCAAGACACATTTGAATTTCCAAATTCATACGGATCACTCTTTGTGAGCAGCCATGGACAAGAGAATTCCGGTGAGGAAGCCTCACACTTCGACGTCAGATCTGCTTACTTGGTCAGAGAATCCGCCGGAATCTTCCCCCGCTACCGTCCCCTCCGCCCGCTCTCACCAGGTAACGCCGTACATTATCGTTTATTTCCGTCCAATTCGCGATTCTCCTATTTTCCCTTAAGTTTTGAGTTTTGGAAATTATATTGAATCACAGCCGTCGGATGGGATCAGCAAAGTTGTTTTTGGAGGTCAGGTTACTGATGAAGAAGTTGAGAGCTTGAATAAAAGGTTAGAGATCTACCTGCTTTAAATCAAAGTTTTTATTAATTTTTATTATTATTATTATTGTTATTTTAACTTTTTTTTTTTCCCTTTATGATATTTTGAAGTGAATTGTTCAATAAATGTGATGGCAGGGAGAATTTTTGTTGGGTTCTGTTCTTGTTTTCTGTTGCCATTTTATCCTCTGCGTTGTTTGTCAGGACCTCGTTAAAAATCAAAGTTTTCCTTTTTTTTTTTTGGTCTAAGATCTAATTGTCATTTCAACCTTGGTTCAGCTACCTTTCTTCAACTTAGGCAATTTTAGTTATAATTTTGAACTTTTTTACAAATTTTCCTGAAATATATAACTGAGGAAAATATATTTGGATGAGAATCCTGGAAAATGTAAAATTGTGATAAAAATTACTGGAGAACTTATAAACTATGTTTTGTTTTCTTGAGAACAGAGAATGAGGAGTAGTATTTCGAGAAAATACATTCCAAAGACCTTGTGTATGGATCTTTGCAATTGATCTTGTTCGGTAGAAATCCTTGGAATGCATTCAGATCTACTAAGATTCCTTATTTATTAAAAAAATCTATTCTTTTTCTGATGATATCAGTGAGGTCTACTGATGGTCGTAAGACTGTCTACTAAGATTGACGGATTTATGCTTAAGGCACCATTTGAAGGACATTCACCAAAAAAGTAGAAAATAAAATAAAATGACACTTTATAATATCACTAAAATCTCCATATCATACACCTTAAAAATATTGTTAAATTTTAAAACAATCAATAATTTAATTATGTAGAACTTTTTTTGTGATCGGATTCATCGACTTATAACACAGCGACATTCTTTCGACATTTTCAAATATTATTAAAGATTTGGCATTGCTCGACTAATATGTACCATGGAAAATTTCTCGCTACC